>JANHMN010000011.1:60771874-60841887 GCA_030674055.1 Rhabdomys pumilio | reverse complement strand
TATATATATATATATATATATATATATATATATATATATATATATATTCTAATTGGAAAATATTTACTTTAGAACCCCTTTTCTGGGTTCATAGATTTTGCCTGTATAATGAGTTAAATAACTAAGAGTTTGGCAAAACTTAGATATATACCAGTCTGAAAATTTCTCATACACTAATAATTATCTAGAGTAAAACTAATTTCCAATTCAGTGTATTATAATTGCTAATATTTTCCTTAATTTTAGCTTTTCAAGGAAACAAACAAGAGAAAAGCAGAAACTTTCCCACTATTTTATCAATTTTATATGTTTTATTTTTATTAAGCTTTATGTCAGTCAACAAAATTGAAAAAAATTAAAAAGTCATAATTTCTTGTGTTCACGATCAGGATATATGTAGCTCTCACAAAAGAGCCAAAGCTTTCCTACCCTATAGGGATTTTTCTTTAAAAGTGTGAATAACAAGGTTGAAGTTGTGAGAGGTAGAAAAATGAGCTTTTTGACAGGAGATGTTATTAAATGTGTGAGCAAGTTCCTAAAGGAGCCAGGAAAACTGGAGGTCTTTAGAAAAAAAGAGTATGAAATATCCTCCTTTCTGTGTTCCAGGCAATAGTGTGGGCGAGCTTATGACTAAAGGCAAAGTAATAGACTTGATGAATACAAATGGAATTTTTTAGCCCTGTGGGTTAAAGATTTATTTTGTAGGATATGATAAAAATCAGATTTAAAAGTCATATCTCATTATAAAGTCTAACTGGAAAAGAAAATTGATGTTGAGATATTCTTGAACAAGAAAAATGAGAGGAAATTATTGTCTACTTCATGTTAATTCAGCTGGTCTCCATAGTATAGAAAACAATAGAACATTGTATTCCAATAACATCTGTGAAGTGCTGTGGGCAACTTTTAAATGTGACATTGTAGCTGAGAGGGAACTGGCCACAGAATTCCTTTTTGATGAGAATTCACCTGGGTTTAGTAAAACATAGAAATGGCCTCTTCTGTTTATAGACAGTTACCATACAGAATGGTCCCTGATGGGCCAAGAGTGAAGCAAGTATAAAGAAATTTGTGGTTGAGCTGCAGTGAACAAAGAAATGTATGGGAGAGTCCTCACATCACAATAGTAATCTTGGATCCATATAGAGGGCCCCAGAGCAAGACTAATGTAAATTCTCTATCTTTACAAGCCTGGCTTCTAAAGGGCACATGGAGATATGTGTGATACTATTACACTGATCAGTCATCCCATTGGCCATCAGTTCTGAAGACAGGAAAGCAGAATAATGTTCACTGTTCCTTCCAGTGAGTCACTGCTAGAAAGCTAGGCTTTTGGCTACTGACATTCAAATCAAGCTTTGCCTTTACTGTAAGTAAGCAAGGGAAGCCAAGTTCACTGTGGTTATTTCTCCAGTATATCACACTACAGGGAAAAGCTTTCTCTGAATGCTTCTCAAGTATGAAGAAAGAGAGACATGTTTGCCTGCTGAAGAAGAAAACATAACTCTTTTTTTATTTTTTTTTTAGTTTTTTGTTGTTGTTACTTGGCTCTTGGAGACATTGACCATAAACTACAGGCAGCATCAGATTGTTAGGAATACAAGTTTCACAAACACGAGTAAATTAATCTCATCACTCTCCATATACATTGAAGAGAGATCAAAACCTCAAATGAAACTACAGTTTCCTACCTCAGGTTTTAAAAATTTAAGTCCAGGGAGACCTTCAAGAGGGCATGCTTTCATATCGATTCTGGATTTCTGACCTTTACAAATGGAAAGATACTAAATGCCTGTTGTTTTAGCAACTAGATTTAAAGTGTTCTTCTGAAGTGTTTCTTCTTTACCTTTACAAATTGAAAGATACTAAATGCCTAGCTGCCTGTTGTTTTAGCAAATAAGTTTAAAGTGATCTTCTGAAGTATTTCCTCTTTACTTGTTGAAGTATCAGTTACATATAAATATTGTAATACAAAATTTATGCTGACCCTATCTCTAACTGCCTTTTATGATCATATAGTTAACTAGTATCAAGAAAATGTATTCTCCAAAAAAAAAACTTGTTTCTTCTCTTTGACATGTCCCTTACATACTCGTCACTAATACCTTCAAATTCTGAGCTGAAGGTTGCATTTCTTCCCAGACACGGAATAGCACATATTTTAGACAATGTGTATTCCAAAGCATTTGTTTGTCTGTGAGCATTTGCTAGTTTGTTCATATGTTATATTTGTCACTTCATCAGAAATATTAATTAAAATCTAGTGTTCAGTATTTGAAATGGTAGAAGAAAAGAAGAGATGAAAGAAGAAAGATAGAAGAACTAAGAACTCACAATGTAACAAAGAATACTTACCAATGTCCTTAGTCAATATTTTATAGTGCTTAGCACATGGGCTAAAACATGAGATTTAGAGAAAAAAAAAGTCACAAACCAAGAATAAAAATAGAAGTGAGCCAAGACTCTAAAATACCTTCCTCAAGGGGAAACCTGAAATGATCCAATGAGCCTGCCTGTAGAAATTTCTACACTGACTTTGGTATCACGCCTTTGAGCAGGCCCTATATTTTTTGCAGGTGTTCACAATTCTAACAGATAAGACCTTTGCTATATTATGACTTCCAATTTGTATTTCATCATGTGCATTTCTGCAATTTAAATTAAAAGTGTATATCTTCTGTAATGGTATTAGAGTAACACATTCTTAATATTGAAAATTCACTTGTAGAATATGAAATCAATAATTGATTATTATTGCCATATAGCCAATAGCGTCTAAAACAGAGTTATAACCTCAGTCATTCTTTATAACATCCAAAGTGGAAATCCCATCAAACGTTGACAGTATGATTCAGACTATATCCATAACTGTAATAGTAAACAGAGAAGGTAGGGAATTTAACAGTAAATATTCTTGCCATGTTGTCATTACTGTAATATTGTAAATTCAGAAGAATAATATCTTCAATAATGTCATTTTTATTCTTTCACCACTAATCATTACATTTGTGTACTATAAACTCTTTCAAAGATAACACTTCGTAATTTATGTGAATATATCATCATCCAAGAGGGGAGACAGGAATGGGGTTGTCTGAAATGCATTTATTAATGCTCGCTCACCCACAGTCTAGCTCAGTTTATGACCTAAATCCAATAGTGCTACATTACAGTGGTCAGAGATGAGATATATGACATGCTGGAATGCCATATTGCATAAGAACAGTCCTTAAAGGCTCTCCAAAAGCAGAATGGTCATTTTTAATGGACTGTTTAACAGGCTATGGAAATGTATAATGAGAATGCATTGAACTTCATCAGTTTCCAATAGACTTAGACTCACAGTAGACTGTTTCCTGTTATCTCTCTAGTTGTCTTCTTCACTGCATTCAAAGTCCACAGTATAGTTACAATGGGGATAGGCAAAAACTTTCAGATGAG
The DNA here is from genome assembly GCA_030674055.1 of Rhabdomys pumilio. Lineage (NCBI taxonomy): Eukaryota > Metazoa > Chordata > Mammalia > Rodentia > Muridae > Rhabdomys > Rhabdomys pumilio. The sequence goes on along the minus strand of JANHMN010000011.1, from coordinate 60,838,446 downwards.
CTCAGATTCCAGGATCCTTAATGGACCAGGAGTAATTCTGAATTCATTTGGAAGTCACTTTATCAGCAACCTCTTATTTTCATAGAAGAGAGTTACAGTGTTAGGAAGCAAATTCCACAAGAGCCTCCCAGAAGGAATTGCTGATTATTCTCTAGTTACATTAGAGTCTCTCTCACTAGGATATATTACTATTAATGGAAAACAAAATTTTAAATCATAAACGTTCCTCAAAATTAAATTAAATTGATCCCACTGTGACAATATTAATTTAAAATAAAAACATTGCCTACCTACAATGAATAAAAGAACAGTTATACAAGTCTGGCAGTACATAAGAAAAGTATTAATACAGTAAAATTTAACTATGTTTTGGTTGTTCTTGTAGTTCCTACTATAAATCTCTTTGAAATAATCCATGTACATATCTCCATTTATTCCATTCCATTCTGATAAAAATCAATGCATAGTTTGTTCCCTCATAATTCAGAGGGAATGGCAAAATCTTTTGGAATTATATAGAACTATTATGTTCTCTATAGTTTAATAATATTTTAATCATTTATCCCAGAGAACACAGTATATTTGCTACTTATTCATTATATTAAATACTGCTTCTTCATGTAATATTAATTAGTACACATGGATTTGTGTACTTACCATCAACCAACATCATTACACTTGGAGTAATTAAAAAGAAGAAGACGAGTGGGAATCAATCCACATGCTGTGCCTGGATCTCAATGGGTACACTGCTTAGCTCAAGTGTACCAAGCACTGGTCTTTCACCTCGGCATCTCATTAATTGGGTTTGGAGGTTCACACCAATACTTCTAAGACTGCAAACAGAACCAGGAAAAGAAAGGAGGTCACTGTCAGCACCAGATACATAGTGAGTTCTAGGTCAGATTGAGCCACATGAGACCTAATCACAACACCAATAATCCAAACAAAGATAAACATGTGGCAGATTGCCATGGAACTCGCACTTCTGGAGGCCAGTGCCATCTTGAAGTTGGAGCAGCTGTGAATGCTTATAGGAAGGGCTCATGAAATTGGACTCATTCCCATCCACTCATGGAGGGAGATGTGATGGCACCCAACTGGGAGCACACACAAGTCGTATCACAGTATTCTTCTTCAAGACCATAAAAGCAATAATAGTTACTTGGAGGAAAGATTACTAGTCATTCCAAGTAATAAATAAAAAAAAATGTGATTTATTAAAATTTAGAACTTGGAATATTTTGCTTCATCTCCCTACCTCCTTTGTTCCTCTCTTCTCAATTTTTCTCTCAGTTTTCCCATGTAATGGTACAATTTAAGTCATATGGAGATTACAAACATCGATTGTCCCAATTCTGGAGTGCCATTTTATTTTTAATGAAAATAATTTTTTTCTCTCACACAATGATTCCCAACTACAGTTTTTCCTCCATCCACTCCTCCCACTTCCCCCTTCTTTCCTGTTCAGATCCACAACCCCCCATTCTTTTTCTCTTCTGAAAAGAACAGGTCTCCAGAAGGCAAGACATAAGACAAGGCAGGCCCCATGATTGTGATTGAGGCTTCAGTCTCTGTGAGCCTTCAAGAGACCTTCTTAGTTGATTCTGAGAGCCTTCTTCTCATAGTGTCGTCCTCCATCTCTTCTCACCTGTACAGTCTTCTGTTCTGTCAGCTTCCCCAGTCTCTGAGTGAACGAACCCAACTGAGACCACCAATTTAGAGTCTCTCTGCATAATGTCTGGCTGTTTGTTTCTGTACCCACTCACTCCTCTCTGCTGCAGGAGGAAGCATGACTGCTGGGCAAGGCACTAATCTTTAAGTATAACAGAATACACTTTTGAATAATCTTTCTGTCTGTTTTTTGTTTGTTGGCTGGTTTTATTTGTTTAGTTGGTTGTTTTGTCATTTGTGGTCCCTTATAATCTGTAGCACATTTGTCAACAGTCTTATGGCATTTAGAATCTCCACTGAGAATCTAGTACGTTGGTTGTTATATGGTTTTTGGCCTTTCCCTTGCAGCTTTTCATAAACATTTTCTGTTGTTGTTCTGTATGTTTACTGTTTTGATTATTATGTGGTGAGGAGAATTACACTTGTAGTCCAATCTGTTTGGTGTTTTGTTTGTTTGTTCTACTTTCTTTTGGTTAGGAACTTTCTTTTTTCAATTTTCTCTTTGTTGTTGTTGATTTTGCTGAAAATATTTTCTGTACCTTTGAGCTGAGATTCTTCTCCTTATCATTCTTTTATTTTGTCTTTTCACAGAGTCCCAGATTTTCTGCATATTTTGTATCTGGGATTTTTAAAAATTTAACTTTTTCTTTGACTAACATACCTATTTCTTATATTGTATCTCCAACACCTGTGATTATCTCTTTGGTCACTTATAGTCTACTAGTGATGCTTGCTTCTTTACTTCCGATTCACTTTCCAAAATTTTTCATTTCCAGAATTCCCTAGTTTGTTTTCTCATTGCTTTCCATTCTATTTTCAATTCAATTCTTTAATAGTTTTAATCATTTCCACCAGTTATTTGTTTGTGTTTTCCTGAAATTCTTTAAGGGGCTTATTAATTTCTTCTTTAAGGACGTCTATCATCCTCATATAGTTGATTTGAAGATTCCTACTTTCAGCTACGTTGGTATAGTCAGGGCCTGCTCTGGTAGGATAGCTGGGTTCTGGTGGAGACAGATTGTCCTAGCTCTTGTTGTGTGATGATGTTAGTAATGAGGCATCTGAGTTTGGAGTAATTGTAAGTCTGAGTGCAGATTCCTGCATTTGTCATTGTTGGGTGAATGTATTCTTCCTTAATTTCTGTTTCTTTCTGGATATCCAGAGTGTGTTTATTGTGTGTTGATGCTATTTTTATTTTTTTGTTTGTTTTCTTACAATGTTAAAAATTGAAATATTTCTTTTATTGAATTAATCTCTTTAATTTTATATTACCTCTTTTTAGTTTTTATTTGTATTTTCTTTTATTTCATTTAAAAGTTTGTGTTCCTATTCCTTTTGGTTTCCTTGAACATTCTTTTTTAAATTAATAAATTAATTTGTTATTCACTTTCCATCCCAATATCAGAACCCCCTCTCCTCCCATTCCTCTCCTTATATAGCTCCTTCCTTTCTTCCCAGTTAGACTTCTCCTCTGAGAAGAAGGAGGCCCTTTTGGGTATCCCTCTACCCTGGTACATCAAGTCTCTGTAGGACTAGGCATATCATCTTCCATGGAGGAGAGACAAGGCAACCATATTAGAAAGGAATCAACAGGCAAGCAAAATATTCAAGGACAGCTACCACTCTAGTTGTTGGGAGGGAACCACATGAAGACCACGCTGCACATCTGCTACAGGTGTGTAAGCCAGGGTTGGCAGTTATGTCCAGTTCATACTCTTTGGTTGGTGGTTCAGTCTTTTGCATCCCCCAAAGTCCAGGTTAGTTGACTTTGTTGGTCTTCCTGTGAAGATTCTATCCTTTTCAGTTTCCTCAATCCTTCCCCTAACTCTTCCACAAGACTTCTGGTGGTATATCTAATGTTTGGCTGTGGGTCTTTACATTTGTCTCCAATTGCTGATAGGTGGAGCTTTTCAGAAGACTGTTGTGCGAGGATCCTGTCTGCAAACATAACAGAGTATCCTAGCTAGTGTCAGGGATTGATTTATGCCAGTGAGATAGATCTCAATTTACTTCAGTCATTCATTCTGTCTTTGTTCTCTGATTCATCTTTTTTCCTGCACATTTTGTGGGCTGGTGACATTTTTGGGTTGAAGGTTTTGTTGGTAGGTTGGTGTCTTATCCCATCACTAGGAGTCCTGCCTAGCTACATAAGGTAGCCACTTTAGGCTCCATACCTCCACTGCTAAGAGTCTCAGCTAGAGTCATGCTCATAGAGTTTCTTGGGCCTTTCTCCATCCCAGGTCTCAAATTGACATTTTAGAGAGGGAGTGTCATCTCTAGGACACGTGTTTACTGATTTACTAGCCTGCTTCTATAATGTGTTCACAGAGGATTGTTGCTGGTGTTGGAGGCTCCATGAAAGGGAGACCATGAAAAGATTTCTGTTTCACAGCTAGCAATTACCCCAAAAATTAGATCTGGGGAAACAGAGAAACTGGAAAAGATCTGCCGTCAAAATATCTGGTGTTTTGGCAGGCATGGGCTGTGGTTGAGAATGGAGTGTCTGCCTAACTTGGGGACAAGAACATGGTAATGATGGTTAATGAGAGGTACTGGGAACAGGTGATCTATGGTATTCACAGGAGGCATGGACAGGGGAAAGGGGAGACTGCAGCTCTTGTTTCCTTACAGTTCTAGAGGGAACTAAGAGAAATGGGTTAAAGAAAACAGAGAGAGGGGAGAAGGTCTGAGGGCAGCCTACCTGGTACAAGGAATTCCAGTAATTTATCTCTACTCTCGAAACACCTATTTAAGAATGAAAAAGCATTTCTTTTAGCCCTGATTCTTTTATTAATAATCAAACGAGATTTAGATAACCCAAACAGCAGTACAGAAAAGTGACAGAGGATACAAAGTCTCAGCACATTTTCTTATAGCAGTTTCAGCGTTTCAGGATTCACACTGAGGTCTTTGATCCATTTGGAGTTCAGTTTTGTTTAGGGTGACAGATTTCAATTTTCTATATATGGACATCCCAGTTTCATAATACCATTTGTTGAAGATGCTATCTTCTCTCCTGGATACAGTTTTGACCGCTTTGACAAGCATTTAATTCAGGGGGAAAAATCAATGCTTCAGACTGCAAACATTCTTTAATATGTAAAATTTCTTTGTAACTCAATATAATATAGAAATGATAAACTCTTTTCAACTTTTTAACAAAACTTATAGGTTTTAAGTTTAATTCTTATCATATTCTAAGTCAATTCTGAGGATAACATAACTTGTTTGAACTTCAATGGTTGTCTACTCATTGGAATATTTAGGTCCACAGACCAAGCATTTGAGCTATCTTTTAACTCTCTTTCTATCTACTCCTTGCCCACCTGTATGCCTTTGTTTACACCCTTGTGATTATCAGATGAAACTATTTGGAATTCACTAACTTAGTAGGCCACTAGCTTATAGCAACCAAAAGTTTAGGAATACTATGAAAACACAGCGGAGGCCTAAAGCTGAGATTTGCCCAACTACCTGATATTTCATCAAATGTGTCTTCATTCATGATTTTCTTTGTTTAAATTCTAAAAACTTCCTGAAGCTCCTACCACATTGGAATATAAAATCTGAACCTGTGTTCCAGATTCCAGCATAGTAACTAATGTTTGTCTTCAGAATAAGCTCTCTTATGTCCTGGTTAGAGGGAAGAGCTGTGATTTTTGCATTAACAAAATGCTACATTGGAAGGTCAATAAATGATGCCAGTAAGACTTCAATTTTCTACCATTTATAAAACACATTGGAAAAAGTTAAGAAAGGACAATGCTTATTGAAATAGATTTTGGCAAACTTAGAATAGCGCCAAGTCAGGGATTTAACCAATCAAAATCTCAGGTAAATTTAGATAACTATTATTTGAGATAACTAACTTGTTTTGCATTTTATTCAATTACTTTTTCCTCCAACTTATACCTGAACACTTCTCACTAATAAAAAATCACACCACAAAGACATATCTTTCACACTACAAAAATCTTCTATGACTGACTTATTCACAATTAATGAACAGGTTAATTATAGACAAGGTGATTATTTAATGTTTATTAATTTATATAAATATCAATTTAACACACACTGCACCCATTAAATAATGTGTTATACAATTTTTGAAGTATAGTAGACAAAATATTTAAATGTAAACTATAACCAAGAAGTATTCGTACCATGTACAAACTTTGTCTTAGAACTTGTAATGCAAAAATCTCGAGCATTTATTCTTTTCAAACTCCATCTACAAGCAATTGTTTGCTTGAATTGAATAGTAAGTCAATTTATCTTCAAAATACATTTATTTTCTCACCTGTAACTTCAAAAATCTACAAGTTGCTTTTGAAAAATAACAAAGAATGAACATCTGATATAAAAAAAATTGTCTGAAACAACCCTGAATATAAGTTTATAGAGAAAAAATAGAAGTAAAATTATATTCCATCTCCACGATTGTTCTGTAAGCTTTCATTCACAACACAATTTGGTAGAGAGGTTATCTATCATCACCTATGATGCTATAACTCTGGGTCACAGACTTAAAGTAGCCTTGTGGTCAAACAGCAGCATAAAAAAGGTAGTAATTATGATAAGAACATGAAAAGGAGAGGATGTACCTCATAGAGGAGTCTGAGTGAGCTGCTCTGTATCTGAGAAACATAAATTCGAGCACAATCAACAACTGCTTATGTCATTTTTTTCCCTTAGCTGTAGACCTATAGTTTTGCAGCAGTCTCTTTAGGATCTCCACTTATAATGAAAAGTCATATAAAAGCCTCTTAGTGCACATGTATTCACCTCTGATTTCATTTTCTCAGATTTTAACTCCACTTAAAGCATCTTTGATGGTATAATCTCATTTACTAAAAGACTGAAGGGAAAAACAACAGCAACGCCACCATCACTACCTCCACCCCCACCATCACTACCACAACAACAGTACCCTGCTAGGTCTCTTAGCAGCCTTTTCAGATTTAAGTAGAAAGCTACCAAAATAGTACCCATGGCTTTTGCTAAAATAATTAATTGTTATTCTCTTTGAGAAGCTCCTAGAAATAATTGGTTACTTATTCATTTATTTTTGACTACCCCATTTCCTTCTAACCCTTATGTTTAAAATCTATATTTAAATGATTCAGGGTGGTGGTGTGATGAATTCTTTTAAATCTGTCACATGATTGGTAGAAGAAGGAGGTATTTATTAACCATGTTTCATATCTCCCAAAGTATATGGTTCTTTTCTTTCTTATTTAGACTTGGTACTTTTCCCAGTGACATACTCTTAAGGAATTATTTATACATGTGTAATGTAAGTTGCATTGATCATGTTGACATTAATGATTTATGTGACATGTGTCAAACTCTTGAAATTTTAGTGAACTTACTCTAAAATATGGCCCAAATATATAAAAATCCCAATGTTCATAGAAAGAGAATTAAATGAAGATTCCAGAGATCTTTTTAAATAAGGCTAAAGTGTGAGTTGGTTTTGGCAGATAAGCTACCCAATCTCCAGATCTCTATTTTTTTTTAAATCCCTTTGAAGTGAATTTTTATGTGAATATCAAATTTCATAAAATCTAGAAGTAGATTTGCCTAATAGTAAATATAAAATTTTAAATATAATATTTCTAATGTAATCTTTTCAGTTTTAAAATTGCTAGAATAGAGAAAAGGAATGAGAAAAAATGGTATTGTGTGGAACAGAAACTTAGTGATTTTTCTTTTTCTTTCTAGATCAAACCTGAAGCAAGTATGTCTTTAGGTTCAGTGAAGCACTCGCATGCTTAACAACATCTCATTACATAGCTCACAGAATTTGTCTGTAGCTAAAACTCTTAGCCTTTAAAACTATGAATCTGTTTTCTATTCCTCTAATGGTTATTCTTATTCTTTTTTGTTTGATTATTAGTATGCTTTCTAAATTCCCTTTTAATCTTGTGAAGACATTGTGAATATTTTAATATGCTCTCCAGGATCATTTTTATTATAAATATTTTGAGAATATTTTGTTGTGACTGGGAATATTGCCTTGATAATTTTTAATACAAAAGAAAAGGATTTGAAGGTTTTCTATGTTTAACATGAATACAAAACAGTAACTATGCAGTGCGTTTTCTTTTAGCTTTTAAATACCAGTCTATGTTAAGCATCATGAAAATATGTTTGCAAGGCAGAGCAGAGCGGAGCAGATACTTGATTGTTTTAGCAAGGCATTAGTCTTAAAAATCCAGGTTTAGACTAAAGAATACTCCAAATTTCTCAAGAACCAGTATTCTATCACAGCAGAGCATTCTATCTTGGCATGAAGCCCGTGCCAACTGTTCTGTGTAAGTTTTGTTCTGTAGTAGGAGAGTAACAAGACATAGGAGAAACAAGTTTGTTTTCCCTTCTGGGAGAGATTAAGAGAAGAAAACAGATGGAAGGTAAGTGACTAAAATGGTTTTTTTGTTGTTGTTTTTTTGTTTTCCCCTGTTCTCCCACCTCTCAAGTCTGTGTTAGCTAGTTGAACTGAAAGGGAAAGTAATGTAGTTCAATCATTAAAACATTACTGGGTACTTGGATGGAACAGTATCCTTGCCAGATTTCCAGTGGCATCTCTGTCAGAGGTGTCGTGATACTGTTACAATCCAGAGTTCATGACCAGGCGACAGACAGGTAAGGTTTGCAAATGTGTGGCTGTTGTATAAATGATGTTTCAGAGATGAGCTAGCTCAGTTTCTGTAAATAGTGACCTTTCAGGCTGGGCCTTGTCCTCACACACTCCAGTTCAAAGAAAAGGTATTTGATTAAGTATAGTGGTGCTTGTCTTTAATCCCACCATGCAAGAGGTAGAAGACCACAGGAGGTTAGTTTCTGTGAATTACAAGGCAGTCTGACCTACAAAGTGATTTCTAGGTCATCTAGGGTAACATTCTGAGACAAAGATTCATAGAAAATGAAATAAAATGAAAACAAAAACATGAAACATTTTGTAAAATAAATTATTTTTGATATAAATATAAACAGTGAATTAATCTGGCAGCTGTATTCCTTAGTTAGCTAATTCCCCGATATCCACACAAAGAGACTAAGATTTATGAAAATTGTGTTGAGAAAAATACTGAGCAATTACTACTCCATTCTAAACCTTCAAGTTGCTCAGGATTCCTCACAGATTATATTCCTATTTTACTTGGATTTTCTGTTTTCTTGACCTTGTTCCTGTCTCCCTCCTTCACTTCCTGTCTCTGTCTCCACCCCTCTTGGAATCGGAAGTTCCGCCTATTCACTAAATCTCTTTATAGGTTCATTGGCTTTTATTGGTAAAGCAGAGAATTAATGAGAAGCAATGTTTATACAAACTTGAGCAAGGAGCTTTGAAGAATAAACACAACAAAGCCATGTCTGTATTGAAACAAGATATGAAGGTAAATTTTACACAGAATACAAAAATATTATGCCTCTGACATTTGACTTCATTTTCAGTTTATTTATTGAACCAAAGTACTCTTGGTACTTTCAACAAGGTTCAGACTGCTAATTATCTTGATCCTAAAAGCAGTAACTATGCTGTTGGGAACAGGCGAAAGAAACTTATGTTAAGTACTATCATTTCATTTTCAGACTCCATTTAATCATAGGGAGAAATCAAGTTTAAGGTTCTGTTAACTGAACAGCTTCTATTTTAAACAGTAGTCTGAGTCCAGCTGTCTCCTATACCCTTGCTGGCAGGGTCAAACAAGTTCGTGGCCCCAAGCCTAGGACTGAACTCATTCCTTTTCTTCAAATGCTTTCTTAATTGTCTGTTAAACCATAAAGAATATAGAAATTGCTATTATGTAAACTAAGGTGCGTAAGTTATTATATCTATCTATCTATCTATCTATCTATCTATCTATCTATCTATCTATTTATCTATCTATCTATCTATCTATCTATCTATCTATCTATCTATCTATCTTATATATATCCTCTTGTCCCTTAATGAACTATATGTAGCTGACCCATTCCTTTGTGCCCTTATCACTCTGAGCTTTGGATCTAATATTTAGGAGAATGAGTTAAGGACCTTGAAGCCAGGTTCCCAGGATATAGGAGTCTCTAAAGGGCAGTCCCTTACTTATTGAACCCATAATGTCAAATATGATTGGATGACACTACAGCTCAACCAATCCCCCCGCCTTTTTTTGCAGTTTCACCCTTCAGATCCTGCCTCCCTGGTTGCCTCCCTGGCTGCCTCCCTGAGTACTGTGAAAATGATGCTTTTGTTTAAAAGCTTCTGTCCCTCCCTCAGGTGAATTTTCTCAGCTTTTACTCTGAATTCAACAATACACTATAAGCATTTTCCAATGTAAATGGGAACATATGAACACATGGGCATATTAAAATCCTATCAGATTGATAGGACTCCATTTTATATTTCTGTATGTGAGGAACAGCCTGTCACCAGAGGTAATAGTCAGACATATGAAGTAAGTCACATGACGGCATAACTGATGACTTCTCTCAAAATATTCTCACTTCTAATGTGTTTTGCCTCATTTTGTGTAATGTTTCAGCTTTAGGGTAAGAGTAAATATTTACACTTATGGAACACACAATTTCCACTGCAATAAGGACAATATTGCTCCTGAAACTTAAAAGTTGGCTCCAGTCCCAGTATACTTTATAGGCAGGACAAATTGTAGGTGGAAGTAGAGATTTTGGAGTTGAGTTTATGTCCCAATTTCTCCATTTGAGGTCTTGCCTGGTTACAAAAAATGGTTGATTCAGGCTTCCTGTTCCGAATTACTAGGCGTGTTTGTTAGGGCTACTCTCATAGATTGCATGGAGTTTCCATTTCAATAGGTTTCTATCTTGGCCAGAAAGGTCACATAATTTGTTTAATTAGATATTTTATTTACAATTCAGATGTTATCCCCTTACCCCATTCCCCGCTCCCCTCCCAGGAACCCTCTATCCCATCTCCCCTCTTTCTGCTTCTATGAGAATGTGCCCCCACCTATTCCCCCACTCCCACCTACCCACACTCAAATTCCTCCACACACGGAGTCCAGCCTTCATGGAATCATGGATCTCCTCTCCTACCTATGCCCAGCAGGGCCATCCTTCCTTACATATACAGCTGGAGCCATGGGTCCCTCCATAAGTGCTCCCAGGCTGGTGTTTTAGACCCTGGGGGCTCTGGTTGGGTTGTATTGTTGCTCTCCTCATGGGGCCACAAACCCTTTCAACTCCTTCAGTCTTCACTCTAACTCCTCCAATGGGAACTCCTTGATCAGTTCAATGGTTAGCTGAGAGCATCTGCCTCTGAATATGTGAGGCTCTGGCAGACCTCTAAGTAGACAGCTATATCAGGCTACTGTCAGCATGCACTTTCTGACATCCACATCAGCATCTACCTAAGAAAGACCAAAGCACCCACACTTGGTCTGTTTTCTTCATGAGCTTCTTGAACAGAACACCAATGGCTTATGCTCTAAGATCAAGAATTGACAAGTGGGACTTCATAAAACTGCAAAGTTTCTGTAAGGCTAAGGACACTGTCAAGAGGACAAAATGGCAACTAACAGATTGAGAAAAGATCTTTACCAATTCCACATCTGATAGAGGGATAATATCCAATATATACAAAGAACTCAAGAAATTAGACTCCAAACAACCAAATAACCCTATTAAATATGTGATAACAGAGCTAAACAAATAATTCTCAACTGAGGAAACTCGAATGGATGAGAAGCACCTAAAGAAATGTACAGCATCCTTAGTCATCAGGGAAATGAAAATCAAAACAACCCTGAGAACCCATCTCACATCAGTCAGAATGGCTAAGATCAAAAACTCAGGTAATAGTAGATGCTGGTGAGGTAGAAATCAGTCTGGCGGTTCCTCAGAAAATTGGACATAGCATTACCTGAGGACGCAGCTATACCACGTTTGGGCATATACCCACATAATTTTTAAAATAATAAAATGCTTTAAGAAATGCAGTAAGTATAATTAGTAGAAAGGCTATTACAGAGGGCTTAAGATCAGTTGGGGATACTCAACCAGCTATTATTTGTTTTTTTACTGTCTACCCATTACCCCTGACATGGTCCACACTTCCACAGTTCGTTATGCCATTCTACCTCCCTTCTATCTCCAACAGGATGCCCTCACCCCTCCAAAAGCCTCCCTACTCCCTGGAGTCTCATGTCTCTTGAGTGTTAGGTATATATCTCTGATTGAACCCAGACCCAGCAGTCCTCTGATGTATATGTGTTGGGGGCCTTATATCAGCTGGTGTATGCTGCCTGTTTGGTGATCCAGTGTCTGAGAGATCTCAGGGTCCAAGTTAATTGAGACTGCTAATCTTCCTATAGGATTGCCCTCCCTCCTCAGCTTCTTGCAGCCTTTCCCTAAATCAACCACAAGAGTTCCTGGCTTCTTTCCATTGGCTGGGTGTAACTATCTCCTTCTGTCTCAGTCAGCTACTTGTTGAGACTCTCAGAGGACAGCCATGTTAGGCTCCTGTCTGCAAGCATGAGACAGCATCAGTAATAGAAATGGATCCCAACTTGGATCCCACTAGACCTCCTTTTTTCAGTCTTTTCTCTATTTCCATCCCTGTAGTTCCTTCAGACAGGAACAATTTTGGGTCACAGAATTTGATTGTGGAAATGTAGCCCCATCCCTCCACTTGATGCCCTGTCTTTATACTGGAGATGGGTTCTACAAGTTCCTTCTCCCCACTGTAGGTCATTTTATCTAAGGTCTCTCCCTTTGTGTCCTGAGAGTCTCTAACCTCCCAGGTCTCTGCTACATTCTAGAGGTTTCTCCCCACCTCCCATATCCTGAGGTTGCATATTTACAGTCATTCTGCTAACCCTCTGGGCTTCTCTCCTGTTCCCCACCCCCCCATACTTGATCATGTTCCCCTTTTCTCCTCCCCGTCCCCACTTCCACCAAGATCCCCCTCCCCTCTCTCTCTGCCTTCAGTGATATTTTTTTTCTCCTTCTCCAGTAGAACTGAGGAGTCCTCATTTGAGACAGATTGCTTTAACCTTCTTGAGTTCTGTGGATTGTATCCTAAGTATTCTGTACTTTTGGCTAATAACCACTTATCAGTGAGTACATACCAATGTACTCAATGGAGGAGTGTGCCTCTTTTTCCACATCCTTACCAACATGTGCTGTCACTTGAGATTTTGATATTAGTCATTCTGATTGGTGTATTTCAGAATCTTGTCATTCTTTTGATTTGCATTTCTCTGATGATTAAGGACTTTAAACATTTCTTTAAGTGTTTTTCAGCCATTTGAGATTCTCTTGTTGTGAATTTTTTGTTTAGCTCTATACCTCATTTTTATATTAATTATTTTAAATGTTTTGGAGGTTAGCTTCTTGAGTTTTTTTTTTTTTAAATATATATTTATATTAGCCGTCTATCGAATGTGGAGTTAGTGAAGTTTTTGCCCAATCTGTAGGTTGCCGATTTGTCCTATTGATTTTATCTTTTGCCTTACAGATGCTTTTCAGTTTCATGAGGCCCCATTTATCAATTAGTTATCTTAGAGCCTGAGCCATTGAGGTTCTGTTTAGGAAAATTCCCCCCTGTGCCAATGAGTTCGAAGCTCTTTCCCACTTTTTCTTCTATTAGATTCAGTGTATCTGGTTATATTTTGAGGTCCTTAATCCACTTGGACTTGAGCTTTGTGCAAGGTAACAATTATGGTTCTATTTTCATTTTTTAGTATACAGACTTCCAGTTAGACCAACAGCATTTATTGAAGATGCTGCTGTCCAACTTTTCTGAGGTCCAACTTGATTTGTTGTTTTTGCTGTTGTTTTTGTTCTTGTTCTTGTTCTTGATCTTGTTGTTGTCAGTTGGAAGACATTGGATGGTGTAGCACATTGTCTGAATAGAAGCATTATGGTAAGAGAAAAGTTCTTTAAGGGAAGACTTATTCTGATCCAGAGAATAGATTCTCTGACCTTAGAGAAGACCTAACATTTCAGATGGGAAAGAAAGAAGGACTTTTTCCTGAAATGAGACTAGCCCTAGGAAGGCAGGCTCATCTGATGCCATGCTACAGAGCAGAGTGGAATAAATTATTCCTTTAACAAGCCTTGGTACTTTCCTTACCAGAATGCCCACCTGCAAGCAAGTTACCATAGATCTGTCCATCTTTCTTCTTTTGTCTCTCCACACTTTCCCACTTTCTTTTTTAGATACATCACAGAACCTAAATATACTTTTTTAAAATTATACTTGGGCTTCCATCCATTTTTTCCCCTAAAATCCTCGTCTCTATCCTGTGACTGCTGTCTGCCATGTGGTGGACCTTCATACTAGTAACTCACATGATTCTTTTTCTTCTCCACTTCATGGAGCTGAAATTTATTAACTTGCTTTTCCTAAGTTTTTTCTTTTAAAAATCTTAATAAATTTGTCTTTGAGTTTCCATTTGAGGTGGTTCAAAAATTGTCTTATTAGTGAGATTATGATCCCAAAGAAGAACCCCAATGTAGTCTGTGTCAGAATTATTTCATATAGTCTTTTTTTCCTCAGATAAGTAGAAATATGTATTGTGATGTTCATTTTAGTTGATGAAATCACATGTAGAAGTTACAGACTCCTTCTTTCTCTCAGCCCCATACTCCCATAAATAAAACTCAGACTCGAAATATATTTACAAATACCTTGATTACATAGCAAGCTTCTTTTCTGCTTTATGAGTTATTTAAAATAATTCATTTATTTTCATCTACATTCTGCCATGTGGTTGGTTACCTATACTCAGGTACCATCTGTCTCTCTGATCACATCTTCTCCAGTGCCTCTCTCTACCCCAAAATTACTTCTGCTTCTATTCTACCCTTTCCTATAGACCATAAGTGTTTTCATTGACAGGTGAGTCACCCATACAATAAATAATATATTCTCTCTACAATTCTATGTTTCTGTTCAATAAAAGACTTTTTCCTTCAAATATAAATTGAATACAATAATAATAGTTATGAGACAATTATGAAAACTACTAGCTAAGATTTATATTAACAATCTCCAAACTATACCATTTGGAAATTTTATAAAGTAAAGATTTGAGGAGAAATAATTATTACCTGAGTAGGAAGTACAGAGAAGCAGCTTTCAAGATTATATTAAAAAAGCAGACATACTTGGCTTCCTGAAAAGAATTATCTCTATAATGTTGGAGGACCCACCTTTAGCCTACTAGCTCGTATCTCTGTCAAAGCTATTTGTGAACCACATATTATAAAGTAATGCTTAGAAGAATCCAGCAGTTGCATCTGCTGCATTTAAGTTTTCCCATTTTGGATAGCATTTTGTATGCAGTATGAAGCTTGACACCCTTGACGTCATCTCAGATGGAGTTTCATTGATGCTCATCTTCTTTGAGGTTCATTGAGGGTACTGCCAGGAGTAGATCTGCCCAAAATAAAAAAGATTTTTTAATAATGAAACAAATGTAATTGCCATATTACAGCTTGAAGACCAACTATATATATATAACATATCTGAATTGTCAAACATTGTTTATCTTTAACTATTTACTATCAAAATAACTTTGAAAACATAGTATTGCATTAACTAAGTTAGTATTTAATATGACCATGAGTTTGAATATCTGACTATTAATTTGTATATTTTTATTTATCCCTTAGAGTTTATATTTGCAGCATTTAAAAGGCACTAGAATTTTTCTGATGAACTGCCAGACTCATTTCCAGAGTGGTTGTTCCAGCTTGCAATCCCACCAACAATGGAGGAGTGTTCCATTTTCTCTACTTCCTCGCCAGCATCTGCCATCACCTGAGTTTTTGATCTATCCATTCTGACTAGTGTGAGGTGGAATCTCAGGGTCATTTTGATTTGAATTTCCCTGATGATTAAGGATGTTAAATATTTCTTTAGTTGCTTCTTGGCCACTTGAAATTCCTCAGTTAAGAATTTTTTGTTTAGCTCTGTACCCCATTTTTAATAGGGTTATTTGGTTATTTGTGTTCTTTGTATATATTGGATATTAGCCCTCTATCAGATGTAGGATTGGTAAAGACTTTTTTCCCTAATCCGTAGGTTGTCATTTTGTCCTGATGAATGTGTCCTTTGCATTACAGAAGCTTTTTAATTTTATGAGATCCCAGTTGTCTATAGATGATGGTAGAGACTGGGCCATTGGTGTACTGCTCAGGAAAATTTCCCCTGTGGCGATGTATTAAAGGCTCTTTTCCAATTTCTCTTATAATAGATTCAGTGTATCCGGTTTTATGTGGAGGTTTTTGATCTACTTGGACTTGAGCTTTATACCAGGAGATAAGAGTGAGTCAATTTGTATTTCTGTACATGCAGACCACCACTTAATCCAACACCATTTGTTGAATATGCTGTCTTTTTTTCCACTGGATGATTTTAGCTTCTTTGTCAAAATCAAGTGACCATATGTGTGAGTTATTTTCTGTGTCTTCAGTTGTATTGCATTGATCTACCAGCCTGTCTCTGTACCAACACCATGTGGTTATTATCACTATTGCTCTGTAGTGGTGCTTGATGTCAGAAATGGTGATTCCCCTAGGAGTTCTCTTAGGTTGAGAATAGTTTTCACTATCCAGGAAATTTTTGGAAATAGTACTACCTGACAACACCATTATACCACTCTTGGGTATATACTCAAAAGATGCTCCAACATTTTACAAGGACACATGCTCCACTATGTTTATAGCAGCCTTATGTATAATAGCCACAAACTGGAAACAACCCAGATGTCCTTCAACAGAGGAATGGATACAGAAAATATGGTGCATTTACACAATGGAGTACTAAACAGCTATTAAAAAGAATGATTTCATGAAACTTGCAAGCAAATGGATGGAACTAAAAAATATCATTCAGAGTGATATAACCCAGTCACAAAAGAACAAACATGGTATTTATTCACTGCTAAGGGTATATTTAAAAAAAAATCTCAGAACACCCACAATACAACTCTCAGACCATATGAACCACAAGAAGGAAGAAGTGTGTGGATTCTTCAGTACTACTTAGAAGGGGAAACAAAATAATCATGGGTAGTAGAAGGTGGGAGGGACTTGGGAGGAAGAGAGGAGGAGGAATGGAAAAAAAAGAACAGGCAGGACAGGTGTGGGAGGAGACAAGGGAGATATACAGAGGGTCAGAAAATTGAACAAAGACCCTTGCCAAGATCCCGATGGGTGGAGCAGACACCCAGCTGGTTTGCTCCCCTGTGGAAACTGCGTCCTGAGACATCCTAGACAGGACACTGCCCTCAGAGCTGCAGGTAGGATCACTGAACCACTGCCCTATGCCCCAGAGGAACAACTGGTAGCAGGGAGCCTTCAGGGCATACCTGACACCCAAACCCCACCCCTGCAGAATACCACCTTCCTTCTGCCCCTTGCCCAGATCATGGTGGCTGGAGCAGACACCCAGCTGGTCTGCTCCCCTGTAGAAACCTCATCAAGAGACATCCTAGAGAGGCCACTGACCTAGGAGCAGGGGACAACATATCCCGAGGCAACCTAGAGGACCCACTGAACTCAGAGCAACAGACACCATATCCTGAGACATCCTAAAAAAGCGAATACACTCAGAGCAGCAAACACCTATCTGGCCTACTATCTTGGAGACACCATATCCTGAGATATCCTAGAGGAGCCACTGTACCCAGAACAGCTGGAGCTCAGGAACACAGAGACATCCAGAACTGAGGAGTTCTGACACAACCAAGATAACTGGAAAGGCACTATCCAGTCAGAACCAGAGAGTACAGGTAGCACTAGAGCTAACCAAATAGTGAAAGGCAAGCATTAGAATGTAAACAATAGAAACCAAAATTACTTGGCATCACCAGAACCCAGTTGTCCCACCATAGGAAATCCTGAACATGACATCACACCAGAAAGCAGGATTCAGAATTAAAATCACTTCTCATGATGATGATAGAGGACTTTAAAAAGGACATAAACAACACTCTCAAAGAATTTGAGGAGAACAGAGGTAAACAGGTAGAAGCCCTTAAAGAATTGCAAGGAAACACAACCAAACAGGTGAAGGAATTACATAAAACCGTCCAGGATCTAAAAATGGAAGTAGAAACAATAAAGAAATCACATAGGGAGACGACCCTGGAGATAGAAAACCTAGGAAAAAGATCAAGAGTCATAGACACAAGCATCACCAACAGAATACAAGAGATATAAGAGAGAGTCTCATGCACAGAAAATACCATGGAAAACATAGACACAATGGTCAAAGAAAATGTGAAATGCAAAAAGCTAAAACAAAACATCCAGGAAATCCAGGACACAATGAGAAGACCAAACCTAAGGATAATAGGTATAGATGAGAGTGAAGACTCACAGCTTAAAGAACCAGTAAATATCTTCAACAAAATTATAGAGGAAAACTTCCCTAACCTAAAGAAAGGGATGTCCTTAAATATACAAGAAGCCTACAGAACCCCAAATAAACTAGACCAAAAAAGAAATACCTCCTGTCACATAGTAATCAAAACACCAAATATACAAAACAATGAAAAGATACTAAAAGCAGTAAGGGAAAAAGGCAAAGTAACATATAAAGGCAGACTTATAAGAATTACACCAGACTTCTCACCAGAGACTATAAAAGCCAGAAAAAGGTCCTGAACTTATATCATACATACCCTAAGAGATCACAAATGAGAGCCCAGAGTACTATACCCAGCAAAACTCTCAATCACTATTGATGGAGAAAACAAGATATTCCATGACAAACCCAAATTTACACAGTATCTTCCCACAAATCCAGCACTTCACAGGATAATGGATGGAAAACTCCAACACAACAAGGGAAACTACAACCAAGAAAAAGCAAGAAAGTAGTTTACCAACAACTCCAAAAGAAGATAGTTACACAAACATAATTCCAACTCTAATAACAAAAATAACAGGAAGCAACAATCATTTTTCCTTAATAGCTCCTAATACCAATGGACTCAATTCTCCAATAAAAAGATGTAGACTATCAGACTGGATACATAAAAAGGACCCAGATTTTTGCTGCATACAGGAAACACACCTCTGTGACAAAAACAGACACTACCTCAGAGTCAAAGGATGGAAAACAATCTTACAAGCAAATGGTCCCAAGAAACAAGCAGGAATAGCAATTCTAATATCAAATAAAATTGATTTTCAACCAAAAGTAATTCAAAAAGATAAGGAAGGGCACTACATACTCATCAAGACAAAATGTACCAAGAAGAACTCTCAATTCTGAACATCTATGCCCCAAATGCAAGGGCATGCACATACATAAAAGAAACTTTACTAAAGCTCAAAGCATACAGTGCACCTCACACAATAATAGTGGGGGAATTCAACATCCCACTCTCAGCAATGGACAGATCATGGAAACAAAAACTAAACCGAGACACAATGAAATTAACAGAAGTTATGAACCAAATGGATTTAACTGATACCTATAGAACATTTCATCCTAAAACAAAAGAATATATTTTTTCTCAGCACCTCATTGTACCTTCTCAAAAATAGACCATATAATTGGTCACAAAACAGGCCCAAACAGATACAAAAAGATTGAAATAATCCCCTGTACCCTATCAGACCACCATGGACTAAGACTTTTCTTTAATAATGACAAAAACTAAGGAAAGCTCACATACACGTGGAAACTGAACAATGCTCTACTCAATGATGACTTGGTCAAGGAAGAAGTAAAGAAAGAAAGATGTTTTAGAATTTAATAAAAAGGAGGACACATCATACAAAACTTGTGGGACTCCATGAAAGCAGTACTAAGAGGAAAACTCATAGCTCTATATGCTTACACACACACACACACACAAAAAAAAAAACTGGAGAGAGGATGCACTAACAACTTGACAGCATACCTGAAATTGTTAGAACAAAAGGAAGCAAATATACCCAAGAAGAGTAGAATCAACCAAGTAGAAACAGAATTATACAAAATATCAACAAAACCAGGAGCTGGTTCTTTGAGAAAATCAACAAGATAGATAAACCCTTAGCCAGACTTATCAAAGGGCACAGAGACAGCATCCAAATTAAAAAAAAATCAGAACTGAAAAGAGAGACATAACAACAGAAACTGAAGAAATTAAAAAATATCATCAGATTTTACTACAAAGGTTGATACTCAACAAAATTTGATAATCTGATGAAATGGAAAATTTTCTAGACAGATACCAGGTACCAAAGTTAAACGAGGAGCAGATAAAGCATTTAAACAGTCGCATAACCCCTAAAGAAATAGAAGCAGTCATTAAAAATCTCCCCATCAAAAAAAGTCCAGGGCCAGATGGTTTTAGTGCAGAATTCTATCAGACCTTACAGGAAGACCTAATACCAATTCTCTTCAAACTATTCCACAGAATAGAAACAGAAGGAACAATACCCATTTCATTCTACGATGCTACAATTATGCTCATACATAAGCCTCACAAAGACCCAACAAAGAAAGAGAACTACAGACCAATCTCTCTTATGAATATTGATGCAAAAATACTCAATAAAATTCTTGCAAACTGAATACAAGGACACATCAAAACAATCATCCATCATGATCAAGTAGGCTTTTTCCCAGGATTGCAGGGATGGTTCAATATTCAGAAATCCATCAATGTAATCCACTACATAAATAAACTCAAAGACAAAAACACACATGATTATCTCAGTAGATTGCGAGAAAGCATTTGACAAAATTCAAAACCTCTTCATGTTAAAAGCCTTGGAAAGAGCAGGAATTCAAAGCACATACCTAAACATAGTAAAAGCAACATACAACAAGCCAGTAGCCTACATCAAACTAAATGGAGAGAACCTTGAAGCAATCCTACTAAGATCAGGGACTAGACAAGGCTGCCCACTCTCACCCTACCTATTCAATATAGTACTGGAAGTCCTAGCCAGAGCAATTAGACTACAAAAGCAAGTCAAAGAGATACGAATAGGAAAAGAAGAAGTAAAAATTTCACTATTTGCAGATGACAGGATACTATACTTAAGTGAACCTAAAACTTCCACCAGAGAATTCCTAAATCTGATAAACAACTTGAGCAAAGTGGCTGGATATAAAATCAACTCAAACAAATCAGTAGCCTTTTTCTACTCAAAAGATAAACAGTCTGAAAAAGAAATTAATGAAATGATACCGTTCACAATAGTCACAAATAATATAAAATATCTTGGAGTGAATGTAACCAAGCAAGTAAAAGAACTGTATGACAAGAAGTTCAAATCTCTGAAGAAAAAAATCAAAGAAGATCTCAGACGATGGAAAGATCCATGCTCCTGGATTGGCAGGATTAACTTATTAAAAATGAACATCTTACCAAAAGCAATCTACAGG
The DNA here is from genome assembly GCA_030674055.1 of Rhabdomys pumilio. Taxonomy (NCBI): domain Eukaryota; kingdom Metazoa; phylum Chordata; class Mammalia; order Rodentia; family Muridae; genus Rhabdomys; species Rhabdomys pumilio. The sequence continues at coordinate 60,817,406 of JANHMN010000011.1, read as the reverse complement.
TTCAATGCAATCCCCATCAAAATTCCAAATCAATTTCTTCATAGGGATAGAAAGAGCTATTTGCAAATTCATTTTGAATAACAGAAAACCCAGGATAGCAATAACCATTCTTAACAATAAAAGAACTTCTGGGGGAATCACTATCCCTGACCTCAAACTGTACTACAGAGCAGTAGTGATAAAAACTGCATGGTATTAGTACAGAGACAGGCAGGAAGATCAATGGAATAGATTTGAAATTCCAGAAATGAACCCACACACCTATGGTCACTTGATCTTTGATAAAGGAGCTAAACCCATCCAGTGGAAAAAGGAGAGGATTTTCAACAAATGGTGCTGGATCAACTCGAGGTCAGCATGTAGAAGAATGCAAGTCAATCCATTCTTATGCCCTTGTACAAAGCTCAAGTCCAAGTGGATAAAGGACCTTCACATAAAACCAGATACACTGAAACTAATAGAAGAGATGGTGGGGAAGACCCTCGAATACTTAGGCACAGGGGAAAAGTTCCTGAAAAGAACACCAATAGCTTATGCTCTAAGATCAAGAATTGACAAATGGGACCTCATAAAATTGCAAAGCTTCTGTAAGGCAAAAGACACTGTCAATAAGTAAAAACAGCAACCAACAGATTGGGAAAAGATCTTTAACAATCCTAGATCCGATAGATGGCTAATATCCAATATATACAAAGAACTCAAGAAATTAGACTCCAGACAACCAAATAACCCGATTAAAAATGGGGTACAGAGCTAAACAAAGAATCCTCAACTGAGGAAATTTAAATGGCTGAGAAGCACCTTAAGAAATGTTCAACATCCTTAGTCATCTGGGAAATGCAAATCAAAACAACCCTGAGATACCACCTCACACCAGTCAGAATGACAAAGATAAAAAATTCAAGTGATGTTAGATGCTGGTGAGGATGTGGAGCAAGAGGAATACTCCTCCATTGTTGGTGGGAATGCAAGCTGGTACAACCACTCTGGAAATCAGTTTGGCAGTTTCTCAGAAAATTGGACATAGCACTACCTGAGGACCCAACTATACCAGTCCTTGGCATATACCCAGAAGATGCTTCAACATATAACAAGGACATATGCTCCACTATGTTGATAGCAGCCTTATTTATAATAGCCAGAACTAACTAACAGACCTCATGAAGCTCATAAAGAAGAAAGACTAAGTGTGGATGCCTCAGTCCTACTTGGAGGAGTGAATGTGGTGACAAAGTATTTGACAGAATGTCAATGAGGGGTTGTCTAGAGACCACTCTACCTTGGTATCTGTCTCATGTGCAGTCACCAAAGGTAGACGCAGATATGGATTTCAGGAAGTGCATGAGGACAGGAGACCTCCTCAGAGGTCTGCCAGAGTGTGACATATTCAGAGGCAGATGCTTGCAGCTACCCATTAATCAAATCAAGGGTTCCCAATGGAGAAGTTAGAGGACTGAAGGAGCTGAAAGGGTTGGTGACCCCAAGAGAAGAACAACAGTGCCAATCAACCAGAGCTCCCCAGGGTCTAAACCGCCAGCCTGGAGCACTAAAGGAGGCACCCATGACTTCAGCTGTATACTTAGGGGAGGATGGCCTTGTCAGGCATGGGTTGGAGAGGAGATCCTTGGTCCCATGAAGGCTGAACACTGAGCGAGGAGGAATTTGATGGTGGGCAGGGAGGAGTGGGGGGTAGGTGCGGGTAAACCCTTGTGGAGGCAGGAGGGGGTGATGGGACAGGGGGTTCCTGGGTGGTGGGGGAAAAGGGGTGAGGGGATAAAATCTGAAATGTAAATATAATATCCAATAAAAAATATAAAAACAAAACAATAGACAAACTAATGGGACCTCATAAAATTGCAAAGCTTCTATAAGGCAAAGGACACTGTCAATAGGACAAAACATCAACCAACAGATTGGGAAAAGATCTTTGCCAATCCTACATCTGATAGAGGGCTAATATCCAATATATACAAAGAACTCAAGATGTTAGACTCTAGAGAATCAAATAACCCTTTTAAAGAATGGGGTATAGAGGTAAACAAAGAATTCTCAACTGATGAATATCAGATGGCCAAGAAACACCTAGAGAAATGCTCAACATCCTGAGTCATTTGGGAAATGCAAACCAAAACCACCCTGAGATTCTACCTTACACCAGTCAGAGTGGCTAAGATCAAAAACTTGGGTGATAACAGATGCTGTCGAGGATGTGGAGAAAGAGGAACACTCCTCCATTGTTGGTAGGCTTGCAAGCTTGTACAACCACTCTCAAAATCAGCCAGGTGGTTCCTCAGAAAATTTGACATAGTATTAACTGAGGACCCATCTATACTGCTCCTGAGCATAAACTCAAAATATGCTCCAATGTATAACAAGGACACATGTTTCACTAACTTCATAGCAGCCTTATTTATAACAGCCAGAAGCTGGAGAAAACCAGGTATCTTTCAACAGAGGAATGGATAATGAAATAATGAAAATATGGTACATTTACACAATGGAGTACTACTCAGCTACTAAAAACAATGAATTCATGAAATTCTTAGGCAAGTGGATGGAACTCCAAAATATCATCCTGAGTGAGGTAACCCAATCACGAGAGAACATATATAGAATACACTCACTGATAAGTGGATATTAGCCCAAAGGCTCTGAATATCCAAGAACAATTCACAGACCACATGATGGTCAAGAAGTAAGACTAAACTGTGGATGCTTCAGTTTTTCTTAGAAGGAGGAACAAACTACTCATAGGAGGAAGTATAGAGACAAAAGTGTGGAGCAGAAACAGAAGGAAAGGCCATCCAGAGTCTGCCCCATCTGGGGATCTACCCAATATACAGACACCAAACCCAGACACTATTGTGGATGCCAAGAAGTGCTTGCCGACAGGAGCTGGATATAGCTGTCTCTGTGAGGCTCTTTCAGAGTCTGACAAATACAAAGGTAGATGCTTGCAGCCAACGATTGGACCAAGCACAGGGTCTCCTCTGGAAGAGTTAGAGAAAGGACTGAATGAGCTGAAGGAGGTTGCAACAGCATAGGAAGAACAACAATATCAACCAACCAGACTCTCCTCCAAAAGCTCCCAGAGACTAAACCACCAACCAAAGAATACACATGGAGCAACCCATGATTCCAGTTGCATATGTAGCAGAAAATAGTCTTGCAGGGCATCAACGGGAGAAGAGGCCCTTGGTCCTGTGAAGGCCAATGCCCCAGTGTAGGGGAATGTCAGGGTGGGGAGGCAGGAATGGGTGGTTGGGTATGGGAACACCCTCATAGAAGCAGGTAGAGTGAGGATGGAATGGGGGTTTTGGGGGAAAATGGATAACATTTGAGATGTAAATAAAGAAAGTATTCAAAACAAGAAAAAAAAGAAAAAAAAAGAAAACAAACAAACAAACAAACAAAAAAATTGAACAGAGGTGTGTAGCAATGGGAAATGGAGAATAGGTATAGCCAACAGAATGTCCCAGGAAAGCAAAGGTTCCAGGCCCCAATGGGGATGACATTAGCTGAAATACAGAACAAAGAGGACAAAAAAGCTGTAGAAACCATATCCACAGGTTAGGCACTGCCCCTGGTTGAGAGATCAGGCCTCCCACCCTTCTCATAATTTTAACCCAGACTTGCTCCTGTCTAAAGGAAATACAGGGACCAAGACTGGAACAGAGACTGAAAGAAAGACTATCCAGAGAATGCCCTACTTGGGAGTATGCCCTACATGCAGCCACCAAACCCAAACACTATTTTTGAAGTCAAGAAGTACTTGCTGTGAGCAACCATGTGTTTGCTGGGAATTGAACTCAATACCTCTGGAAGTGCTCTTAATTGTTGTCAGTGCTCTTAACTGCTGAGCATCCTGATAAGCCCTTAGAAATAGTGATCACTGAAGTGTTAATGTAGTTGGTTTAATGCCTTGCTTTTTCTTTGACTATTTGTGGTTATTGTATTGCTTGTTCCTTGTCTATTTGCATATATTGTGTTACTAGAACCTAAACCTAGAACTGACCTTAATACCTGCACGTAATCCAAATAGTATAAAAGCATAAAGAAGGAGAGAGGATGGGATGGGGATTCTAGGAAGGAGATACAGGGGAAAAGGATGACATCTGTATTGTAAATAAGTAAAATATCCAATAAAAAAATTAAAAAAAAAGAAGTACTTGCTGACAGGAGCCTGATATGGATGTTTCCTGAGAGACCTCTACCAGGGCCTGACCAATACAGATGGGCATGCTTGGGAAGTTAGGAGAGGAGTTAGGGGAAGGATTGAAGGAGCTGAAGGGTTTGCAACCCTATAAGAAGAACAACAGTATCAACCAACCAGACCTCCCAGAGCTCCCAAGGACTAAACCACCAACCAAAGAGTACACATGGAGGGACCTATGGCTCCAGCTGCACATGTATCAGAGGATGACCTCATCTGGCATCAATGGGAAGGGAGGCCTTTGGTCCTGTGGAGGGTGGTGAAGCATGTGGGTGGGTGGGAGTGTAAGAGAGCACCCTCATAGAAGCAGAGGGAGGGAGTATGGGATGGAAATTTATGGAGGTGAAACCAGGAAGGGGAATAACATTTGACATGTAAATAAATAAAATAACCAAAAAATATTTTAAAAATAGAATTTTAAAACTTACAATGTATCTCATATCTCCATCTTATAATATGAAAAAAGTATCTCCATCTTGTAATATGAAAGATTCAGCTAGCAGGAATGTAACTGATTAATATCAGCTGACACACTTTCCAGGTAAGACTGATGGCCATCTCCTTGACCTGCACTAGATCAACATAGAAAGCCAGCCTGTAAACCATAGTTCCCCACATGTTATCAGCCTGTCAATCTACTGAAAGAAGGAACAGAATGTGGACGCTGAAGATAATTCTCTTTCACATATCTTTACATTGGCAGCGGTGTTTACTTGAACTTCAAGTAAGACAAGTTTGAACAGTTTTTAATAACTTTTTACACAAGAAGAGACCGACAAGAGACCCAGGTTCAGGGATGGAGAATATTACAAGACAAAAGAGCAAGCAGGCAAGGTACTGAAGAGAGACTTGCATATAAAAGGCAGGTGAAACAACTAACCTCAGTCTGATGCAACAAGAGTTTCCTCAAATACCTTCAAATTTCAGATTTTAGGTTCAAAAATAGTGCCATAGATTTGAAGTATAAAATAAAACCAAGATTTGTGTTTAAATAAATATGCAATCATATATGCCACAACCCTGTAATAAAATTTATACCTTGATATTCAGAATGAACTTTGGCCCAAGGTCAGTGGCACAGGACCTTTCTGGTCAGTGCCTGGGCCTGGAGCAATCCTAAGGTGTCAGCTCTGCACACAATCCCCCCAAACCCAGAGAAGGCTGGATTCTCAGAAGCTCTAACACATAGAGTCATAGGATAATAGGGTCACAGGTTTTCCAGAGCATGGGCACACCAGGATTTCAGGATCGCAGAAGCAGCCTGACTCCCAGGAGCTATCACAACCAGAATCTCAGTATCACAGGATCACAGAGACAGCTGGACTCTGAAGAATTCTGACACAACCAAGATCACAGGACAGACAGGCTCCAGTCAGAGACAGCAAGTGAAGGTAGCACTAGAAATAACCAGATGGCAAAAGGCAAGCTCAAGAACGTAAGCAACAGAAACCAAGTTTACTTGGCATCATCAGAACCTAGGTTCTTCCACCATATCAAGTCCTGAATACCCCATGACATCAGAAAAGCAAGATTCAGGATTAAAATTACTTCTCATGATGATGATAGAAGACGTTAAGAAGGACATAAATAACTTCTTCAAAGAAATATAGGAGAACACAGGCAAACAGGTAGAAGCCCTTAAAGAGGAAACACAAAATTCCCTTAAAGAATTACAAGAAAACACAATCAAACAGGTAAAGGAATTGAACAAAACTATTCAGGACATAAAAATGAAAGTAGAAACAATAAAGAAATCACAAAGGGAGACTACCTAGGAGATGAGCTTTTTCCTAATATCCACTTATCAGTGAGTACATAACATGTGTGTTCTTTGTAATTGGATTACCTCACTCAGGATGATATTTTCTAGTTCCATGCATTTGCCTGTGAATTTCATAAAGTCATTGTTTTTAATAGCTGAGTAGTACTCCATTGTGTAAAAATTAAAAAGTGCCCCTTCTGCACCAAGGCTATGAACCATATACATTTTAGTTATTTTCACAAAAATCTTTTACTTCTGGCTTTGACATTTCAAGTGATCAAGTAAAGTATAGAAAGTATCGTCCTGTATAAACATTTAAGGTACATTAGAGGAACAGTCATGTTTCTGTATTCAGTAAAGCTTTTATTAAAAGTAAAGATTCTAAAACATATGCTTCTAAATTGTGGGAAAAAATAACAAAAAAAAGAAAGAAAGAAAAAACAAAAATGAAAGAAATAAAAGCAGATACATGATAAATTAAGGCATTTTCTTTTATTTCTTAAAGTTATCATTTAGTTGGCCAGAAACCAACTGTATTATGATCCTTTAAATTGCTTCTTATTCTAATCCTTTAGTAGAATAGATCTATTTTTTTAAATAATTACCTACTCGACAATTCAGCTAGATAAAATAAAAAAGCAAAAAGCTCATCATTGTAACATATTTTTAGCAATGATATCATATACACAATTGGAGCAATGTCTATAGTCCAGCATCTAATTATGTACTTACCCATTACTTAGTTTACAGAAGTGAATGTCAAGCTAATTAGGATTTTTGTTGGGTTCTTCATCTATGCTGAAAATAGACTTTGGTCAGTGTTTCTAGTAAATTGGTGAGCACACTGAATAAATCTATGGTTCTATTGTTTAAAGCTGCTGTTCCTGTAGCAGAGCTGTTTACAAAAGTTATCAAAACTATATTAAATTCATTTCATTTTCCTGAATTCAGCAATGTAGTTGATGGAAAAGGTGATTCGTATTAGATGGAAACAGTATTTTTTATTCTTTTGACACGTATTCCTGTGTCAGAAAGAACAAAGGCAATTATCACTATGCCATGCTCATCGTATCCAACATCTCAAGACTCTGATAAAACAATTCTTTCCTTTCTTATGGTATGGACCTGTATATTCATTTATTTGTTCAAATCTGCTATTCACCATGGCTTTTGAAATCTTTCTTCTGTGTTCTCTCAGACTGGAATTAACACTGTCTAATCCCAATGATCTCATTTTATCATGTTGACCTTTTTGTTTCAGACTATAATTGATAAAAACTTGGGTGTGGGGACTGAACTTCTAACCCTGACAAAAAGAACTGAACAGAGTAATGCATTTGAATTGCCTGCATTTTGTAGAGTTTTATGCTTCCTTTGGCCTGAGTTTACTTCTTAGCATCTCTACTTAAGCATGTTTACTCCTCCTCTCGCCCAATTGTCACGTCTTTTGTTTTCCTTCTACTGATTTCCTGGTAATTGGTACTCTCTTTATTTTAGATCAGCCCTCCACTCATTGAAACTGAGACACATAATCCAAAATATTCCTTTTGTATTTTTAATGGACATTGGTGTATACACAAATGTTCCCTCCTCCTCTAAATGTCATCAAGTGTCAATATAGCCTTTAGCCATTTGTTTATCTCCCAATCATTGCTCAGTACTTCTTGGTTGTTTTCCTGAGTAATAGCCATCTGCCTTGTTCTGTTATCTGCACTGTGAGTAGAAGTGATTTAATTATGTGTTACATCCATGGATGAATGTTAGAACTAGACTTTCTAGAGTCTTAGTGCAACTGGTATTCCTCACATTTAGTAACATTTTTAATCTACTGAGTATTAATTACTTCTTTATTTTATCTCCACCATGATACAGTTCTTTAGATGGCTCTGGGTATTCAGCTCAGGAAAGCACTTTATCCTTGTAGCCTTTACCCGCCTTTTTTATAAGTGATAAATCTGCTCTTTTTGTTTCTCAAACCTTCATAATAAAACCTAACATTGGCTAAACACTATTCTTCTTTATGTCTTTAAGCATGCAATTGAACATAACTGCAAAAAAATGGCTTTGTTGTGTGATTGAATTTTAAGTTCTGAACTGTCAGCAGCATGTGGCCTCTTAGTCCTGCCAAATAGTTTTGCTTTGCTTTTCTGGAGCATTGAACTTCTCACTCACAGCAAAATCCTCCTCTGTTTCCCAGTGTCTGATTTCTATAATTTATGATAATTGATATGTAACATTATATAACCAATTGAACTTAGATATTAACCTTTGTCTACAATCTCTAATGAATTTCAGTAAACATATTTGATATTTAAAATATTTGCATTAAAGCACATTCCCTGATATCATCCAGAATGTTTGTCTTGATACATACACGCTATGTTTTTCAACTTAGAAAGCTCTTTTGTAGTTGAATATTTGATAATGGCAAAAGTTAATTTTTATTTATGTATTATATCACTTCATCTTCAATACTAATACATATAACTATTATGTTTATTTTCACCAAGAAAAAAAAAAACTGGTAAGAGCATCCTCACATTCACACAAGCAATCAGAGGAGGTGGCAGATTTGGACAAGAGTTGTTTCTAGATCCCAGAGATAAAGATTATGTGATGTACTTTGTTTTATGCATTATGGTGAAAAGTATGAACTGTTATGTTACTAGAGGGGAGTAATAAAGGTCATATCACTTCTTAATACCCCAAAGAAGAAAAGTTTTACATTCATCCCCATCTAGAATATATATGCAAACTCAGTTGATAATGTTAGTCTTTATCAATGATACATAGAAAAAAATCACTATAACTTCAATGTCTTATTTTTGGTAAAACTTAATTATTCTAATATGCCCATGTAATACAGATTAGCAGGGGGTTTTTAATTAGTTATTATTCTCACTGAGGTGATAAAACACACAAGAAAAAATATTAAGGTAGAAAGGCTTTATTTTGGCTCAGATTCTGAGGATATGGTTCTGGAAGTTTATGTTGGCAGGAGCATGAGACAGTTGATCACACTGCAACTGCAATTAGAGAGCACAGCAAGACAAATGCTTTCACTCAGTTGATTCCTTTTTTTATTCAGTTTGGGATACAAGTCAATGGAATGATGTCATCTACAGTTAGTGAACACAACTCAGAAACTCCTTCAAAGCTGTTGTCAGTGGTGGCTGATCTCCTAGGTGAATGAATGTTCTATAAAATGATGACATTAACCAACACAACTTTGTTACATAGGATTTACATATAATATAACATATTATGATATAATACAATATAATATATTAATATAATATGGTGATTTTAGCCACTGAGCTACAATGGGAATTTAATGATATATACACTTGTCTCTGCTTAAGAAATTGCTTTTTTCAGAGCTCTCTTGACTTCAATTTACAAAGATGGATTGTCCTGCCTATCTGCTTCTAAATGATCACCAAGTGTACTCTGGACAAGTATGTACTGACATATTATCTATCAAATGTGTAAAACCATTAAAAGTTTGCATTTACCTTCGCTTCATATTTACAGGTAGAGGATACCCTTAAATATGGGAACATTCTAAATTCATTTACACGAATAGGGATAGAAATGACTTTAAACTCAGGCAATAATAAAAGATAATGAATAGTCTCAGAGAAAGATGTGCGTATGAATGAGAAAGAACTCTGGTGTGCCAAACCAGACTCACTCTGAAGTTACATCCAGGAAAGAGCAGAAATTTAGGTCCACGGGAAGGCTCTGCATTAATTAGTCAACTTCTTCATTTCTAGTACTCTGGAAGACTGATTGTGTGGAAAGGCCTCTCAGGATTTCTCTTCCTTTTGTCAAGAATTGCATGATCAGACAGCCAAAGAACTCAATGTTGAACATTTTTAAAAATTTTTTTCCTACAGGAATTTGTGGTGATAAAGGGAATATTTTCCTCATTTGCCTGAGTATGACTTGATGGCAGAGAAGCAGGCAATGATGATGAGCTCAGAACAGTGACTGCTGAGGGACTAATATCCTCAAAGTTGTCAGTGAGCAAGTTCCCTACTGTGATTCTAAAGGTCTGCTCAAGAATTTCTCTCATCATATACACAACCCTGAAAGCACACAGAACCAAACTAAAAGCCAGCAGACATAAAGTCATCCTCAGTGTGCTGAAAGAGCAATTCGGTCAGAGCACTAAGCACTGGAGGAAGCAGGGGTTGGGGACTGCACTTACTTTGTAGATTCTTTAAATCTATCTCTTCAGGCTGACCAGCTATGGCTTTTGCTTTTGATGGCATTGTCTCTTCAGCCAGAAGAAAGTGGTAGAATGTCCTAAACTATCCTTTATTTGTTCTTTAAATAGTACGTTGATTTGGTAAAGTCAATTGAATATTACTTTCCTGAAAATTCTGTAATGCATTCCAGAGATGCTGAGTGAAAATGAGGACATCACCTCTTCAAGGAATGATTGAGGAGAAGGTTTTTATTGTAGATAGGAGAAGAGAGGTCAGCCATAGGCATCTGAAAAAGTTGGGATTGAAATGGGCCATGAGAGGAGAGGGTAATGCAGAGGAAAAGCAAAAAAGGAAGAGAGGGGAGAGGGAAAGCAGACCAAGAGAGAAGCCAAGCATCAAGAGTACGCTTGGTCAAAATGTCAGGTTTATATGGGAAAGAGAAGAGAGAGAACAGTAAGTGAAGCACAGCACAGGGCTCCCGATGTTTAGGGAAGAGGCAGGCTGAGAAGTACTGAGAGGAGGCGCACTTACTGAGTGAATCTTGTCCAAGGATTTGTTGGGACTTGACAGACACAAGACAATGTATGTTGTACAAATGCTTGTTAAGGCTAAAGTTACTATAATATATGTGAGTTGGCTCTTATATTTTGGGAGTCAGATTAAATATGAGTGCTTACTGCAAGTTTTAGCTCCTTTTTTTCCCTCCCCTAAATTCTAGCAGTCTGTTAAACCAACCAAACCAGTTAAATACTCAGAATGATTTTGTGAATTTTTCTTGCTTATAGTTTGCTAAAATATTATTTAAAAATAACTGCCAACTTTTCACCTTCTTTTATAGCAAGTGAGTTTTTTTCTTAGAAAGTGAATTTAAAGATTTTGCTTTTTTTCTTTTCTTCTTTTTATTCACAGCTGTTTGTGTAAACCTTCTAGATTCTCAAAATAAAGACTTTACTGAAAGGCTGTGAAATGGAAAGGAACTAAAAAAAAATAGAGTTGATGGATTAGCTCAGTAGTTCCCAGAAGAATTTTTTCAGTCTCTTCTGTTTCATAGTTTCTTATCTCAGTGGAGTACACCTCTGGTTTTTATCAATTACCTCTGGGCACTTCTCTACAAATGCTTGCAATTCCATAGACTGTTCTGGCCGACCTCGCCTTTACCTTTGGCTCTTTATCTTTGAATTCTATCAGAAGCTTTCAAGGGAGCTATTGTGCAGCCTGCTCTGGGAACCTGAGCACTAGAGTGTTTCAGATCTTCTTCTTCTTCCCTCCCCCCGCCCCTGTGAAATAGCTGCAGATCTCAAGATAGTTATTTTCAAAGCAAGAAGTATTTTGTGAAGGAAGGAAAAAAAAACCTCTTTGCCTCATGCATGAGAAGGAGAATATTCTATACAATTAATTTGATTTTCATTTATTTATATTCTTTTGCACAGTTGATAAAACTATAAGAAATAGACATGCAAAAATTTTACAAAAGAATGTGCATGCATGTCATAGAAATTGTGGCTGGCTCAGTTGTTATGATGATTCTATTCTCTATTACATATAAGTAGCATTCAAAAAATATTTATTTCATATCAATATCAGATTTTTTATAATACTATTTTTTAAAAAAATATTTTCTATTATTTCAAGAATTTTAACCTTTTAAAAAATTTACTTGGTATCCAGATCCCTGTATCCCCTCCAGGTGACGCCCCCAAACAGTTTCTCCTCCCCATCCCTTGTCCATTTTTCTTTAAGAGAGTGGAGTCACCTCTCCAAACTCTTCCCCACCCAAACACATACCCGTGTAATTCCCTAACCTTGTAAATGAAGTCTCTTCAGGGCTAGGTGCAAATTCTCCCACTGAGGTCAGACAAGGAGTTAGGGGAACAGATTCCATAGACAGGGAATAGATTTAGGAATAGTTGCTATTTCCATTGTTCGTGACTCACAAGAAGACTGACCTGCATGTCTGCTACATATTTGCTGGGGGCAGGAGTATGTCCAACCCCTGTATGCTCTTTAGTTGTTGGTTCAGTCTCTGAGAGTCGCAAAGAGTCCAGGTTTGTTGCCTCTGTTGGTCTTCCTGTGAAGTTCTTGTCCCCTTTTGGGATCTCAATCCTCACAATTCCAAAAATGTCCCCAAGCTCCATCCAATGTTTAGTTATGGATAGATGCCTGCATCTATCTGAGTCAGCTTCTGGGTGGAGCCTCTTAGCGGACAGCCATGTTAGGCTTCTATCTGCAAATTTAACAGAGCATCATTAATAGTATCAGGAACTGGTGCTTGCAAATAGGGTGAGTCAGGTTACTGCATTCTTGGCCATTTCATCAATCTCTGCTCCATCTCCCTTCCTTGCATTTTTTGTAGGCAGGATAAATTTTGGGTCAAAAGTTTTGTGGGTTGGTGTCTCTATTTTTCTACTGGGGTTTTTGCCTGCCTTTGTATCCTCAATGCTGCGAGTCTTAGCTAAGATCACCCCCATTGATTCTTGACAATTATCCCTATCCCAGGTCTCTGGCAAATGAGTTGCAGAGTCCATTCATACTCATGGCTATCTGGCCATGTCCACTGGCTCTTCCCACCTCTGATCCTAAAGCCACCTATTTCCCTCCCCATCCCTTCTCACACCCAGTTTCCTCCCTTCATCTGCCTTCTACAACTATTTTATTCTCCTTTCCAAATGAGATTTAAGCATCTTTGCTTGGGACTTCTTTCTTGTGCAACTTCTTTGGGTCTGTGGAGTGTAGCATGGGTATCCTGTATTTTATGACTAATATTCGTTAATAAGTAAGTGCATATCCTTACATGTTCCATGCCATGCATGTCCTTGGGTCTTGGTTATCTCACTCAGGATAATGTTCTCAAATTCTTTCCATTATCCTGCAATACACATGATGACTTTGATTGAAACAGCTGAAAATTATACCATTGGGTAGATGTACCACATTTTGTTTATTTATTCTTCAGTGGAAGGACAGCTAGGTTGTTTCCAATTTCTGCATATTATGAATAAAACTGATATGAACATGATTCATCAAGTGTCCCTGTGCTATACTAGGGCATCTTTTGTGTGTGTACCCAAGAGTAGTATAGCTAGGTCTTGAGGTAGAACTATTCTTAGTGTTCTGAGAAAATACCAAATAGATTTCCAAAGTGGTTATACTTTTTTAGCATCTAATGAGGTAATCATGTGATTCTTATTCTTTTAGTTTGTTCATATGGTAGATAACTTGATGGATTTTCATATATTGAACCATCTCTGTCTGCATCCCTGGGATGAAGCCTACTTTCAAAATGGATGATTTTTTTTTATCTTGGATTTGATTTGTGAGTATTTTATGGAGAATTTTTGCATCAATGTTTATAAAAGAAATTGGTCTGAAATTCTTTTTCTTTGTCAAGTCTTTGTTTGGTTTAGGTATCAGGGTGACAGCAGTTTTGTAGAATGACTTTGGCAATGTTCCCTCTGCTTTTTTTTTCAAGAAAGAGTTTGAGGAATATTGGTATTAGCTCTTCTCTGTCCCTTGGCTTTGTTTGTTTGTTTGCTTGATTGATTGATTGGGGAAATTTTAATGATGGTTACTATTTTCTTAGGGGTTGTAAGGTGGTTTAAACAGTTTACCTCATCTTGGATTAACTTTGTTAAGTGATATATGTCAACAAAATCATCTATTTCATTAAAATTTTCTAATTTTGTGGAGGACAGGCCTTTGAAATATGACCTAACGATCCTTTAATTTCCTCCATGTCTGTTATTTCTCTCTTTTCGTTTCTGATTTTGTTTATTTTGATGCTGCTTCTGTTTGTTGGTTAGTTTGGCTAAGTGTTTGTCTTGTTGATTTTATCAAAGAACCAACTTTTTTTTTCTTTTTGTTGATTATTTGTAATATTTTATTTGTTTCTAACTTATTTCATGCCTGATTTTGATTATTCCTACCTTCTAGTCATCTTTGTATTTGCTTCTTCTTTTTGTAGAGCTTTCAGGTACACTTTTAAATTGTTGATATGAGAACTGTCTAATTTCTTTATGGAGGTGCTTAGTGGTATAAAGTTTCCTTTTAGTACTGCTTTCACTGGGTCCCATGACTTTAGATATGTTGTGCCTTCATTTTCATTGGGTTATAGGAAGTCTTTTATTTCTTATTTCATTTCTTCTCTGACCTAGAGAAGATTGAGTAGAAAGTTATTCAATTTCCATGAGTGGGTCGTCTTTCTAATATCTTTGTTGTTGTTGTTGTTGTTGTGGTTGTGGTTGTGGTGGTGGTGGTGGTGGTGGTGGTGGTGGTGGTGGTGTTTGTGTGTGTGTGTGTGTTTGTGTGTGTGTGTGTGTGTGTGTTTGTGTGTGTGCGCTTTTCTTGGTTTTGATGGTATAGAATTTCATATTTCTGGTGTTTTCTTGGATGTAGTTATCCAAGTTTTCTTGAAGGATTCCTTTGGTTGGCATTTTCCTTCTTGTATTTTCCGTAGACTTGGTTTTAGGGATAGATATTGTTTAATTTTGAATTTGTCTTGAAACATTTTATTTTCTCTATCTTATGATGATTGATAGTTTTGCTGGGTATAGTAGTGTAGGTTGGTACCTGTGGTTTTGGGAGTTTGCAAAATATCTGTTCAGGCCCTTCTAGGTTTTGGAGTCTCTTTTGAGAAAGTCTACCTTTGTAAGTTATCTGCCCTTTTTCCTTTCATGCTTTCATACTCTTTCTTTAGTCTGTAGATTTGTGTTTTGATTATTCTGTGGGAGGAAAATTTTATTTTCTTTTCCAGTCTAATTGCTGCTCTCTAGGTTTCTTTTATGCTTATATGCATCTCTTTCTTTAGATTGGGGATGTTTTCTTCTATGATTTTCTTGAAAATATTTTCTGGTCTTTGGAGCTGAGATACTTTATCGTCTTCTATTTCTATTATTCTAATGTTAGGTCATTTCATGCTATACCTGATTTTCTTGATGTTTTGTGTAAGGAATGTTTTAGATTTAACAATTTCTTTGACTGATGTATCAATTTCTTCTATTTTATCTTCTATAATCCCTGAGATTCTCTATTCCATCTCTTGTATTCTGTTAGTGATGCTTGCATCTATTGCTCCTATTCTCTTTTCTAAATTTTCCATCCCAGGATTCCCTCAGATTTTTTTTTATTGCTTCTATTTCCATTTTCATATCTTGAACAGTTTGATCCGTTTCCTTCACCTGTTTAATTATATTTTTCTGTATTTCTTTAAAGTATTTATTCATTTCCTCTTTAAGGCCTCTATCATCTTTATACAATTGGATTTAAGGTCATCTTCTTGTGCTTTGTTTGTGTTATGATATCCAGGGCTTGCTATAGTAGGGTTGCTGTGTTCTGAGGTGTCTTATTACCCTGTTATTTTGTAGATTGTTATTTTGAGATCCTTAATCGTCTGGGTGAGTTTGATCTCTAGATGTCCCTGTTGTAGTAGGTATTGAGAGGGAGGTAACCTTGATGATCCTGGTGTATCAGAACTCTGATGGGCATCCTTGGGCTCTATGACACTGAATCAGCAGATCTAATGAGAGTGGCCTAATAGGTGATGGGAGAATGGGAGTCCAGTGGAGATAGCAGGTTGCTCAGGATATCTTGATGTGCCACAGAGGACTTAGCTGACCTTAAAAATAGGTGTGGGAAAGAAGTCAATGCTATAACCTCTGGATCTACATATTTTTTAAAGGTGGTCAGAGAGATGGCAGGATAATAGAGGTCTACTGGGTATAGCAGGAGACTTAGCTCAATAAAGTATCGCAATCAAAGCTTCACAAAGTTTAATGAAGAAATTTTTGGATTTGCTTTTCTATCTTATACCAATCGTCTTCCCAGAGACACAGGTTGTTCTACCCAGAAATGCTAATTTATTGACTAGAAGTTGATGATTCTGAAGCATGAAAATGTTAAAAATACAGAGTCAAATTCTGTCAGTCGTTTTTAGTCTTCTAATAGTCATTCCTTGTGTTATGTTTCTTTGTGGTTCATTTACAATCCTTTCAGAATAGTGGAGAACTTTTGCAATACAGTCTTAGCGAATCAATAGTTTCTACAGCAGAAATAAAGAAGGTCATTAGTTCATCTACACTTGGCTGTCTTTGTTGTAACCAGTTTACTTGATTCTTTCTTAAGAAAAAAAATTGGAAAATGCTTTTTTTTTTAATACTTTGTTGTTGTTGTTGTTGCTGCTGCTGCTTGGCTTTATGAATTCCATGTGATGCCTTCCATCTTAGGACATGTAGCTGAGTTATTTTTACTAATATGTCACAGAGTCTGAAAAACAGAATTTTATTCTTTAGAATTGTATAAAAAGCCAACATAATGACATGGAAATAATTCTAGTAAAATAGATTAGGGATTGTGATGGAGTAAGAAAACCTGCAGCATACTGCACAAAAAGAACACAATGTCATTTCCTAATAGTTTAGTTGGTGGGAGGCTTTCTGAGCAGCTCAGTCATCTCTGCTTCCTCAAAACTCTTTGGCTTTTCTGAGAGTATATTTTAGCAGTCATCACTAAATAAAGGAAATCTCATACACTTTGCTCACTTTCAGTGACTTTTTGAAGTTATTGAGATGTTTCCTTATTTAATTTAAAAGTTTACATGAAGCTAAGAGTAGTTTCAGTTCCCCTTGGGACACTGGTTCTAAACATTCCTAACAATGTAATCCTTTAATACAGTTCTTCATGTTGTGGTGACCCCCAAACATAAAATTTTTTCTTGCTACTTCACAACTATAAATTTTTGGTACTGTTATAAATTGCAATTTAAATATTTTTGGAGACAGAGGTTTGCCAAAGTGATTGCTACCCACAGGTTGAGAGTCATTGCCCATGAACGTGCTGAGTTTTCACCAGCTAAATATACCACATAGGTGGAAGTTTTTAACTTGGAGGAAATTGCTATGTAGATACCATTTTTTTCCTGTATCCTTTTCCTGTGGAATTTATGTTGTATGTATGCATGTATGTCCTATATGCTCTTTTGCCAATGTTTCTTTATTGTTTCGATGATATGTATTATGTCCTAGTTTTTGTAGTTCAAATTCCTTTGTTTTGTAGCTAACTAGTTGTATCTGTGAGAATATTGATCTTCATTTATCTCCATTTATCTTTAGTACCTTCAATTTGCCTGTTTCTATAGGTTTTATATCTGTGTTGAATTTCCAGTGCATTTGATCATGGTTTAACAAATATTTACTTATGTTAATGAAATATATTTTTAAATGCATCTGTGGATCCTAACATGAAGTCCTCCCTTACCCTGGTTTTAGGGAATGATTTAATTGTAGATAACAGACTTTTTATTGGAATCTCTTCTGAACCTCATGTTTTCCACTTGAATATTAAACATTAAATATAGATGTGTAGAAAACAAGTGACAAATTTAAAGAAAATCATTTTACTTTATTAGTTTAACTGGATTTGTATTGATGTTTAAGAATGAGTGATATAATTCTCAGCTTTCTATATTTTAGGCAGATATAAACTTAGAAAACCATACTGATCACAAACATTATCTGAATTATTTTATAGTCATCAGCAAAAATTCTTGTTGTTCTGGGGAAACCATCACAGAGAACTCAGGTTACCAGTCAAGAGGAGTTTATTTGCAATCTTTATATGTCAGTGTGTTAGGTATACTTGTCAAATTATGATACAGTTTGAAGGACTGATTGGCACAGTTATATCTTTAGCTAATAATACTGCAAATGAATTGATTAAATAAATTTTGAATGATTTGCTAGACTTTAGTCATATTTCCTGAAACATAAGGAAATTATTTAGGAACAGGTATTTCCCAGATCCAGGGGAGAAGAGTAAATCATTATTTCATTTATATAACTGAGTAAAAAAAAAAATAAAGAACCTAATATGTCAGATTCCCTAAATATGAATGAAAAAAAAATAAAACATCCCAATGCTTCAACCATTTAAACTTTAAAAATTTATATGCAGCAAATACAAATCTGTTGAACCATAGGACAGAACAGTAATTTTATAGAATAGTTATATTATACCTTTCTTATAAAGTGTGATAAATCTAAACTCTTATATATGTAAACAAAGTAAAGACACAAAATGATACCATGTTGCTAAATGGGAATAATGTTAAAATGGCTGCTAATTATTTCTTTATACTGAATTAAGACCAGTGAATCTCTAAAATGCTCACCAGAGAGCCTTTTTTTTTTATAGTAAGTGAGATTAACACAGAGACTCTTAACTAGTCAGACTAAAAAAATATGAGACTATAGAATTCTCAGTCCTAAATGTGGCATCAATATAACATCCCCTTCAAGACTCAGGATCATTGAGTAACAAAAAGAAAGGCTGTAAGATCCAGTGGTAGAAGATGGGTATAAGTAATCATGCTTTCTGGGCACTGATCAGCAGTAGTGAAACTATGCACAAGACCTGGCCAATCTCAAGCTTGATATAATTGTTAGATGGAGAGAGGTAGCAAAATGTCTAACCTGTAGCTAAAAAACTATTTGCAAACAATAGTGGTTAGGAGAACAAGAGTCACTATTCTGTATCCTCATGTTCATGGAGGACCATGCTCTATTGGAAGGACACAGAAACAAGATTATATACATGACACACATTGTACTTGATGAATTTAAACCACAACATCAAAAGAGGAAACAAAGTTGGATGTGTAAGGAAGGAGAAGTGGATCTCAGAGTAGTTCTGAGTGATCAAAATATGTTATGTAAAATTCCCAAAAATATAACAAAGAAGAAAAAGGAAAGGACCATAAAAGGAAGAGACAACAAAGTTCTGTTATGTTTATTTTCTTACATGACCAAAGTTTGACTACAAAAATTCCAGATCATTTGGAATACAAATAGACTGTTATACATGTATTATCAGTAACATAGCTATTGGTCAGTAGTACATTTGGCTGGAAGTGTCAGAAAATAGGAAACATTAAAAGAAATGTACATGTTTTAGTAAAAATTGGTTTGATTATTGTTGTTTCAAAATTATGATGAAAGAATCAAAGATAAACTATAAAATGGCATCGAATATATTAGTGTTTATAAGTAAGGATATGATCTTTCCATATATCAAATTATAAATTCAAGTTATTTTTTTCTATTCTTTATAATAGGTAGACACTATAATAAAAAAAATCTGTGTAGAGAGCTGTTGTAACAAGATATTTATATAAACAACATATGGAAACAGTTTTTAACCTGTTAGCAGCCATAGGTAGTTTGCATTGATGTAAAGAATAATCAGAACTTCTTCAGTTAACAAAGTAGCGGAAGTATTCCATGATTGTTCTGCAATACCTACACAGATCATATAAATAAATTCTTTGAAAGAAAATGTCACACAGTTTGAGTTTGAAAGATTGTAGTATTACAAATGTGTTTTATGAGTCTGTAGACATATGTATACATAACATGTATACATATTATGCTGTATGTATATAATATGTATGTATGTATATAGTATGTATAATACTATGCTGAAACACACATACACACACACACTTAAACTTACATATTAAAATGAATGATAAACTTCTTTAGGAGAAAGATTCAAATGTAATTTGTGACTTGATTAAAATAGTTCCACTTCTGTAAACAAAGTAATAGTTCATAACAACCTGAAATAAGGTTCTGTTTTTTAAGACGGTTCTAAGTCTTGTCTGACTTTCCACAACTGTTCGTACTTATCACAAGTTATCAAATTGAAAATGGGCACTACATTTATATATGGGAAATATAATATTATTTCCTCTAAGAAGACAAGACAGTTTTTGACTTTTTTTCTTGGGGGTCTAACTTTTTCTCATGGATTGTTGGCCACCAGCCATGAGGGTGACAGGAGTAGAAGTGGTAAGGGTTCCAGAAGGCCATGATAATGATAGAAAAAACTTCTGGGGGTCGGTTTCAGAGAGAGATCTCATTTTAATGTTTCAGGAATAAGGTAAATAAAGGTTCTTAGGATTATGGTCTGGAAGGGTTGATTGATCATAACACAGTACCTAATTATTATATGGGCAGGAAAAGATCCCTAGTGTGGCAATATCATTGACTAAGGCAATACCATCAGAGAGGGGCCCAGGGAAGGATGAATGTGACTATATATGGCTAATAAAAATGAAACCTGCTCGTATTTGTAGTATTTTTGGAAATTTTATTGGTAGGTGAGAAGGAAAGTTACCATCTAGTTTGACACTGGAGCAGGCTAGCCAGAGGCATAGGTTGACAGCAGAAATGCTGTGTGAATACAGATTAAATGCCTCTTTTGGGTATGTTAGCACCAAGAAGATGGCATACAATGTGTTAAAATGAGGAAATTTACCTATGAGGGGAAAAATATGACACAGAGTCAGTGTCTCCTTGGTATATTGTGTAGGTGACACCTTGTTGTCTCAATCCCATATTTAAAAACCTTTGCAGCAAACAGGATGGGCTTGAAGAATTATCTAAATAGTAGTATGGTTGCCAGAAATGTATCATTGGCATAGTGGTTGTCTGTCTGTCCTGGGAAGCAAATGAAGCTAATAGAAATAGAGGTGTGGTTTCTCAGGAGCCAGTGTATGACTGAGAGAAGAAAAGGCAAAACTGGTTCTTTACCCATAATTTATGAAGTGTGTTCTTCTTCATGTCTTTTATCATGGTGGATAAAGCACTGGCCTTGGCTAGTAGCTGAGGTGTTCTTTCTATTGGCCTATGGAGCCATTCTAGGATTTCTGGAGGTTGATATAAAGCTCTAACTAACATGGAGGAGGAGTTGAATATAAGAATCTGGGTTGGTTGCTGTGGATTATAGCTAGCAAGGGAGGTGATTCTTTATCTTTTTTTTATGTAGTTGCTAATAGGACAAAGAGCCTCTCTGACTGCTGGCTTCATGGAGCAAGGAGAGGAGTAGTCTTTACCACCTTTAAATAATTCAGATAAAGGCTGCAATTGGCTGGTTGGTATGGCAAGCAAAGGTCTAAGTCAATTAATATTGCCACTAAAGCTTTGAAAGGTTTTTAGGGATAACTGGTTTTGGAAGTCAATGACAGATTTAGCTGGACAGACTGAGGTTAGGTAATTTCTGTCCCTAGGAACATGATGGAAGGAATTATTTGGATCTTACTTTCTGCCATTGTAAAGCCTCTTTCTGTTAGGGTTTTTATGGCTTGTTGTTTAAAATTCTCTAAAGTTAATTTTTGATCTTATCTCTTGCTGTATTAATAGGTCATACATGTAATGGTCTATACGAAGACCTGATTTGATAATGAGTTTTAATGCATAAGGTAGCTTCATGAAAATGGTAAGGCTGTTATCCATGCTTTAAGGATGCACTCTCCATTCATATCTCTAGGCTGGTCCTGAATTATTTATTTTAGGTACTGAGAAGTCAAAGCCCTTGGAATATTGTTAATGAAATAGAATTGAAGCAACCTCTAATCTAGGGCTAATAGTGGAGTATTTACAGGTATGGCAGAGGCAAAGGTAGTCTCACTTTGAGGAGATCCTCAAATCTTTATGGTTTTATTAATTGTTCTTAGACCCTGGAGGAGCCTCCAAGTCCAGATCTTCTTTTTAATTACAAAAACAAAGGCATATGTGGGACATGTAGAGGGACAAATATGTCCCATTTGTAATTGGTGTTTAGCTAATTGTTGTAAAAGGTTAATTCTTCCTTGTTTAAAGGCCATTGTTCCACACAGACAGGATCTTCTGTGATTCATTCGAGGTAGGAAATAATGTATTCAACATCAACCCTTAGAATTGGGGGTTCCTTGGGTCTTGATGTTTTTGGTAATCTTCTATTTTGAAGCACTCTTTCTTTTTTCCACCAGCAAGAATCACATTTAAATCTTCTAAGATATCTCTCCCTAGCAAGTCTGTGGCCACATTGGTCACTAGGGTTCTAATGGTCCTATTTGTTCCATCTAGGTCATCACATTTATAAAAATCTTGGGTACTAAATGCTTGGGAGAGACTACCTACTTTCCTCAGTTGAAGCCCTGGTAGGAGGGTTCAATGTCAAGGAACCTCAGCTTGTCTTAGGATTGTCTTATCTGCCCCTGTTTCCAGTAGGCATTTAAAATTTGAATTTTTAATATTTATTAAAAGTTTATGGTAAGATTTTTTCCAGTGTGTTAGTGACCCAGTGGACTTGTGAGTTTTCCTTTCTACTGATTGAACTGAGGGTTTAAAAGTGGCAGGAGCTTTGTCATATTTGGATTTGCAATCTTTTTTTTTTCAATGAGGACAGATAGATTAAGGATATTTGAGGGCAGTCAGATCTATCTTTATCTTTGTGTGTGTGTGTGTGTGTGTGTGTGTGTGTGTGTGTGTGTGTGTGTAAGTCTCCTTTCCAGTGTCTGATCTCTCTGCATTTAAATCATTTTTAATTAGATAATTTCGCAGCTGAAAAGCCTTGGGCAAGATAGGAGGCATGGTATGAGGCAGTCCCAATGTCATAGCTAGCCATGATACATTTGTAGTAACATTCACTTTTAGTCTTTGGCCTGCCTGCTTGTGTTCCAGTGTCACTGCTTCCCAGATAGGAGAATGTCTTTGATGATCTGTTATTTTTCTTTCTAAACTAGCCTGCACCTTTAGTACAAATCATGGGAGGGTCTCAATAGGGTTTGTTTTTAGAGCCAGTAAAGAGGGCTCTCTACGCACTGTGGACAAGGGAGCTAAGGACTCAGAACCCAGGTCCTGAGTGTACATAAGCAGACTGCTCAAAACACCAGCTGTGAGTAAGGCCTGCAGAAATTCTGTGGAGAAATTATCCTGGCAAAATAGTTGGTCCTAGTTCCAATTTATAAATACAGTGGGGGATAGGGGTTGTCATTGTTATAGTCCTATTTTTTGAAATGTAATTCATTTTTTGTAGCCTGCATATGACTTTCTTCTCAAAGTGAGACTTCCCATTGTACAAACAGAGGACTAGGGAGCATAGTTCCGCACATATTTCTCAGTCCTGAGTAGTTAAGAGTTTGCTACTAAACTGAATTGGGTCCTGAATGTTTTGGTCTATGTGGCATGAGTTCCATCCTTATGATGAGCTTGGCAAAACTCTTTTAAGTCTCTGACTAGGAAGGGATAACAAGCCAGAGGATATTGTCTAGATACAAGTAGATTAATGATAAAGGTTCTTATGGGTGACGGTTCTGGTTCCCTGAGCCATTGTGGCTGAGGTGGCTAGGGAAAATTCTTCTCAGCATCTCTGAGATTACAGATCTGCTCAATGGCCATGGGGGTGGGTGGTGCATGCTGTATAGGATGGCTCTAAAGATTGCAGAGGACTCATCTTGGGGTTTTTAGGAGACTTGGTCTTAACTTATAAGTCTTTTTCCTCTGTAGACATTAAAGGTCCATAGGATGGGAAGAAGGGTGTTAAGAGACAAGGGGTGCTGTGGCTTGCGAAGTAGCTACTATCTAATTAAATCAGTTGCTTTTTCTAGAGTGGCTAAATCAGCCACTGTACAATCCTCAGTGTCTTCTTATGTGAAACTTCCCCTTTATACTCAAGTGATTCATTTTTTCTCTAACAGGTCATCGTTAGGCTTGGTTGTTTTTCCCATGGCAGCTATCATAAGGAGGAAGGAGAAGCCCACTAAATAGCTTTCCTGGACTTCTGTTTTACAAACCAGGTACGTGACATGGGTCTAGCATCAGGCTCAGAAATAGCCACTGCCAGGACCCCAGTATGAATTGAAGCACTTCACTTCAGAATTCTAGGCCCTCTTTTTGAAAGTTTATCTTTTGTCCATTTTCTATAATATATACTTTTTCTAACACACACTGATACACACACACACACACACACACACACACACACACACACACACCTTAATCAATGTCTATATGTGTGTGTGTATGTATATGTGTGTGCATATACATACACACACACACATATAGACATTGATTAAGGCTCACTAATATATTTAGCTAACTTTTTGGTGAAAATTTTGGGTTAACTATTTCTTATTTACAAAAAAAAATGTTTATTCATTTAAATTTATGTGGTCATTCAGGTTTATGTGTGTCATACTCCATGATTTTGCTTTAGTTATAGTCTTATATTTATCTAAGTCACATACAAATATAATATCGTCTTATTAATTAATATACTTATATAGTATAGCCTTATAACATGGATTTATACCTATAGTTTAACAGTATTTGAATATCCTTCTTATGGAGAAATATACATTATGGAAGACTTATGTGTTTATATAAAATTATTATCATCAACAATAGCAAAATTCTTTTCTTGGTATGGTGATTTCCATACCACATTAACCTTGTTCAAGGTGTTGCGTTGCATGATAAATTTTGTCTCTTTGTTGAACTGAGCTGTATTGAAAACCCTTTTTCTTGCTTCTCAATTTTTCAAATTTATGCTGGTGTTGTACCGCATGAGAAAATCTGCATTTAGTATGCAAATTGGAATTGGCTAAGGGTGATGGTGGCTCCACTAACTTTAAATATGTCATATCGGAAGTTGCATGTAAGATACAGAAAATACTAACATTAAAGACACAAAAACAGGTTACAGTTACTAGCAACCTCAGAAAAGGCATTCCAATCAGAAACTCTCTCAATTAAAGAAAACACTAAGAAAAAAAAAGGTTCTCTTTTCATAAACAGCTTTATAGAATGTGCACTAAATTTTAGTAAATTGGCTCAAAAAGTACAAATAGAAGCTTGTTTGTATTAAAAACTGTCTCAAGTTTGCTCCATTCCTATGTATGAAATATCAAACCTTCAGATATAACAATGTTTTCTAAAGTTGAAGGATAATGGTATAGACAAAACTTTTCACTTTTGCCTGAGACTTAAATTTTCTTTGACCCATAATTGAAATTTGTTTTTGAACTAATTAATTAAACTTACATGTGCAGAAAAATTGTATTTGTAAATGTTTACTTTTGTGTTTCTTGGATATGTAGATCACTATTAAAGAAAAATTCATGTAAAAATTAAAACATAGTTACAGATTTAGTGCTATTTGTTTTCTATAACAAGAGAAAAGTTTCCAAGCAAAGTGGATAAATAGTAATAATCTGTATTTGCTTGCCCTTAGAAAATTGGAAAATGTATAATCTATTTTATAATTGATCATTGGCATCTGAAATACATACTAACCTAAAATTAGAAAACAAAAACAGCAACCAAACAACACAAAACAAACAAAAAATTGTAGAGAAAAAATAAGAATAGAACAAAAGATAAGAGAAAAGTGACTTTGTTTAGTATCAGTTTTATAATTTATCCCAGATCATTTACTTTTTGGTTTGTGAAAATAGATGTATGCAAATCAATAAATACATAATTAATTTAAAATTGATGTATATTTAGCCTACGCTATTCTTAGTTCTAAGAGAGATACAAAGAAAACTATCATACATTTTGTGTTTAGGGGAATACTCTACAGTCAAGAAGGCTTGCTCCTTTTTCAGGTAGACAAGTAAGGGATAATGTAGGATTTTTGTAAAAGAGATCTATTAGTTTCAATTAGATTCTACAGAAAATATTCACTACCAGATTTGATGCACAGGTTTCTATATTGCTATTATTTTAGGAAAGGGAGCCTATCATTCATGATTTTTAGAAGGCTGGTTTCATGTTTCCTAGCTATTTCCACATTAAAATTCTCCTTGGCTCTGCAGATTAAAATACTTAGGGATCCTTTCTCTGTTATTTCACACTTATCTTTCTAAGTCTGTACTACTTTGAAATGGTGGAGATTTTCAGCGTTTCTCCAGAGTGTTGGTCTGCCTCAGCACTCTGTCCTCAGTAAGTGCTCCTCTTACTCTGCAACTTCCAAGTCATAGTGATCAGATTTATTTTCTGAAGTTATTGTTCACAAAGTGATGAAGACTAGATGCTACACTGCTGCTGTCTCACAACAATTATTCTGAATCACATAGTAGACTATGCGTGTGCGTCTTCACTGCTGTGTCCCAAAATAGCCCACTAGTGAGCTCTTTCCTCCTTGGAGGGTGATCCTTGCAATATGAACACAAATTCAGCTTTTTATTCTTCATATTGCTTTACTTATTTTTGTTTGTTTGTTTATTGGCTTTTAGAATTATTTCTCTCACACAAGTAAAATTTTGTCAGATTATGAGATCTACTTGCCCCTATCGCCAGAAGTATAGGGTAATACTAAATAAGATGGTTTTGCAAAGTCTTTTACTATATTATTTTTGGTTAAATGTAAACTTATTTCTTAACCCTGGCAATTGTATTCACACTCCAGAGATTTTTCTACCTTGAATGTCTTGACAGAGAGGCTGAATAGTGTTAGTACATTGACTTCACTATTTTTACATTTGTTGAATTATTGATAGTTCTTGTCTCAATCTTCTGCTTGGTTTCTGTATTTATATCAGCTAGTATTCCAACTACATTACATTACATGTAATATCTTTTTTTTTCACTAGCTATTTGACACTGTGTGGCACATTATCTAAGAAGGAGCTCATTAAAATTGTATTGTCTCTTACATTGTTTGTGGCTTAGGGATCTGGTAACACCTTAGCTAAATGTCTGTGCTCAAAGTTTCTAAAGCAATCACTGTCAAATCTGTTGATACTGCAGCCATTTCCAGACTCATCTGTAGCAGGTTGAAACATCTGCAAGACATATGGTGTTGTCAAGAGGCAGACTGTGTTTCCATAATTGCTATCTATACCAAAGTACAGAAATTTCTCGTTCATGGCCACTGGTTTCAGCCACGATCATTGATTCAAGAAGGACAGAACAAAAGGACATTATGGATAAAGAAATTGTTTTCTGCTCTTAGATGATTTTTATCATTCTGTTCTAATCTATTTTCAGAAGTGAGTCTATGTATTTATTCACATTTATATGAAACTTCATACAGGTTATGAATCCCATAGGTGATTACATGAGGGTCAAACGTTGTATTGGTCCCTTAGCACTTGAATTATGGCAATATTTTCAAGGTTTGCCCAGCTTGTTAAGTGGAAGCTACTTCTGTGGGTACTGGTATATGAGTTCTGGCAACTAAAATTAGTAACATTCTTGTTTCAACTACATTTATACATTAAAATTTTTTGATCCTTCATTGGAAATTCCAATTATTGCTTATCTTTACTTGAATATATTCTTTGAAGACATTTTGAGGGGACTTTGCTGTCATTTGAGGTGAATGTGTACTTCAAAGACCCCACTTTTTGTCATTGCTTAAATATTCAATTTATTACTGGGGAATGGAGAATAAAAATGGACACCACTTTATTCTTAGGATTTCCTGTTTTATCTTTGGAAACTGATAATGTTATTCAACTATGCTTCCAGATTTTTGTACTATTTGGCATTTTCTTTCCAGAGCTATAAAAATCTTCTTTTTGCATAATGAGACTTCCTTTAATATCCATTTAAAATCTACTGAGTTCATAGTCTTTAAATAGGTGAGTGAAAGCACACAGACAGTTCCACTTTCGGGTGTCTGCTTGCCAATCCCCAGTTATCCACTGTAGTCTCTTTTACGGCCATCATTAATATCTTCCTCATTTGTTTCATTGGTAGAGTTGTTAGGGCTACCACCAGAGTTATAAACAATTGGCTGCAATATCTGCATTCACATATTAATGCTAATATTAATAAAATCCTATGGAGAATATTCTTTACATTAATGTGTGTGTGTGCATGTTGAGTTGTACATGTAGTATTTGTCTAGTATAGGCATCTGTATGTGCCAGTGTACATGTGAAAGTGTGTATTCAGTATATTCAGGTGCAAACACACACACGTGTGTGCATGTGTGTGTATGTGTGTGTGTGTGTGTGTGTGATATAATTGGAAGTGAAGGTTATCTTATGCTATCAGTCCTTGATTATGCTATCATTCTTCCATTTACATACTCAGATTATTAGCACTTATAAACATTCCTACATGTTTTGATATTTAAATGCAAAACCTTCATATGGGGTAGTAGAGGTAGCAAAGTTTAGCCATTTTATATCCATTACTCGAAATTGTACTATAAACATTGAGTTCTACACAACTGTCTTCAAGAAAGGATTTGTGGACAACTTAGTGTTGTTTTCAAGAGAAGAATAATCCTCAGAATATTATCATACTCATGCATCTATTTGGAGTTATGAGCGAGTCTCATTATTTGCTTCCCTATAGTCTTAGTTATAAAATAATTGTAATATTATTACCATACTAGAACACATATTTGGCTCATTATTAGTACCTTAAATCCACTTTTAAGATATCTTCTATTACTATAATGTCTCCTGACACATTTTCTGGAAATTACATTGATCTCTTTCCAATAATAGTCATTTCTCTTTATTTTCTCAACTACTGTCAGCATAATATTGTGTTTTACTAATAATTGAACAGAATTGTTTTTCTATTTCTATGACATGCCCTCAACTGCATGCAGACTGTCTTTCTTGGAGATTTTGACTTCTCAGAGGTCAATTTCTGCAAGCCAATTTGATACTCTTTCAAGCATTTGTGCTATAGAAATAAATTGGCAGTGTACCCCTAGATACACTGAGAATACTAGTGAATATAAGTAAACAAAATAGAAGTTTCAGCAGAATATCCATTTATCTAGATAAAATGTAGATTCATCATAGTGCCTTATCAGGTTAGGCTAATACCCTATTCTACTATGTAACATACTATGCTACAGTACCTCCTGTATATCACGCATACTTCTCATTAAGGAATGTACACAGAGTAAAAATATATTGGAGACCAGGATTTGGCAGACTTGTGGCCCTAGATATGTGATATTTTAGGTTCTAGGAGCCGTATGGTGTCAATCTCTACCATTAGATTGAGATTGTGGACCAAAAGAGTAAGCAAGGGAATGAAAATGTCCTGTTCCAACCAAATTACACTGGCAACTTAATGACTGAACATCTGAATATTGAACTCTGTCTTAGGAATGATATTAGCATATTAAATGGAAACACTTATAATTTAGAGATATTTAAGAAATATACCAATCAAGCAGTAGTTGTGTATTAGTGATCAGCAAAGTGAACATTTGAGAATGCTAAAATTAAAGCAAAAGATGCAAATATTTAAAAAAAAAAGAGTGAACTTAAGGTAACAATAAGAACTTTAACCCATAAATCAGAGTTTGGACAGATTGACAAAGAATTTGGTAATGATATGGAAAATAGATTGTTCTGGAAGGATTTTTTTATTACAAATTACAGTGATATTTGAGATTGATTAGAATATATTTGGATTTCAGATACTGGATATTTAATTGGAGTTTGGGTAATAGCTCAGTCTATAAAGAGCTTGTCACACAAGCATGATGACCTGAGTTCAGATTCAAGAACTGGATGTGGAGATATAAGTTTATAATCTTAGTGCTGAGTAGTTTGAGAGACAGTATTCCTGAACTTCCTGTCCAGATTGTCTAGATGATTTGGTAAATGTCAGGTTAAGCCAGAGATCCTGTCTCATAAAATAAGGTAGGGAGTGACTGAGAAATTCTCTGGACTTTGCCTTCACATACACATATATAATACACATGCACATATACACATATATGTGTGCACATATACATGCTGACACATATATACACCAACCCACACAAATTTTATATATATATATATTTATTTATCTACTAATATGTATATATATATGTATATATATACCTATACATATTGTAGATGTGTATATATATATACATATATATATATATACACACACATATATATATACAAATATATATACATATATATATACCTATACATATTGTAGATGTGTATATATATATGTGTATATACAAATATATATATACATATTGGTAGATAAACAGATGTTTATCTAGTGAAATCTTTATGTGTATAAATCAACACAATATGTGCCAGGATGATGGAAAAAAGACTGAATGAGTGATTTGGCAGGACTGTATTTCGATTTTCAATCTATCATTGCTGAAGCTCAATGAAAAATTATTTAATGGGTCCAAATAGAGAAAGAACAATTTGGAGATGGCTTATATAGACAATGATGTGAAATTTTTAAAGGGCATAGCTGTTGGAAACAGGCAAAACTGAGTGTTTTTGAGGAAACCTGCTGTATTACTTGATAAATGTCAGAGAAGACTTGAACATTGATGCCTGTTCCTCATTTTAACTGACTTTTAACTGTGCATATGTACATGCAGGGAAGTTAACTGCTTCATTGTTGACATTAACATGTTTTTATATATTAGATAAACACAAAGCAAAGTAGCAAAATAAATCTTTGTAAATGGTAAATCAAGCAAGTGAAACTGCAGACTTCTGGAGAGGTCACAGTATTAAGTTGCTTATGAGCTGATAATCTCACAGGAAAAAATTCAATCTAGGTCACATAAATGCCTGCTTTATTTATTATATGACTTTTATTTTCTTAAGAAATTACAGCTTTCACTTGTGGTGATGTCAGTGTTTTTGTTTCTTGTAAATATAAACATTACAGTTAATCTTCCAAATTTTGTTGAGTATTATTTGAGGGAAGAAATGAGAGAAAAGAAGTGTTGAGAGACAATGAACAATGGCTTTAATGTCATATGTGGTTAATTATAAATTCTCAGAGACAGAAATCTGACAATGCCTTTCATGAATCATGTGGCTTTGTTCATATCTATTTTGACATATGGCTCAGGTCAATGCCACTAGCACTTATGGTTTCTTCTTTCTTGTGCAGCTCCGATCTGTTCAGTACTAATGATGACAAGAGTGACTGGTGGAGTTCCTGCCATGGATTTAGAGCTGTCACAGAAGGAGGAGTAGGGATGGAATACCATTTAGAAAATCCAAGTAGAACAAAGTCCACATTAAGAGCGCTGACTTGACCATCACTTAAAGGAGAGTCATATAAAGTCTCAGGTGTCACATGAAATATATTGACACTCAAGCACCAAGTGAGCAAGGGGGAAAGTAAAAGATCTGAAAACCTTAGCATTCTTTTTGGGAATGAGTTTCTTGGGAGGATAGCAAAATCATGATAATCCTTGATATTTTGTATATAGTTACTGTTTTGTGGTCAAGAATGTCTGGAAGTCATTATATTTTTCTGATTATTTGTAGAATCCATCCTTATAGTTTCAAAATAGCTATAGGAAAAATAGGGCTTATTCTATATTGCAAATAGCATCATTGTTAGGTCTGTCATTCTTTTTCTCTTCCTTGAAAGCAGACAGTCAGTTTCTGCACCTTGTGGGACTGTTGCTTGAGTTTGTTTATTATCAAGTTAATAGAGCATTTATTGCTTCATATTTACTTGACTTTCTATCAAAGATTGAAAGCAAAAACAATGTGGTTGGTCATGATAATGAACATATGTAAAAAAAAATAATCAATAGTTCCTATTCCTACTATCAGTACTTAATATTTTTCAGAATAGAATTTACATGTAATATTAAACAATTTTTAAAAGTACTGTGGCTTATAACAATATTAGATTAAATGAAAAATTAAAACTATTAGTCTACTAGTGAATCAAAAATATAAATTCAAATAAAGGTGAATAATTTTAAGACAAAGAATGTTTAATTATAAAGCTGGGGACAGGCTTTAATTTAGTTACAGTGTCAAAGTTTATATCTCTATCCTATCAGACAAGTTCTAAAGTCAGACAAAGTTATTGCACATCTATCAGTGGAATTTATAAATCCTATTGCCGCTCCCAAATATAGTGCTATTTTGTTATATATTAAATATTGCCTAGTTGAACATACAATGCATATTAAATAGTGATTAATAGTCAGTGATTTTCATCTTTTACCTATTCATATTCAAGTCTTATAAATATTAAAATCATTTCTATGTTCTTACTTTTGTTTCCTATGGCACACTATTGTAATATGCATTAGAGAACCAGTAGGGAATGCACCAATAATGAATTTCAAATTCAAAACCTCCTATTTTGAAGAGTAATTAAGATATACTATGTTTATGTAGTTATGCATTGTTTGGCATTGACATTCAAAATCAAATATAAATTTGGTAAATTTTCTGGCTAATATAGTCTCAAACATTAAGTTTTAAAATGAGGTTTTATATTGCTTATAGCATTTATTTATTTTTCCAGAGTATTTCTAGATTTGTGGCAAACATTAAAAAATAAATATATGTAAATATATTAATAAATATGTAGGCATATAGTATCATTAAGTGTGTTTCTGATTAGGAGATTCCAATGCTCTATTTATTGTTTATAATGCATATTTATAGATAGATGTGGATAGATTTGTAATTATATATATATATATATATATATATATATATATATATATATTCCTAAATCTAACTATATTTAATTGATAAAATTCTAATTAGACTTCAGTTTTCAAAATAATACTACAGAAATCAGCATGCACTTTAAGCACAATGAGAAATCTAAATTTTCAACAGAATTAAAGTTTTCTTTTTACAAATGTATGTGTCTGGTAGCTGACCCCTGCGTATCACCCCACCCTGAGACATCAGTCTCTGCAGGACTAGGAAAATCCTCTACCACTAAAACCAGGAAAGGAGAATGAGATCCACGTACAGGAAACACATTTAGGAATAGCCCATGTTCCAATTGTTGTGGGACATGTATGAAGCCCAAGTTACACATCTGCTACATATGTGTGAGCCGGTGTAGGGGGTAGAATAGCCTGTGTGAGCACTTTGTTTGGTGGAGCCTCAAGTGTTCAGGTTAGTTGACACTGGAGGTCTTCCTGTGGAGTCTCTGTTCTTCTCAGGTCTATCAATCCCTCCCCCAACTCTTCCATAAGACTGAGCTCCAGCTAATATTTGGCTGTAGGTCTCTGTGTTTTTTTTCTATTAGCTGCTGGGTGGAACGTCTCAGAGAACAGTTATGCTAAGCTTTTGACTGCAAGCTTAGTACAATATTAT
Source organism: Rhabdomys pumilio (assembly GCA_030674055.1). Taxonomy (NCBI): domain Eukaryota; kingdom Metazoa; phylum Chordata; class Mammalia; order Rodentia; family Muridae; genus Rhabdomys; species Rhabdomys pumilio. The sequence goes on along the minus strand of JANHMN010000011.1, from coordinate 60,784,353 downwards.
TAATAGCGTCAGGGATTGGTTCTTGCCCATGGGATATGTCTCAATGTGGGCCAGTCACTGGTTTGCCATTCCCCCCATCTCTGTTCCATTTTTGTCTCGGCACATATTGTAGTCAAAACATGTTTTGGGTCAAAAGTTTGTGGGTTGCTGCCCTCTTTCCATTCAAAGTCCTATGTGGCTACAGGACGTGGCTGCTTTGGGCTCCATGCTCATCACTGTTAGGAGTCTCAGGTAGAGTTACCTCTATAAACATCCTGAGACCTCCCCATGATCTGGGATGTCCTAGAGATGCCTGCCCCCCTCCCAACTCTGATTTCTTTTCTCTCTGCTTTTCTTCTTATTCCTGTTCCTATGTCCCATTTCCCTCCCTATCTCCTCTCCTACCCAGTTCTCTCCTTATATTCACCTACAATATCTATTTTATTACCTCTTCTGAGAAATATTCAAGTCTTCTCCCTTGATTCCTCCTTGATATTTAGCTTGTTTAGGTCTCTGAAGTGCATCATGGTTATCCTGTACCTTATGGTTAATTATCCACTTATTAGTGAGTATATGCCATGTGTGTTCTCTTTTGTCTGTGTTACCTCATTCAAGATAATATTTTCTAGTTCCATCCATTTGTTTGCAAATTTCATGGTGTCATTGTTTTTAGTTGAGGGATATCTGGGTTGTTTCCAATTTCTGGCTATTACAAATAAAGCTGCTATGAACACAGTTGAGCATGTGTCCTTGTGAGAAGGTGAAACGTTTTGGTGGTATGTGCCCAGGAGTGGTATAGGTGAGCCTTGAGGTAGAACTATTTCCAATTTTCTGAGAAACCACTCTTTGCTGGTATCTTAGATTCTTAAATCTAAATGTTCTTATTTCCTTGGTTCTTCAGAGTATGACTGGAAGTGTCTTGGCAGGAAAGCCAGTTTAGACAGAACCATCAATGGATTTGTCTCTATAAATTCGATATCATCTTGGTCTGAAGAATAAATGGAAGAAAATTGCTTTAGCATCACCTAATTTTTGGTTGCTTTCATATTTATCAGTATTCAGAGAAGAACTTTCATCTCCTTCTCTCAATCCACAGGTGACCTTAGAAAATTTTGATGGCTTTTGTTTTCATTACTGTCTAGGGTCATGTTTGGAGGATCTCCATATTGAAGACTTGGAATGTGAACTTTCCTTTACATTCTCCATTAGTCTAAACCTTTTCTATCATTTGTTGAAAGAGTTGAAAGGAACATAAAAGATACTAAAGGGTCCACTTTGAATTAGTTGGAGTGTATAGTCCATAGTAGCAGGGCAGTCACGGCTAGAGAATGAGTTAAGTGGTCACCTATTATCTGCAATCAGGAAGCAGAAAGCAATGAACTCTGGCATTCACTTTATTACTTTATTTATTCAGTCCATGACCCCACTTATACAATGGTGGCGCCCACATCTGGTATGTGTTTTCATTTAGCACAATCTAAAAATTTCCTTATAGACATACTGAAAAGAAACCTTCTCTTAATCTATGTTTCATCTTTTTGACAGTTTTAATTATCACATCATGTTGTGACCTTCCAGGGATTAAAGGAAACAAGAACAACAATGATCTATGGCAGCCTGAATCTCTTGTAACTGTGTTAAATTTAGGAATATTATTGAAGATATTTTAGCAAGGTCTCTAGTGATAAAGTTAACAAATTGAACAAAAAAATAGTATCTCAGTGTTTTTATTTGTTCTCTGATAAAGTGTAGGAAGAATGGTGCTCAATATCTCACATATCTTTGCAGCACTGTGCAGGCTCACAGCTACATTCCAGTGCAGCACAGGTTTTTTTTTTTTTTAGGGGGAATAAAAGCATTTTACACACATAGAAAAATTGGACAGCTACAGTTTAGTAGTGAATTTACAATTATTAATATTTATGCCAATAATAGCTTAATGGTGCATCTGTTAATATATGTGGAAAGAAAATGTTTATAGACAAATGCATAAAAGTGAAAAATAAACATGTAACCAAGGAGGAACCTCTATTGAACAGATAATATAAAACCATACCGAATAAAAGATCATTTTTAGTGACCATACTATTTATTGCTCATTTGTATATGATTTCATTAGTGGCAAACAAGAATAGCAATTGGCAGGGCAGCACACAAGAAAACAGTATACAAATATAAAAATAAAGACCATGAAAAGGACATATTTTTTCTTTTGTAATCTTCAGTTGCAGAAATTTACACATTTAAGTAGCCATCTGTTTTCTTCAGGAAGGAATCATTTTCATTTCTCTCTCTCATCTTGCAAACAGCTGTCAGCCAGGAGGGCGGAGAGGATATTTATTGCTCACATCACATGAAGTCTGGGACAGTCTCCAATAATCCTGAAGTTTCAAAGCTCCCTCTATCAGTAAGTCGCCTTTCTTTTTCTCATTCATCATTCTTCTCTTCTGTTGTATGACTCCTTTTTGTAGCTTTTACTATAGCTAGCCAGATCTATTATGGCTAGCCAGATCTATTATGGCTAGCCAGATCTTTGACAAGGCTAGTGGATGCCTATTTCTATTACAAGTATATCAATCAATAATTTTTATTCAACCCAACTTCTAAAACTTCCTGTGTATCATTTTAAATTTCTGATTAAAAATATACTTTTCAACACTTTTTTACAAATTGGTAAATACAAGTCAATGACGACAACACTATATAAATTTCTGTCATACTACATCCAGTGCTCTTTTTGTACAGAAGGTCATCATTACTTAGGATTTTGTTAGATTTAACTATTTTTTTCTTCTATAATGATTACATATTTCTGTCTTAGGAATGGGGAAGTCCCCTTATGTGTTTCCTAAATTGAGTTAAAAACACTACCAACATTTTAAAAATATTAGGAATCAGTTTGATGAACATAAATAGGTATATTTGTTGGTATAATCAAATTTCTATTAAAATGCTGTTATTCAAGAAGCCTCCCTGTAAACTTTTCTATTCAGTACATTCCTCATAAAAATGTGAGTTATTTCTACTATAAATTTATTTTTACTAAATTGGCATCTTTTATAAATGATATGATTCATGTTGCTTTGTAGCTCATAGGTAAAAAGTAGGTAATTGATCACGTGGTTTATAGAGTTCATATTTAGCAATGAAACCCACAAAACCTGAATTTTCAGTGCAGATATGATAGCCTAATAACTTTTACAAGTCAAGGATTATGTACAGAGGTCATTGTTGTAATTGTTAATGCATTGTCAAGAATGTAAGACTAGAAGAGAAAGGCTAACAAGGAGATTTTGTATTCCACAAGATTACTTATAACTCAATGTAAAATGTGGTATATTGAGCCAGAAATTAGATTTTCAAAAATTACCAGAATTTAAAAAACAAAACAACAAAAAATGAGAAAATGAACAAGTCTTTAAAATAAATCAGGTAACTATGAAAATAGTGTGACAATATTAAGAAATTCAGTGACATAATTATGCAGCATTATACAGTCAATAGACAGAATCATTGCTTACATTTCATATCTAAAATGTGTATAGAGTCTCAGATCTCTACTAACTTGAAAACAATACAGTTATCTTGATTGTGAACATTTTATAGATATGGACAAGGCTTTTATTCTGCTGCTTATAGTTTTAAAGTCATTTGTAGATTGTAATTCTGAAAAAAAAATCAATGCAGCAGGGAGTCAGAAAGACTGAAAGTAGTGCCTAAGTGTATAATATTGCAACCTAGAAACAATTTCATCCAAATAAAGCACTTTCTGCTGGGCAAATATAGGAAAATTCCTGGAAATAGTAAGCTCTCTACATCATGCTGTCATTTATTTTATATTATCCGAAAATCAAACAGTGGTACTATTGAGAGGTAAATGTAAGAATCCCGTGTTCTGTGAATGCAATTGGCTTGTGAGAAACCACAGAGCACCATACTCTGAAAAATGACTTTGTGGTTAGCTAGCATGATTAAGGTATTCAACAAGTATTGCAAGCAGAGGGTGTACAGTGAAATGATAGTGTCACATCTTCTTGGTCAACAAAGTGATAAGTCTAATGTAGACAGTAAAATTTAGTACATAAAAAGTAAAAAAAAGGCAAAACAAAATATGGCAAACCAACAAGCTGCATATTGTTAATAAAATTTAGTGTAAAATAAAGTAAAAGTTATATCATTATGAAAACACACCAGGAAAAGCACTACCATCATTACTACATAGCAACAAAGTATTGTCTACAGAAGACTCATAGATATGAAAAGCCAAAAGAGTGTAATCTCTTCTTATACACTGTAGCTGTGAATTAGTTAAACTACTTTAGTTCCCAGCAGGTCTAGCACTAGCTGCTTCACCTGTCCAGGAGCCGTCTGAACTCACAAATGAAATACCCCCCCCCCCACACACACACACACACACAAGCTCATTTTGATATGTCTATACCAGCTTAATGGCTGAACATTTCTCATTCTCCAAGTGGCTAACACACATTTCCCTCTGGTTTTCCTGGCTTAATACCTTCAGAATATGTTTTATTCTTCCACCATAGGGGCATTTTCTCTTTCCACCTGCATTGTTAGATGATCTTTCTTCTGCAGTTCCTAAATCTGATGCTTCTCCCTTCAAGTCATGGCAAATCTTTTCTCTCAATCCCTTTGCACCTGCAATCTAAAAGTCTGGCCTCCATATTTCTGCCCAGCCATTGGCTGTATGGCAATACTTAATTATCAATCAACATCAGCTGGGGGCAGGGACCCTCAGGTCGGGAAGCCTGGCTTTCAGAGCTGAATTAAGACAAATCATTAGAACCAATTCGCAACATCTCACCATTTCTGTCCAAATAAAAAAAGGTCTTCTCTCAGATACAAATTGAGAATAACCATAACAATTATTTAAATTAAAAGGATGGTATATAATTAACATCCAGTGCATCCTATTTGTCAATTAGATAAAGAACGCTACTATTTATTCTGGCTTAAAGAGTTTACAATTTTATATTTGAATTATGTTGTGACTTTAATTTATATTACCATCTGAAAACCACCCTTTGTATTTTATTTTTCTCAAAGTTAAACAGCTTGAGTTTGATTATTACTCTTCAACCCTGTCAGAAGTTTAAGCATGAAATAAATATTACTTGAAGATATAAGAAGCACAAAACATAGCTTCCAAAACTTAATCAATTTGTAGAGACAGCTAACTACCTGGACAATTCATCATTCCTCAAAATGGAGCACCAGTCCTCAGCCTTCAGGCCCAGAACCATCTAATAGACCTTGAAATAAAGCAGGACCTATAAAGGACTTGTTTACTCTATCTTGGCAGAGATAAACTGTTAACTGTCCTTCATTGTGTGTCCTTTCTTGGGCAGTATTTTTTTTGGGGGGGTCTGTAAATGAAGAGGGTAATTTTTGCTCAGTGGCTATTTTGCCATGACTGAAGCAATTTCACATGAATGTTTTGACACTTCATTTCTTCTATTAACCAAGACAGGAGTACTATCAGGAACATACATGTCTCTAGTCAAATTATTTTTAATAATGAATTAATATTAAAATTATTTTTTCTGGATTTCTAATAATATTTTAGGACTATTTAACTATATAAAGTATATCTGGATTGTTGAACCTTAACGATTCTTAGCTATTTCTAATAGAATATTATAGAAAACACCTTAATATAATCAGATAAGAATCTAATATAACCAAAAGTTTATTACATGGCTCTTTGCATACATTACTTAATTATCTTTGTAATAGCAGTTATTAGAAGGACTAAGTCTAAGCCATGTATTCTTAAATGAATTGCACAGGCACAATGCCTATATAAGAGTAACAATATTAATTTTAATTTTTGTATCAATATAAGAAATTTATATCAATGAAAATTTTAAATCTGCATATATTTATAAATTCTGTATCAATGTAAAAATTCAATTAAGATTTGAACCATCTTCTGAGGACTTTTCAATTTCTTTCTTCAGGAACTTAATATTCTTGTCAAACAGATCTTCCACTTGCTGTGCTAGAGTCACACTAAGATATTTTATATTATTTGTGACTATTTTGAAGGGTGTTGTTTCCCTAATTTCTTTGTCAGCCCTTTATTCTTTTGAGTAGAGGAAACAAATCTACTGATTTGTTAGAGTTAATTTTATATCCAACCACTTTGCCAAATTGGTTTATCAGCTGTAGGATCTCTCTGGTAGAATTTTTGAGGTAGCTTATATATACTATTACATCATCTGCATATAGTGATATTTTGGCTTCCTGCTTCCCAATTTGTATCCCTTTGATCTCCTTTTGTTGTCTAATTACTCTGGCTAGAACTTCAAGTACTATATTTAATAGGTAGGGAGAGAGTGGTCAGCCTTGTCTTATCCCTGATTTTAATGAGATTGCTTTGAGTTTCTCTCTATTTAGTTTGATATTGGCTATTGGTTTGCTGTATATTGATTTGTATTATATTTAGTTATGGACCTTGAATTCCTAATCTCTCCAATTCTTTTAACCTGAAGGGGTGTTTTATTTTGTCAAAGACGTTTTATGAATCTAATGAGATGATAATGTGTTTTTTTTCCTTTGAGTTTGTTTATATAGTGGATTCCATTGATGGATTTCCATATATTGAACCATGCCTGCATCCCTGGAATGCATTCATGGTGAATGATTGTTTTGATGTGTTCTTGGATTTGGTCTGTAAGAATTTTAGATTATAGTTATATAATAGTTTGCTTAAAATAAACTTAATTATCAATTCCATCTATTTTTTCTGTTCAAAATTATTATCATTTCCAAATTATCTTTTAAAAAACAATCTATCAATAATTTATAAAATAATTATAACCAGACACCAAAACTCAAGGGGTAGGGATGACAACTCTCCATAACTTTTTTCTGCTCAATGGGGGTGACAAAAATTCTTTAAAATGGAGGGGGTAGGAAAATTATAAAATTTGGTTAGAAGTAAGAAAACTAAGCTTAATCTGTTATCCAGTCTCTGTTTGCTTCGAATGCTCAGGATTCGATTGAAGTTTTGACTGGATTTGTCTGAAAGGCTGGATGAACCGAGACCATTGGGAATCAGCAACAATTCCTGAAACTGTTCTGGAAGCAAGTCTCTTGACAGCATCAGAAAACAGGGAGCTGGAACAGAAGGTTATTTCAGCATCCTCAAGGATGAATCTTGCTAGAGATGTATATTCTGCAATATATAAATCTCACAACCAAAATTTTAGTACTACTAAGATATTCTTATGGATTATGCAAGCTGCACAGATCAGTTAAGGATAAATTTTTGCTCCTTGATTAAGCAGGTGAATGACGACTGTCTTTTTATGAGTTAACTTGATCAACGATCAATTGTAATAAATCTTCATTTTTGCCATGTGAAGGAGGGTATGAAGAATCTTAAAGATTCCATAACCAACAAGATTTATTGTCTAATTTTAACTGAAGGCTGAAATCTTTGTTTGCCTAAGCCAGTATCTGTGCTACTCTCATGTTGAAGAATCAGTAAATCATGTTATCTATCCTGTTTGGTCTTGATTTTTTTTCTTTTCTCTCTGTAACCTAGATCTTCAGGAGGTCTTGCTCTAGCATCTCTGATTCATACCACTTTGGAGGGAGTCCAAAGCCTTTTTCCTTTCCTGTTAACAAAAACACAGAGCCTCTTTCCCAAAATAGCATGACCTTGCTCCAGTAAACAGAAATCATTACAGATATAGAATGAATCAAATTAATAGTTGGACCTCTCTCCCAGAGGGCTTTTAATTTCATAAATACTATCAAATTTATAGTTATATTCACTTTGATAATTAAAACAAATTAAAGCAATTAAAACAATCTAAACAAATATTATCTGTTGGGATAGTGTTCCTCCATTATCTGCTGTTTTGTTTTTACATAATTAATTTTTAGTACTGAGATCAAGGCCTAAGTTTCTATGGTATGAGATAGGTTAGACTGCCTGTTCCCTGGTTTTAGAACTATAATTTAAGATCAAAGACTCAATTATTTATTCATCTAAGTATACTTTAATCCTACTTTTTATGGAGACAATATCTCTGTTGGCACATATGCCACTTTCTTTTTATATAGCTTGAATTAAACTAAGCTTTTTTATCTGTCTGAGATAAGTTTATTCTACTTATCCCCTGCTTCTGATCTATAATTTAAGATCAAAAACCTAGATTTCTTTATTCCATATATACTTAATATTTAAACAATTACCATTATGCTCACTTCTGTCTTTAAAAACAATTACCTCAAATTTTATTCATCTCTATCCTTTGATTATATGCTTGTAGGAGGCCAGAAGCTCTACAGTCTGCCTCTCTCTGTCTTCCTAGAAGCCTGTCTCTTAACACAGCAGGGGCTCTCAGCACCCCTCTGAGTTCAAACTCTCTGAGGGAGCCAGAGTCTTTAGAAAGTCCCAGGTTAAATCTCCCTGGTGGCTGTGTTCTTTTGTTCTTGTTTTGGGACTTGCACTCCAACGAGGTGACTGGACTCAACTCACAGAAAACAAAAAAACAAAACAAAACAAAACAAAAAACAAAACAAAACAAAACAAAACAAAAAAACTCCCCTTCTCCTAAAATTTTATCATTGGTGTATTCCATCCAAGAATCTCTAAATAATTCTTTTTAGTTAACTGATTGATTTGGCTCTGGGCAGATCATGCCCATGTGCTGAACCCACCCAAGAGCTCTCTGAATTCTCCATTGAGACAGACATACATGCCAGCTAATTTTGATATGCTTTGACTCAATGGCTGTGCATTTCTAATTCTCCCCGTGGATAGCATACATTCTTCCCTCTAACTTTCCTGAGTCAACTTGTTAATTCAACATTTCATCTCTGCTATCCCAGACCCAATGGGGGAGTAGCCCTTAGCGCTGCTTTCCAAAATTCTTACATGACTGGTTGTTTTCTTCCCTGAAGCTTTACATCTAATCCCTCTGGTTCCCATGGGGAGTCCCTCCTATCCTACCTCTGTTTCTTTCCTCCCCCTCCCCTGCAATCTAATTGTCCTGTCTCTTTCAGCCTGCTCAGCCATTAGTCATTGGTAACTTTATTTCCCTATCAGAGTAAACTGGGAGCAGTCTTCCCTCTGAATGAACAGATTCCCAGGTGATTCTGTATTAAGAAAACACATTTGACCCAATTTCCAACAATTCATGTTGCCTATTCATATATTATGTATACAAATTCTAGAGGCAAATAATCTCTGTATTAACAAGAACAAAATGGAAAGGCTAGATAAGTAGACATTATCATGAATTGTTTAAGGAATGGCAAGAAGACACCTATATGTGATCAATACATATGCAGAAGTATTTTCCTTTTTTTTTTCTCCAAGACAATTGTAAACCTGGAGGAAAAAGGATAGGTATCTGAATCTGAAAACTATTAACTGAATAATTCCTACTTTTCCCCATTTATAAGGTAAACTGCATTAAAGAGAAACAGTAATAAGCAGAAGAATGTATACCTACCAAAGAACAAAGGTACTGTAAGAAACAGAATTCAGTTTTTGTTATATTTTAGATAAATTAAAACAGAAATATTTTTATAAATTATTGCTACACATGAGTTCAAGCCTGACAATCTTTCATCTTGGAAGGTAATATTTGCGGAGGTAACATAGGCTAAGATTACTGAAATTTTGGGCACTCTTTTATATTTTTTTTACTCATATCTCTACAGAGCTCTTACCCATATGATGGAAGTTTGCTTATGCAATCTTTTGAGAATACTTAACATTGGCAAACAAATTTCTCTTCCCACAATGTTCCCAATTTGGGAAGAATGGTCAGAAATTTGTATCCCTACTTCAGTCAGTAGCCATATGAGCTTTCTTCTCTTTGGCAGGTGACATTCAGGAGCCACCTCTAAAAGTGTGAAGGAGAAGATGCCTGTAAATATGCCACCTGAACATAGATAGTAGATTCCTCTTGGAAGACAGATAGGGAAGAGATGTCTCTGAGATGACCACTGTACAGTTCCAAGGCCTGGAACATAGTTGTCTATAGTTTCTACTGATTAGTGAGTCCAGAAATTCATGATATGCTATTCCTTTAGAGATTCTTGAAATGAATGCTAGCAGCAATGCTGTAGACATTCTTAAGTTTGAATGACATCATGTATAACCTTTCCCTTCCACTTATTATGCATTTTCACTTTCATCCTTGGCTATCAACTCTGCGGGTCTCTGAGAATACCAAGAAGACTTGGTGATTAATCTTTCTGTGCATTCCAGCAGCCTAGGACAAGTTGCTCTATATGCCTTTTGTTAAAATTACACCTCAATAAACAATAACCTAGAGTATCCTACCTCAATTATCTGGGTCCCATGTATTTTTAATATGCATTCTCGTGTCTCCATTGAATCCTAGACCTCTTGAGGGTTTTGATAACCTGTGTAAAGGTTCATTGATATTAGAGTTATTGTATATTTTTCTACTTGTTCTTGAAGAAATAAATCTGAATGCTCAGGTGAAAACTTTTGAGACTCATTTTGTGGAATACTAATTGTTTTGGCAAATATCTAAACATTTGAGCAATATGTTTGTTTCCACAAATGATTCAGAGTTGTAAGCTTGAGATGTACAAGGTTGTTTCTAAAGTGTGGGAATAATGTCGTTTGTTTGATGTCTATTGTCCTTTCCTCATAAAACTATACCTTGGGACATATAGGCTCAATAAGAAGATGGACAGAATATGCATTTTTTTTTCTTACAGAATAGTAGTATCCCAACATTAGACTACTAGATTATAATTATGTATATGTTAGCCATTGTCCTAATTCTGAAATTGCCAGCAAACCATAGAGTATGTCATGGATATAACCATTGAAATTCCAGCTGAAAAAAATTGAAAATTACCATATTATAGTCACATTTATATGGGTCCTTATATGCCAAATGCCACTTTATATAATAGTTATCTTAGTTTTCTTTTTATACAGATCTAGCACGGACATCTGTGCTTTCCTTGAGATCTCTACTAAATGTAGATAAGACACAAAGAACTTAGACTCGAAGAGACAGTTTATTACAGTGCAGAATGAGACACACTCAAAGGACAAGTGAGAGTGATGGCCATGTGATCATTGCACAAGAAAATGGTGTCAGAGAGACAATTGTGACATAAAATACTCTAATGCAACATGAGTGGACAGTAGTGAAAAGACAAACAAGACACATTACTTCTGATTTTGATAATGAAGAAAGAACTCTGACCAAAGGATTGTTGACAACTTCTGTAAAGTGTAGTAATACAAGCAATACATCCTTTCTTTGTGTCCCTGAAAACATAATCCTGATGACCCAAGCCAGACTTTGACACTCAGATTAATAAAGATATAGTATGTGCTTGTTTTATCCATTAAATTATTTATCAACATGTTATAACACCTTTGTGTTCTGAATCTTGTTTTTTCATGTCCATAAGGATATTCACACACATAGCAAACCTGTATATCTCTTTTATAATCCATATAGGTTTGACTGTATAGTGTGAAATCCTATCCCTGTAATGCTAGCATACATACACATTTAAAAGATGAAAATTAAAATGAAAAAGATAATAGAACACTTAATGATTTCAATATCCAAAACTGAGTTTGAAAGCTCATTAGAACATATTGCAGTTCTTTTGAATTTTTATTTCTCTCCTTGGAAACTGCTTTATTAGGTGATCAGCATAGATCTTTCTCATTTTGAGTGATTTTTTTCTCCTTTTTAGATCGTAAGCTTGTTTTGCTGTTAATGACAAATAGAGCACAGAATCAGTTAGATGCTATGGAGTATGATATTGAATAAGCAATAGGATTAATCCTCATTGTGTATTCCCAACCTGATTCTACGTGCTCCATTTTCATGTCTCACGAGCATTAGGGCTTATTAAAATTGTCTACTTCTGTAGCATTTCATTTAAAGGTATTATGATGGGATGTATTTCTCTTCTTAACTTGCCAAGATGATGAAGGAAAATTATATGATCATTTGGTTAATGACATTAACTTATCTGCGTGAATATGTATTTTACAAAATCACATGCTGTTATGGCAGGAAAGAAGATTAAGTTTCTTAGATTTTCAAAAATCAGGTAATATGCATGACACAACTAAGGAGTCATTCTGTTGAATGAGTCTATTTTAATCTCAGTGTGATGATACCAGTCTTGTGCCTTTTTCTATTAGAATGAAATGTAAAACCAAGCGATTCTATTTGTTAAAATGGCTGCTTCCTTTTCAGTTTATTGCCATAGCACACTCCAAGTGACCTAACCTATCACTTCAATATCCTGAAATTTGCATGAAGACCGAGGAAGGAATAAAAAAAGCATAGATACCATCTTTAATGGGACACTACCTGCCAACATTAAAAATTATATTTGCAAAATATCTATTAAAAGACCTTAACTTTATGAAGCTCAAAACTTCCATCTGTTTCTCTCTCTCTCTCTCTCTCTCTCTCTCTCTCTCTCTCTCTCTCTCT
>JANHMN010000011.1:60747877-60758069 GCA_030674055.1 Rhabdomys pumilio | reverse complement strand
CATATAACCCACACATCCATATAACACCCACATATGTTCATGACATACAACATCCACACATTCAAGTTCTGCAACTTGAAGAAACTCAAAATCTCATTAATTATTTATACTCTTATTATTCATTATGCATTTATGTAACCCAAATTCTTTAATCATTTATTCAGTATTTTTTGTGAGTATTCAGTATTCATTCGCATTTTAGAGACCTCACCAAAAGTCACTCACATCCACTAGCAAAAATGACAGTGGGATCTATAGTCACCATGAGTAAAAAGAAACACTTAAATCCATCACTTGAAGAATTGATTGATTGTTAAGGTGCTTCCTGTGAGAAAGAGATGACAATGGAAAGTTTATTTTCAGTTGTAACATAGTATCCTACAAAGGAAACTGGGTAGGAATATTCTCAGAGTCCCTCCTTGTGTTTCGCATTTTATAATACTTTCTATACCTTGTCTGTTCCTGTCCTTCCTCCATCACTTCCCATTGTACAAATGACGCTTCATATATTTTCTACTGATTAACTGCTCACCATATCTGCATCACGAAAACTAAATCTTGTTTGACCAAGTGTTTCCCATATATTTAAACCTAATATGATTTTCTGTATGCATATGTAATGCCTATAAAGTATCCTTGCTCATGGAATATAAAGTTCAAAGGAATACACTTTTAGAAAAAGGGAAATCTTTTCCCAGGAAAGATTGTTATTTATGTATTTTATGTTAAATTTACAAGAAGCAATAACAAAATTCAAATACTTCTTATATTTTCTCCAAGAGAGTAACAAGTTCATCTATTTCAATTTAAATTTTAGTGCATCCACTCCAATTAACATTGTAAAATGGATACATGTTTACACAGTGAGCATATTTTAAAACATACTTATGGCCTATACTTACATTTATTTCAGTGTCTGTATTTTGGGGGATATGTTTCACAAAATTCAGACTCTTCCACTAAAACAAGAAAACCACCCTGTAGCTTTGCTATCATAATGCGCTACAGCTTACTGATCTGTGTTTCTTAAGTCATGTGCCTTTTCCCCCCATCAATTTATCTTTAACATGTTTCAAGCTTTAACACTCATTTCCTTTTTTGCCAATAAAATTAAGATTTGAATTCAAACGTAATTGTCCTCTGAGAGGTTCCACCAGCAGCTGACTGACACAGATGCAGATACTCACTGGCAAACATTGGAAGGAGATCCAGGACCCCTATGGAAGAGTTAGGGGAAGGATTGAAGGAACTTAAGGGGATGCCAATCCCATAGGAAGACCAACAGTGTCAACTAACTTGGAGCCATGCGAGTTCCCAGAGACTAAACCACCAACCAAAGAGCATACACAGGCTGGTCGGATGCCCCTGGCATTTATGTGGCAGACAGCTGCCTTGTTCTGCTTCAGTGGGAGAAAATGAGCCTAATTCTGCAACTTAAAGACTTTCATGCCCCAGGGAGTGGGAATGCCAGGGGAGGGGGTGCACCTTCTCAGAGACTAAGGGGAGGAGGAATAGGGAGAACAATCTCTGTGAGGGGACATAAAGGCAGATGTAAATAAATAAAAATAATTAATAATGAAAAACGAGAAGACAAAAATAAAAATACTATTAAAAATTCTAAAAAGAAAAAGATTTGAATCTGGTTGTTTCTAGATTGCACTATATATAGAGGACAGCAGCTATGTGAAGCTACTTATGGAGACTATAAAATTGCAAAATTATAAAATTGACCTTCAGCTATGCCCAGGATTTCTGAGTGATTCTTAGCTCAGAATGATTAGAAATGACTGTGAGTTGTGGGTTATTCTGAACATCTCCTTTCAGTGTAGGAGTGTAAGGTTTTATATTATACTGGGCCAAAGGTTTTTACATAACCAGCTTCCAATTAAAATCCTGGACACTGATTCTGTATTGAATCTCTCCAGGTCATAGAGCTTTCTAAATATTGTCATAGATCATTGTTGCAGATATGTGTGTACCACGTGTGAATCAGAGAGAAGGAGACTGCTCCAAGGTTGTACCTGCTACCTGCTTTTTTCTGGATATGTCTCCTATTAGTTAAAATTAATACCCTAACAGAATACCATAGAGGTATGTGTGTGTGTGTGTGTGTGTGTGTGTGTGTGTGTGTGTGTTTGTAAAATTCCATAAATTAATTTTGTCACCATGCTAGAGGTCTAAACATCTTTAATCCATGTATCAGGATCTGGAGGTGCTGGTGAGAAATCTAGATTTCAAAGGTACTCTCTTTGTACGCCCCTGTAAAGAGACATAGTCACTACAAGAGGATGTCCAAAGGATAGATCCATTTCATAAACTACTGTAAGGACTCCTTCATCATCAATATCCCAGTTCAATGGAAATAAAATACCATAGCAGCTAATGATGAAAAAAACTGGAAATCAGAAAACTGGGGAGACAGCTTAGTGGATCAGAGAACTTGCTATTTAAGCATGAGGACCTGAGTTCAAATCCCAGGCACCTACATAATAAGTCAAGCATTTTCACATCTGTAACCCTTGCACAGAGGAGATGGGCTGATATCAGGGATGGGGATCATGCCAGTCTAACCCCAGGATCGGTGAGTGTGCCTGTCCTAGGGAATAAGGCAGAGTGAGAGAAAATAAAACATGCTCTTAAACTTTTTATGTGTGTTTGAGCATGCATAGCCACACAAACATGCTCACAACACACACACACACACACACACACACACACACACACACACACACACACACACAGAGAGAGAGAGAGAGAGAGAGAGAGAGAGAGAGAGAGAGAGAGAGAGAGAGAGAGAGAGAGAACCAAAACAGACCTGGAGTTCTGTAGATTATATTTATGCTTAAAATAATAGAAAATAAAGGAATATACTTTTTCAGTATTCTTCAAAGAATTACAACCAACTCCCAGTTTGAC
Organism: Rhabdomys pumilio; assembly: GCA_030674055.1. Taxonomy (NCBI): domain Eukaryota; kingdom Metazoa; phylum Chordata; class Mammalia; order Rodentia; family Muridae; genus Rhabdomys; species Rhabdomys pumilio. Next base: position 60,755,153 of record JANHMN010000011.1, on the reverse strand, counting down.
TTGGCTATGACTAGTATAATTCATGCAATTTAATTATCGCTGTGAGAATCTTTCTTACATGATATTAATTCTACAGTCATAACTAATATGTTGGGCGTGTACTTAATATCTGCTTGGTTGAGCATAGCACCTCCAGTTGTATATACATCAAATTAAAATTATGATCTTGCATTTATACAGTATATTCTGATTCACTCAACCACCAACGTAAATAAGCTGAAATGTAGAACGTTTTCCTCTCTATCCTTCCTTTGTCTGACTCCTCACTAATCAGGGCTTTATCAGACCTTGCCAATTTAACATCAGAACATTATCCCAACTTACCTTCTTGCCTCTCTAGCACCACCATTTTCTGTACTTGGAACATCCAAACATCCTCTTGAATGAGGAGTTTTTCATCAAATCTTCTCTCAGGAAATCTATTCTCCACACAACTCAGCACAGATTTTTCACCTTAAAATATAAGTCTGATAGTGTCACCAGCCTTAGTAGGATATTCTTCAACTTCCTGCTACCTATTTTCAACATTTCAAATACTCTATCTCTGTCTGAGTCATGGCCTTTAAACATAGATCTAAAGTAGTACAAGTTTTTTCCAGCTCCCTCTGTGGTGCCCATCTTTCTTCTGTCAAGCCCTCTAACACGCTTGTAGTTAAATCCTACAATTAAGATTCAAAAGTCACCGTTCATCTTCATTTTGCATTGCTAATTAGTTTCTAACTTTGTACCTATTTTTCTAAGATTTCCTGAATACTGTTCAGTAAACTCTGTTATCAATAATGTCAGATATATCTGAATTTGTGCACCATGTAATTGTGTCACCCATTGTATGCCCATCTACATACATGTAATTGTGTCACCCATTGCATGCCCATGTACATACATATAATTGTGTCACCCATTGTATGCCCATCTACATACATGTAATTGTGTCACCCATTGTATGCCCATGTACAATGATTTCTCAATAAATATTTGGTGAGTTGATAAGCAACTTCATGTCACTATTTAAAAAGTTTTCCTTTTCAAGTTTCTAAGTTTTTGCTCTATCAATATAGTACCTGGGTTTTTAGGACTCCAGATGTAGGCGAAAAATTAAATTTCCATTTCTCCTGATTTAAATATTTATGTTAAGAGAGACAGAGGGGGCAGCAGTTTTCAAAATCAGAATTGACTTTCCAGTGGAATAAATTTGATTTTAGAATGAGAAAATTTTTACATGCATAATTTCTGGAACCCAGAAAAACACTAAAATATGACTTTGATAATTCTTGTTAACTGTCTGGAAATAGTATATATTTTTGTATTGTTTTGGCATTTTTCCCACATAAATATTAAATTGAGGGCAGTGGGATCATTCACCATTTAGAAATTCTTTTTTATGGAAATCTGTCAACCTGAGCTTGATCCTGGAAATTAAGGTTGAAGAAAAAAATTTAATCCTGGAAGTTATCCTCTGTCAACATTCACACTAGAGCATAGTCTCTGTGTCTCTGTATCTCTATATCTCTTCTCTCTCTCTCTGTCTCTCTGTCTCTCTCTCTCCCCTCTCTCTCTCTGTCTAGCTCTTCTCTCTTTCATACACATACACATACACTAAAATATACTTTGAAAAATAAGAAAATACCATGTTTTCTAGAGTTTGGAATGAAATATATGGATGGTACTTACTGTTATTAGTTAAAATCAAAGTCTTAAGAACATTCAGCACAAACCAATGCCACTTTAAAATTTTTCATTTTCCTTTTTCCTTTTTTCCTGATGAATACCTAGAAGTCTAACCTCATATAGATGCTCCTTTTTTTCAGTCTCAACTTACTTTCTATGTCTGTCAACCTCACTTTTCATCAAGTCATACTCTGTATTTTTTCTTGATACTGATTTCATACCCCATCTACAAAGGGGACTAATGCAGGCTCTAGTCTCTGAAGGTAATTCTGATGCTAATATGTACTTTTATACAGGAATATACTGTTTCCTTGAAGGTTATTTTCTTTAGTTTCAGTTGCCCTTGGGCATCTGCCCTTCTCAAGCCTCCATAATCTTCTTTGATGGATCCAAAAGCAATAGCATCCTCCATGACATCACAATGGCTGAGTCCCTTACCTCATCATAATGCATTGGATAATGTCATAGCCTCACAGAAGCTTCACTGCAGAGCTTTCACCTGTCTTGAAAGAGAAAATTACTATCTCCTAGTTTTTGTTACAGTTACAAGTTAAAACTGTTTTTTGTTAGGTTGCTCTTGGTAATGGGGCTGTATGGAGTCTTATGGAGTCTAATCTGTAAATTTAAATCGACCACAGGTATTTAAAGCATGCATGTATGGTGTATATTTATATTTTATTTAGCTGTTGTTTTATGGAATTAGGCATGTACCAGAAGAATAGGAATGAACTTCTTGACAAAAATTAGAAAAGAATCTTTCACTCTCTTTTTTCCCATCTCTTTAATTCTCTCCCCTTCTTTCTGTGTATGTGGATCTGTGTTATGTAAGGTATATCCCCCTCCTCTCTGTCTGTCTGTCTGTCTGTCTGACTGACTGTCTGTTGTCTCTCTCTCTCTCTCTCTCTCTCTCTCTCTCTGTCTCTGTCTCTCTGTCTCTGTCTCTCTCTCCCTCCCTCTCTCTCTCTCTTTCTCTCTCTCTCTCTCTCTCTCTCTCTCTCTCTCTCTCTCTGTCTGTCTGTCTCTGTCTCTCTGTCTCTGTCTCTCTCTCCCTCCCTCCCTCTCTCTCTTTCTCTCTCTCTCTCTCTCTTTCTCTCTCTCTCTCTCTCTCTCTCTCTCTCCCTCTCTCTCTCTCTCTGTGTGTGTGTGTGTGTGTGTGTGTGTGTGTGTGTGGTGTGGTGTAGTGTGAATGCATACATGCCTGCCTAGGCAAGTGAGTGAGTTATTAAAAGACAAGACATCCACATCTACCATTAACTTCTGTTTCATTGTATTTTAGTAAGACTCATTCTTAAGCCTTCTAGGATAACTTAATGGTAGGCTAACCCACCATGTTTTTCTTAAAAATCCCTTGTAGGAACAATAAACTTCCAAATCTGTTTATTAGGATTTCTCTGATATGTAATCTCACGTCATTTTATTATCTACTTGAGTTTATCATCCTTTACAAAAAGAGGGTGACATCTGATTTTGAAATGCTACATACCCAGCTTTGCAAGATTTCTTCCTCCATCAGATGTTTCTTAGTAATTTTTCATACATTAACTATTTCTTCCATTTCTCATACCTAGAAAATTCTCATTGCTTTAACCAATTCTAGAGATTGATCTCAATTTCTTTTCCTGGTACAAAATCCCATTGTCTCTCTCATAAGAGTTCTAAATAAATTCTACCATATAATTTTGCTATGTCACTGAAAATTTGTTTCTACTTAACAGAAGTTCAAGTACTGTTATGGGAGAATATGAGAATTTTGTCTATTCAACTGGAATGAACAATTAGAATCTATAGTACTTTCCTTTAATTTTTACCACAAATATTTAAGAGCAGGAAAATTTATGAGGTCACCAAGGATGATAAAATAGTTTTTTTCCCAGCCTTTAGTATCAGCACAGTTGTTTCATAATTTTGGTTTTAAAATACAGAACATATTTTATTGACTTAGGAGGATGTAGAAGACTGAAACCAATTTAGTTTTTTCCAAATGGACTACATTTGAAAGTGAAGGAAATTCAACAGTATGAAAAGATTTATATGAAGTCCTATATATGGATATTTTGAGTCTATGGTAGCTTGCAAAATACTGAGCTCCAAGATGACTATTTGAGATAAGATGAGGCATGCTATATAAGTTGCTTTTTATCATCATTATGATAATATCTGATAACAACAGCAAGTGAAGGAAGGGAGAATTTATTATTCTCAAGTGGTAGTATACTTCTTTATCCCAGCTCTTAGGAGATGGAGACAAGAAGATGAAGAGATCACGGTTGTCTTCATCTACACACTAAGTTGGAGGAGATCAGACTGTGTTGTAAGAGTTCCTTTTCAAAACAAAACCACAAACTGAAAAATTAAAAATAATCTTTAAGAGATATTAAGACATCTTAGCATCATCTAATTTGGATAATTAATCCAATATCTTTTCATGATCTATAAAACATTAGTTGGAGGAGTAAAGAGGCAACATTTAAAATATAATCCTTAGAAGTAAAACTCTTGGGCTGAAAGTACTTTAGTTCAGAAAACAACCAAAAAGTAACATGCTCCTGTATATATTTTTCCTTTTCATATCATATAATTTCCTGTAAAATTGCCTTTTTTGTAAATACTTCAGCATTTAGCAGTGAAAACTTCTAATTAAGGATTTATTTAAAGCCAGATATGCCGTTTATTTTCCTTGGTCCCCAGAGGCCTCTCGTGCCCCTGAAATATTGCTTGGTGATATCTAAAGGAGCTTGGGGGCTCTCATTTAACCCAAGCAGAGCTCTCTTGGGAGATTAAACAAGGGGAACAGAACAAGGAAGGTCACTTAGCTATTATAGGAGTCTTAGGAAAGCTCATGCTATCAAAGCAAAATAAATTTCCCTGGGGTCTGGACACATAGCCTCAACTTCATGGTAAATTGCTAATGGTGGTTTAAAGTCAGGGAATTTAGCTTCCAACATAACACAGTCATCAGAGGTGAAGCTACCTTAATATTTGGCAGTGTATGCTGAAATATAGATGCTAGAACTCACATTGATTTTGGCCATACTGCAATAAAATTGTCTAGAGATGAATCTATGGACATGTAGACTTCCTCATTTCTTTCTCTGTCAGGTCAGAGAAGACTGACATTGCAAGCCTAGTTACCTGTTATAGTAGGAAGGATTCAGGTGTCTCCTCACTAATGGATTTAAAGTAAAAGCATAACCTGCCATTGCCACTTACCTTAGAAATATGCTCTAAGTCATACCATTGGCTTCATTTGGGTCCTTAACAATTGGGAGGAAACCTGATACTCTGAGAATGTATAAAAACACCTCACTTAGAACAGAGGAGTACATTGATTGATGGGTCATATTCTGTAGAATCCACATGGATCATTCTCCATTGAGGAAGACAATGAGGTCTCCTTGGGGAAGAAATAAGACAGAAAATTCTTCGAATTTTGTTCTTAAATGTATACAATAAAAAAACTATTGTAAGGGCACTTGTCTTACTTTTCTCCTTCTCAAACAGGGCTAAGAAATCATAAACTTCCTGGTAATTATTTATAGAGACAACATGGCTAAAGCATAAAAGATGATGATACGTTGTTTAATAGACATTCTCTTTAACATGTACAATATGCATTTTGAATATATGTGCATATATATTCATGAATATATATCCATGATTATATTACCAACAAATAATGCAAAGTAAATCTCTCTCTAGATAGTTAGATAGATAGATAGATAGATAGATAGATAGATAGATAGACAGATATTATAACTTATGCTTATCATCAGTCAAGTAATAAAGCATAAGATTAATGACATGTTAAAAATGAGTTTGGGCATGATGATATATGTATTTAATCCAAGCATTCAAGAGGTAAAAGAGGCAAAGACAGACTGAGACACTGGTGAGTTTAACATCAGCCTGATATATATATATATATATATATATATATATATATATATATATATATGTTTCAATACAAATGTCTATTTTATTTCCCCTTTTAAGTAATAGTCAAGCTTCAAGTTGATCTTCAGACTGTAGCATGTTACTCTGTACATTATGGCTAATATCTACTTATAAGTGAGTACATACCATGTAGTCCTTTTGATTATGAGTTATCTCACTTAGGATGATTTTTTTTCTAGTTCCATGCATTTGCATGTAAAATTCATGATGCCTTTTTTTTTTTTAATAGCTGAGAAGGGGGACTGTAATCAGAATTTAAAGAGAATAAATAAACAAATTAAGGAAAAAAAATAAGAGCTTCAAGACACTGAGATAGAAAGTATGTCTTCTTTTTCCTGGAAAGGTCATTGTTTAGGCTAGTTTTATGTTAACTTGCACAAAGAATAGTCATCAGAGAGAAGGGATCCATACTTGAAATTTTTTTTTCCATAATATCAGACTATAGGCAAGCCTGTTAGGTATTTTCTTAATTAGTGATTATTGGGGAGGGCTTAGCCAATTATGAGTGGTGTCATCCCCGGGCTGGTGGTCCTGTGTTCTATAAGAAATTAGGCTGAGTAAATCATGGGGAGTAGGCCAGTAAGCAGCAACCTCCATGACCTCTGTCTTTGCTACTGCCTTCAGCTTCCTTCCCAATGTGAATTCCTATCCTAGCTGCGTTTGATAATGAACTGTTATATAAAACTATGAACAAAATAAACCCTTTCCTCACCATGTTGCTTTTGGTCATGTGTTTCATCACAGCAGTTGTAACACTAGCTATGACAAGCAGCATTAGGAAAATGACTCTGCACACTGATTATTCTTATGAGTTAGTAGGATGGGACCGGATGTACTCAATAGAGCTGAACCCAGTGGCTCATTGCCTAGGAAGTCCAGGGTGATTACCTGTGATTTTTTTTTTTGAAAACTTTAATTCATTTCACTACAATGATTGAAAGGTGTTCTCTAAAGCAAGCCAAGAAGTTTAATTTTTTGATTTTTAATTAGTTATTTTATTTATTTACATGTCAAATGTTGTCCTCCTTACTGGTTTCCCCTCCACAAACCCCACATTCCATTCCCATTCCCCACCTACCAACTCCTGTCTCACTGCCCTAGTGTCCCCATATGCTGGGGCATCAATCCTTTATAGGACCAAAAGCCTTCCTCTCCCACTGATGTTAGATAAGGCTATCCACTGCTACATGTGCAGCTGGAGCCATGGATACCCTCTGTGTACTCTTTTATTGGTTGTTTAATCCCTGGGAGCTCTGAAGGTTCTGGTTGGTTGATATTTTTGTCCTTCCTATGAGGTTTCAAACCCCTTCAGCTCCTTCAGTCTTTCCCCTAACTTTTCCATTGAGGTTCCTGGGCTCAGTCTGCTGATTGGCTGTGAGCATCTGTATTTGTCAGACTCTGGCAGACTCTCTCAGGGGACAGCTATACCTGATTCTTGTCAGCAAGCTGCAAGGCATGCTGTTCTATTGTTTTCTTAAAACATTTTTGATTGTGTGAGCTATGACTGTAGGCCTCTCTCTCTCTCTCTCTCTCTCTGTCTCTCTGTCTCTGTCTCTCTCTCACTCTCTCTCTCTCTCTCTCTCTCTCTCTCTCTCTCTCTCTTTCTGTGTGTGTGTGTGTGTGTGTGTGTGTGTGTGTGTGTGTGTGTGTGTGT
>JANHMN010000011.1:60662851-60747867 GCA_030674055.1 Rhabdomys pumilio | reverse complement strand
TGTGTGTGTGTGTGTGTGTGTGTGTGTGTGTGTGTGTGTGTGTGTGTTACTTCTCACCTCGTGGGGTTTTCTTTTCACCTTTACAAGGTTTTCAGGGATAGAACTAAAATTGTTTGGATTGCGTGGATTAGTTCATTGTCCACAGAGCCATCTTACTATCCACAAAGCAATAGAATAACTAATTATAGGTTATCTACAATGTTTTCTTTTTAAAACTGTAATAAGAATGACTGAAGCTAGTCATTAAACGATAAGATTCTATCCTATGGAGAAATGAACTATGATGAAGGTTTAAACTTTTATACCATGTGTATTTTCTTGAGAACATAGAAGCAATAACCCTTTGATCAATAAATGGAGGGATTAGGAAGAATTTTTCATTTTGGATACAATAAAGAAGTAACCATAAAACAGTGTCAGAGGAAAAAAAACAATCAAGATATGATTTAAATGGACAGGAGAAAGGAAGTGCAGGTTTTATTCTGGCCATGTTCTACAACTGATGGAATTATATTGCAGATGACGTTAGCAGGGCTCATAATAAAAGAGGACGCAAGGAAATTTAGTCTTGCAGAATGAATCATATGGAATAGTTTGGAATTATTGGCTTCAGAAATTATATTAATCATAATTCTTATAGTCTTTGCTCTTACAACTGGCTGCCAGAGAAAAATGAATAACCTTATCCTTGACTTGTTTTAGATATGATTATGACAGTAATAGAAGGCCACTGAGCTGAATATTTGAACTTGTTTGATTTGAGATATGGCTCCTAGCTTTGTAAAACCTTGTTGATAACTCTTTATTTTTCTTTTTATTTTTTCAAAGTTTATTAATCATTTTATTTGCTTACATTTTAAATGGTATCCCCCTTACAAGTCTCCCCTTCATGAAACCCACCACCCCATCCCTCTCCCCTTTGCCTCTAAGAGAATCTTCCCCAACCACCCAACCACTCCTGCCTCACAGCTCTAGCATCCTCTTTCTCTGGGGCATCAAGCCTCCACAGGAATAAGTACTTCCCCTCCCACTAATGTCACATGAGGCAATCCTCTGCTATAAAGGTAGCAGGAGCTATGGACTGGTCCCTGTATACTCTTTGCTTGGTAGTTTAATCACTGAAAACTCTGAAGAGTCTGATTAATTGTTACTGTTGTTCTTACTATGGGGTTGCAATCCCCTCTAGTGTCTTCAGCACTTTTCCTAATTCTTCCTTTGTGGCTCCAGGCTCAGTTTAATAGTAGGCTGTGAGTGTTTGCATATGCTTTAGTCAGCTGCTGGCAGAATCTCTCAGAGGACAACCATACCAGGGTCCTGTCTGCAAGCACATCTTGACATCAGCAATCATGTGAGAGTTTGGTGTCTGTGAATGGAATAGATTCTTAGATGGGGAAGTCTCTGGATGCCCTTTCCTTCAGCCTCTACTCCATTTTTGTCTCTGCATTTCTTTTAGGCAAGGTCAATCCAGGGTTAAAATGATGTACTAATTCCTCAGGAAACTGGGGGGCCCAGGGAGTTTAGAGGTCTGGTGGGGTGACAGGGTCGGGGGGACATCCTCATGGCAATGGAGCAGGGAGAAGGTATGGGTTGTGAAACAGTCGGAGGGTGGACTGGGAAAGGAATAAAAATTTGGAGTTTAAAATAAATAAGTTAAATAATTAAAAAAAAATGAAGTGGACAAGGAAAAAAACTGAAGGAAAAGACCCCAAGATAAGACACACACACACACAAAATAAACAAACAAATAAATATATATATATATAATTGTTTTTGGTGGGTGGATGGCCACATCCCTCCAATGGAGGTAATTTCTGCAGGTTCTATCTGCCTGCTGTTTGGTATTTTGGCTAATATCATCCCCATTGGGTCCTGGGAGCCTTTTGGAACCCAGGCATCTGAGACTTTCTAGTGGTTATGCCCAGTTCCTCACCCCCACTGCTACTTATTTCTATTTCTTCTCCTGGCCCTGTGGACTTCTCTCCTTTCTCTTTCAATACCTGGTCCTGCCCTCCTTTTTCCCCTCCACCTACCCTCTCCCACCCAGCTTACTCCCTCCCTCTGCCTCCAGTGATTAATTTATTCCCCTTTTCTACGTGGGTTTGAAGCAAACACACTTTGTCCTTTCTTCTTGTTAAGCTTCATGTGGTCTGTGAGTAGTATCATGGGTATTCTGAGCTTTTGGACTAATATCTACTTTTCAATTTATTTATTCTATTTATGTCCTTTTGAGGCTGGGTTACCTCAATTGAAAATATCAATTAAGGATGATATTTTCTAGTTCAATTCATTTGCCTACAAAGTTTGTGAAGTCTTCAATTTTAAGACATGAGTAGTATTCCATTATGTAAATGTACTACATTTTTTAATCCATTCCACAGATATTCCCCAATTCCACTTTTTCTTCTTCTCAGAAGGAGGATAAATTGGGGAGCCCCCTGTATAGTCCCCTCTTGCATATTAAGTCACTCCAGGACTACTTATATCTTCTTCCACTGACTGCAGGCAAGATGGCCCAGTTAAGGATCCATAGACAGGCAACAGATTCAGGGACTCTGCTCCAGTTGTTGGTGAGTCCACATGAAGACCAATTTGCAGATCTTCTACGTATGTGCAGAGTGCCTACTTCCAGCAATACTCTATATCATCTTGATGGTTCAGTCTCTGGTAGTCCACAAGAGTCCAGATATGTTGACTCTGTTGGTCTTCACATGGAGTCCCTGTCTTCCTCAGCTCCCTCAATCCTTCCCCTAATTATTCCGTAAGATCTAATGTTTGACTGTGGGTCTCTCATCTACTTCCATTGACTTATGGGTAGGGCCTCATAGAGGACAGTTATGCTTGACCCCTGTCTGCAAACATAACAGAACATCATTAATAGTATAAGAGATTGGTTCGTCCCCATGGTATGGGTCTCAATTTGGGCCAGTCATTGGTTGGCTATTCCCTCTGTCTCTGCTATATCTTTTTCCCTCCACATCTTGTTAGTGAAACACATTTTAGGTGGAAGGTTTTCTGAATGCATTGTTGTCCTGATCTCTCCAGTGGAAGTCCTGCCTGACTAAAGGAAGTGACCACTTCAGGATCCGTTTCTCCCACTGCTAGTAGTCACAGCTAAAGTGTGGGTTTATTTCTTATCTTCGATTTGATATCATTGATCAACTTGTCAGTTTCTATACTAATACAATGCAGTTTTTATTGCTAACAATCTATAGCACAGCTAGAAACCAGGGACACTGATATTTCCTGAGATTGTCCATTTTCTTACATGATTTTTTTTCAGTGATGTAACCTGTTGATCCCCATCCTCATCCCCCATCCTCCAACATCCTACTTCTGGATTCTTTTCACATACATTCTGTTACCCTCTTTTCCCCCATCACACATCATCAATACTTCTTTTTAACCATGACTTGTGTTTACCATTCTAACTTCATGATGAATTACCTAACTAACTTACATGTATACACATGCTCAAAAGCGTAACTCTAGGATTTAAATATGAGAAATAGCATGGTGGATTTTTGTTGCTGAATCTGAGTACTACTCTCAATAGAATAGCTCTCAGATACAAATACTTTTCTGCTAGATTTCTGATTTTATCTTTCTTCTTGCTGAATTAAGTTCCACTATGCATACATATTATATTTTCCTAATACATACTTCCATTGATAGACACTGAAACTTGTTCTTTTTCCTTAAACTTTTCTGTATAATACTGCAACAAACTAGTGTGGCAGGACTTGCTAGTCAAATTATCTCTATTGACCTGTTTCTATATTTAAAAGACCCCACACATAGCACATCCAAATTTAAACCTGATAAATACCTTTAACAAATTTTCATTGTGCAAAATCAATGTGCAGAAACCAGTGGCTTGTCTACAGACCTGTAAAAACTAATTGGGACTATCATGGCATAGTTGTTATTACCTGAGGATGGTTTTGTCAATACTCTTTGAGTACAGAAATCTCCAATTAGGAAACTTGCTGAATGGGTGGCATGGTAGAGGTTGTTTACCAAAGATAGTGAATAATCTCAGAGTGCAGTCTTCATACAGTTATCTCAGGATCACCTCACCACTTTTAATTACTTAAAAAAATTGGAGTTTACAGATGCTAATTCTGAATCTCTTATGATCTAGTAAGCAACATACTCAATTTACATGATAAACCTGGACTAATAATTTGACTCTTAGAATAAGAATACCATAAGAAATTAATTTTGATTACTTTTTATTTATATACATATGGCTGTAATGATTGATTAATGCATTCTAATTTTCCTGAAAATTTTTAAATGTTTCCAAATGCAGAGTTTTTTTTATTTAGAAATTAATTTATTTCTATCACTGTGTAACATTTGAAAAGCTGTTATGTTTTAATAAAATGAAGAAATTTTCTGGTTTCGATGAGAATGGGCACCATAGGATCACATATTTCAATGCTTGGCTTCCAATTGGATGGACCGTTTAAGATTTACTCGGTTGGTGGAGGTGTCATCTTTTTGGAAGAGGAACACCAATTTCAAAGGTATTGGCTTTCATGTTTCAAAGCTAGGTCAGGCTGGATTTTGCTCTCTTTCTACTGGAACATGTGGATCAGATATAAGCTTCGCTTAGTGTTGTAGTGCCATGCCTGTCTGCTACCATAATCCCTGTCTTGATCATGATGATCACAGACTAATCCTTTGAAACTGTACTCAAGCCTCTAATTAAATACTTTCTTTTATAAGTTGCCTTGGTCATTATGTCTCTTCAAAGCAACAGAAAAGTCACTCAGACAAGTATTTTTATCAAAGAAGATTAATTGATGTACACAACATCTGCGTTGTAGAATGTCTATTTTATAGAACAATTCTGAAATACACTATTATTTAATGTCCATGTAACATATGGGAACAGACCAAAAATGTGCAATAAATAACCTGATTTAAGTTATTTCCTTTATTATACTTTTGATTTTTGCTTAGGTATTGTTTGTTAATTACCCAAATTTTATGTATCTGAGAAATTTAAAATTGTTGTTTCCTAAGCAAATCTAAAAAAAGAGAAAATTAAGTTGGCTTGATCGTTGGAAACAAGCAACACAAAACAGTAAATACTTGTATTGTATTTGCTAATCCAGTTCTGATATCTATATACATAGAACTATGTATAGTTTTCTCCTGCAACAATTTCCTTTTCAAGACATAAGTGTTAAAACCACCAGCAACACCACTATTCCCCTGAGATCCTATTAGTTCTTTTGTGCTTCACCCTTTCTGTTCTGGCTGTTTTATTGGCTACTCCTTTGGGGAAACTTGGTACATTTGTGAAACAAAGGAATCACAAAATAACATCCTCAACTCCATCAATTAGTTTGTTCAAAAGACAAGTTTACATTATCCCAGTTGTCCATTATGGGTTTATATAAACAAGTCACTTATAGTTCTAGCTCAGCTGCCCTTTGAAGACTAATCATGACTAAAAAACAGTCATGGAGGGTGGTGCCAGCCAAGTCCCACTAAGGACTGCTTTTTAAATTATGTGTTTAAACAACCAGAACAACTCTCATGAATACCTCGGTTTTCTTTTACTACATTTTCTTCTCTTTAGATAAACGAAGCTACAATTTTTAAGACTAATCGATTTTATTCTATTTACAGACTTAAATAATAAATCAGGCATGCTTTCATATTGAAGAAATACGGAGGCTACTAAATATTCATCGGGAATGCATGCAATACTATGTCTTTGTTAATGTAGACTTCTGGGTTTGGTTTTGTGACTTATTTAGCTAAATTCAATTGAGCTTAATTGATTTAGCAAGGCCAGACATAAAATATAGAGAACTGGAGTGCCTTTGAGAGAACAAAGCAGTTGTGAATTCATAAGTAGAGGCCAATATAAGAATTAATAATAGGATCCAGGATGTAGAGCATAGGACTTAAAAGAGATAAGCAGAGAAAAGTTTTATGACACTTCGGCCTCAATCTATTAGCAGTGCTTTAAGACATTAAACTTGTGCTTCTCAGAGGCAGAGTAGCTTTAATTCTTCCCTCCTGCATATTTCACTCCTAAAATCAAAGCTACTGATTCATCACAATTAACTGGAAGAATGGTTCATCTCTGTTAGTGTTACTCTAGTCCCAGAGACAAAATCATAATTTATTCACTCAAAAATATATCCAAGTATCTGTTCTTATAAGAGATACATACTTTACCTACTAAAATATAGGATAAGAACAAAATAGAAAAAAAAAAAGACAGTATAAGAATCATTTTTTTTTAAATATCTGATTTTATAATAGAAGTTGTATGTGAAGGCAGGAAGGCAGGAGTTGGTGGGTGGGTGGGGGAACACCCTCATAGAAGCAGGGTGTAGGGGAATGGTATAGGGGGCTTCAGGGAGAACAAGAAAAGGGGATAACACTTGAAATGTAAATAAAGAAACTATCTAATAAAAATGATTGGGGAATATATCTAATAAAGACTGGGAAGACATTTTGAGGGAATGGTTAGAAATAATTAATTTTGCTTAAAAATGAGTTCAGACTACATATAGAAGATATATATGATGAATTGTCCTGAGACAAACTGACTCCAGGGCAGGATAGAAGTTAGTAGTTCAGAAAACCAGGTCTGAGTTCCTGCTTCCCAGACCTGGGTCAGTTACTGGATCAACAATTGGCTTATATAAAAGGGACAGCTCTCCATCTTGTAAAAGGACAGTTAGACAAGCTTGAGGTCAAGAGGTTCAGGGCTACTACTCCTTGACATGAAGCAAGAATAGTTAGTCTAAATCACAGCATTACTCAGACCCCCAGAGACAGAACCCATCAATCAATATACAGTTCGCCTACCCCTCCCTAATGTTCCTCTTTTTGACTTTAAAGCTTAATCTATGGATTCAGTAGGGGTCTTTCCAACCTGATAGAATTGGGCCCCTTCATGCTAGATTAAATGCTCTTTACTTTTATATACTATTCAAGACTGGAGTATCAATCTTCAGTGACTCATGGACCAGTGTGTGTGTGTGTGTGTGTGTGTGTGTGTGTGTGTGTGTGTGTGTCTGTGTGTCTGTGTATGTATGTATCTATGTATATATATGTATATGTATATATGTGTAGTTATGTACACATAAACATACATATATAGTTAGTTAGCTAGTTAGCTTGTTAGTTAGTTAGTTAGTTAGTTAGTTGAATATATAGATGAAGAGCCTAAGTAAACCTTCAGTCTATTCAAATTAAAATAAAAAAAGATAGATTAGTATGTGTTACATAAACAACTTGTAAATATAAAATATAGTATGTTTTGTTGGAATAAACAGTTCATTGGTGCTTTTTATTCAAAGCAGCAGATGTTAAAGAAAATATACAAGCCAATCTAACCAAGTGTATTTAGGCAAAACATGACTCATGGATCATGTAATATATTAAAATGGTGAAGGAACAGAGAGCTCCACCAATCAACTATGAATGAGTTACATGTTTTAGACTGGTTTACCAGAAAGTTCACATTGTTTCTTCAGATACTACAAGAGCCATGGTTCCTGTCTACCTTCTAGAATTTGAGGGTAAAACCTCATTTCTAAAGACAGCGCATAATTAAATCACATAGCACCATGATCATACTGCTGTTTACTTGAAGAAAGACATTTGCTACTTTTCTTTCAACCATGGTGAAAGTGCTACAAAAGCTATCAGGGTTAGGGGATGTAATCATAATTGTCACCCAGCACTAAATCTTTTAAGCTATAGTAATGACTGATTTAGTAAGACCTGCTCTCTGGTGCAATAATGATATATCCTGTCATGGAAGTTACCAGTAACATTCTAATGGGATTGAAGCCCAACTCCACAAGATGAACCTTATACCTAGCACTGTTATTCATCTAAGAATCTGTGGCTGCATAGGTTGCATGACCCAGGAGATAGTCAACTGTTATTATGATATAAAAGGAACATAGTATTAAGCTGACTCCAAATGACTTATCATTATACCCACGGCTCAGTACGTCTCTCAACACATCTGAACAGTCTATTTTGAATAAGCGGTGATGACCATAGTTGATGATGTTCAAACACAGTGCAAAGAGTAAAAGACTGTAAATGCTCAATCTTAAAAGGGACATGTGTACAGTAGTGTCTCACCTAGTCTCAGGGATCATTAGAGAAGAGGGACAAAATGAACGTAATGTATGCATCCACAAAACACTGCGATATCTAAGGCATAGGGAACATTGTTTAAAAGAGGTGATTGCAAGAACAAAAAAAGATTCCATAAGAATGAGATCATTAGTAACATCAGAAACTATAACATTAAACTCTCACTGCCATGACTACCTAAATATGAACTAAAAAAAGAATGAGAACTAAGGAAAGCTGGAAAGGAGAGAGATGACCTGTCCCAGGAAAGAATTCATTAATTGGTTGCCAAGTGACAAAAGGTCAGTGCTGAAAACATACATATAAGTACCATTGCATAGATTTATCAGGCTATACTTCATAAATATATGTCTATATACATATATATGGTTATATATAAATGTCACTTTTATTTGTCAGATAAAGTGATAAAATGAGAACCCTACTCAGGCTAAGTGAATACCCAACTTGGGTGAGTGCAGACCACTTATTCTCTGTTCTAACAATCCCTAGGCTTAGCCATGAAAGCTTCTAGCCTTCCAATCAATCTTGTGACTGAATTGCTCTGCCTGGTCTCATCCTAACTTTGGCAACATGCTCTAATCTTCTGGCTCCTTCTTATTCTGTGTGTAATTCGTTCTCCATTTCTGTCTAGCTTGATCTCTCTCTAACATGCCCCTGAAAATCCTCCTGTTAAAATAGACATTCACAAACATCATCTTTTCTCTCTGTTGTTCTTAAGCCGGCTCTCTTTCTCTGCCATTGTTCTCGTGTTAGTTGGGTGTATCCCATCTCTGACTCATTCTGCTAAATCTTTCTCTGATTCATCGCTTCATCTGCTTCTCAATGTGATATCATTTTTAAACATGGCCCCTTTCTTATATACTTTCACTGTTCAAGATTAAAGCTGCATATTAAAGGCATATTTATATTTCAGCCAGATCATACTGAAATCCATGGCTTGTCTACAATCCAGCCAGATAATATTTTTGGTTGTGATCTCTTGTGAGAGCGGCCATGTTTGTGGACTAAAATTTCTCTACAGTTACATATATCCATGCCTGCAGAAACAATCAGTGCAACAGAAGCCATGAATCTGAAGGTCAATGAGGATGAACGTACAGAAGTATTTGGAAGAAGGGAAGCATTTTGTAAACTTAGCATTTGCTTCTTCAATTATCTCCGATAAGCTTGTCATAACTCATAGAAGTATATAATGATTCTTGTCACTATATACTTGGATATAACTTAAACATTTTAAAGAAATATTTCTTATTCTTCCTGAAAAAATAAATTCTGCTTGATTATGTAAAGACAGAATAGTACACAGATAGATATAACTTATATGGTTCAAGTTGTGGCTTCACTACATGTAACTTTTATAATTGTGAACAGATTTTTTTCAGCCTTTCTTTTTTTTTCATCAAAATGCAAAGAAAACCAATAATACCTCAGTATGATGGATTTTGGATTGAATGGAAGCCAGGGCATAATTTGCACAATATTTGAAACATTTTAAAAGAGTGACTTTTTTTGTTCCTATTGTTATTGTAAATATTATGATTTTGTTGTACTCGATTTGAAAGGTATTTTTTTTGTAAGATTACATTCTGGCCTTAAAAATGAATTTAGAAACAATTTAAAATAAAATATGTACCTGTAACATTTTTGGAGTAAAGTTTTTTTCACATAAAAATGTCATTTGTTAGGTAATATTACTTTTGTAATACTGGAATAAATTATTATGCCTATTTTATAGAAGATAAAGTTAATTTGGGTTTACCAATCCACAAGGATTAAGTCCATGATTGTGTAGTGGACATAGTAAGAGGCAGGCATGGTAGCTGGAACAGAATTTGGGGCCCCCCATCTTCAACTAAAAGCATAAAGTTGAAAGAGACAACTCTAAATAGCACAATGATTTAAACTCTAGGAGCTGGCCTCCACTGACAAACTCTTTCTAATAAGATCACACACCTATGCCTCCCCCAGACAGCACCACCAGCTGGGATCAAGAATTCCAATGCCCTCACCTATGGTGAATATGTCACTCAAACCACTAAAAGTTATTTGCTAAAAACAAACAAAATGCAAACTGAGGATAGATCTGTCATTTGATTTTAATCTGTATAATTTACTTGCTAGAACATTCTCCAAAGCCCGTTTCATCCTCCATTTTTCTTTTTGTAGTTTAAGAAACATAAGCCATTGTTTTTTAAAAATAAAATTTGAATAAAAAAGTTATGGTTATATTCTGCCAATAAAATAAAGTGGCATTTTTTCCCAACCATTCATTAGGTTCCTCAAATCTCACCATGTTTATCACTGAGGAATTTTTACGAAAGCTAGCTCCTGTACCCAATCTAAAATCATTTAAATACAAACTTCTTCACAAGATCGAGAACAAGTGGTTCCAAACCTGTTGTTATATAAACGCTGCAATGGACTGTGGTCTGCTAATTATGAAACAAATAAAATCAGGAAAATGAAACATATTGTATATTAATTAAAACAGAGCACAACAAAAATATTAATCTTCTCATTGTTAATGACAGTATGAGGCATGAGTCAGGCAATGACTGAATCTGGAAAATTACCAGATATTTCTAGTGGCCAGATTGTAGATAAGGTATGTGCTTACTTATAAGTACAACCAAACGATGTGTCCTCAAAGATCTCCACAAGACTAAACAGAATGACCTATATTCATTTGCAAAAGGTAAAATACTCTGAATGATAATTTTATGACACTTAAATAATATAAAAAGGAAGCCATCCAACTGGATAAAAGAAAAAATTTCAAGTAGAGAAATAAATCACCACATCACCAAAATCATTGTCTTTCAATAAATCATGCTTTTAATTTTATAATAATCATAATTCAATAATACAAATTGATATATTTCAATTTCAAAAAAATCTGTATTTTTAAAACCATTTGTTAAGTTTTAGCATGTTAAACTTACTATCAATTTTGATTTCTTTGCTCAATAAAAAGAAATCACTGCCATAGCTCTACTTTGAAAAGGTAAATCCGTCAAGCATATGTTATTTCAATGATAACCCAACTCTAACATGAAGACATGACAGTAAGCAAGCAGATACATGATATACTTAAATACATCAAAACACAGCTGACTGACATGGAGCTTCCTTATCTACAGTTTTTCTTTCCATAATTTCAACAACTCAGAGTTAATTGTAGTCGGAATTGTCCATTTCAGACATAGACTATTGCTCAATTTTAAATTCTATACTTTTGAAGAGACTAAAACAGGAGAGGACCGAATACTGCTTTGGCAGTTCTGTGGCTAAGAGACAGGACATGGATTTAGAAACTGACTTTGGATCTTGATACATAGTAATGTGTCCACTTGCCTTCTTAATACAGTGAGGATGATGGCCCAGCTATAGAAATACAGAAAGTGGAATAAGAACAGTAGTGACTTGCATGGAATTTCCTAGAAAATTTATCTGACCCTGGAATGTAATTTTGACAAAAATCTACACAGAAGTGAACCACTCACATTATGAACAGAAGAAAATACAATTTTTCTATCTTCAATAACAATTATTAAGTGGGAAATTGACTTTAGGCTAAATTACACGAACCTATGATAGAGTAAATGAAGAAGTAGGGGTTGGTTTTGAAGAAAAAATGCAAGACTGCGTACCTCTCATTTTTGTTTTGTTATTTTGCTATTGTTTGGGACCTTTGTTTTGTTATTTTTTTACAGGATCTTTTCATATATCACTAATTCAGTGTGTAGAAGAGGTTAACCTTGAACTCCCAAAGATGTTTGTCTCTATCTCCCAAGAGCTGGAATTAAATGCTCGCACCAGGACTTCTGACTGGACACCCTCTCTCATCCGTATCTGTAAGGGCAAGTAATTTTAAGCCCTTGTTCAGGTTTTAGTGTGTCCTTCCCTGAATGTGATTACTGCACACAGATAACACTTTAAGAAAACAAATTGTTAATGATATGCTTTTCAATTTCTTTTGTTCTTGCATCATGACTATCTCATCCCCTCTACCCTGATATACTGGATCAAATCCTTTTGTCTTATGCCCTTCAGGATAAATAGCAGCATGGAGGGCCTCTTCTACTTCAGACAGCGCTCCACTGCTAACAGCCCAAAACTTTCCAAGATTTCACCAAATATCCCCTGGGTATCAGTCATCCTGAGTGAAGACCCAGCCTCTGTAACCCTCTACCATACAGACTAGTACTCCTCCCCACACAGAAAAAGTGTTTGGCTTCAAGGCTACAAATACATTTGACCTGGGTTCTCAGAACTCTGGCTTTGATAACTAGCTCTACAAACCCCTAGATTTTATGACAAAAATATTTTTCACTTGCCAATTTCCCAGTACAGTCCATTGCTTCTAAAATATTTTCATGGAGGATATGGAGTTTTAAGATGACTCTGTACTTTCCTTGACATGGTGGTATAAGGGATATGTCAAAGAGGTTCTTGTTTTGTTTTTTTTTTTGTTTGTTTGTTTGTTTTTTTGGTAAAGGTTATTGATAAATGCGTGTGTGTGTGTGTGTGTGTGTGTGTGTGTGTGTGTAGAGAGAGAGAGAGGGGACAGAGAGAGAGAAAGAGAGAGAAAGAAATAGAGAAAAATAGAGAGAGAGAATAAAACTCATGTTTCTATACTAGGGTGTGAGGGCATTCTTCAGATAGATGATCAGGGGCCATCACACCTTCATGGTGGGCCCTGAATGTTTACACAGTGATATTATTTTTATTAAGAGTTGTTTTTTATGCTGTTCTGAACCATGAGATATTTGATTTTAGCTTTTTTTATGACTGTATTTTCCTTACCAAAGAATGCCGAAATGAGCATTTGTTGTTGACTAATTATGTGGAAGTGTATCAAACCTCTCCTTATCATATAGTTCATATGTTAAAATTATTTTAGAAGTAATCTCATAGTGTAAAATTTGATAATTTATTCATATGTATGAATGAGTTTTCAAGTTTCAAGAAATGTCATGCGATTCTCAGATTGTAATGTTTTTCTTCATAACTCTCCAAACAGATGCATATCTAATATATGCCTAGGACATGTTTTTGTCAGTGCTGTAAAAAAAATGTCACAAGGTGTCATTAGGTGTTGTTATTGATTGCTGTCTTTGAAGTACAAAGAAGTAGATGAAACAAGGACCTGTTCTGTATTATTATTATGTCTTGTAGCCAAACGCTTCTGTACATTTAAATAAAATCTTACCACTTTAGAGTAGGAATTCTCTAATTCCAGCTGCTATGTTTGTTTGCCAACCATATTTAGGATCAATTTGCATAATTTTATACATAGCTACACAGACACTATCAAAAGTTTATGCAAAAGTGTATTGAATTCCTATAGAGATTTTGATGGATAGTCTACTATGAAATATTTTATATTCTAGTCTTTAATCATAACCTATCAAAGCACTTGAGATATGTTACTCAATGCTTTTAAAAATATTTCATAGTAAGTTTTATTTTTATTTAAAATACTTACATTTTTAACAATTATCAATGTAATTAAAAAAGAATAACAGCACTTCACTATTAACTTTTGTTGTTGATGCCATACAAATAAAGTTAAAACTTATGAGTTGACCTGTCTCAAACGTGATTAAATTACTATATCAGTTCCATGTGCATTATAATCTAAAACTAGTTTGCAACTAGCACCACATCTTTTTTTTACTGTACAAAATGAGAAGATTTATTTCACTAGTGCTTGTTGTTGTTGTAAGATTCAAACATCATGAAAATGGCTAATTCACAATATGTCTAAGTTCAATGGGAAACAGAAACATGGAAAAAGAGTCAGAGGCATAGCAGACACATTTTGTATCAAACTCTTCCAGTCACTGGAGAGCTTATGGTTTTCACAGCATCAGTCTATTTTAAGTATGGAGTCATTTGAAGATTTCTTTCTCAATACTATTCTTCTTTTGAGTCACATGATCAAATACAGTGACACATATGAGTCACAAAAGTCACAGTAACCCTATGCAGAGATTTCTTGGTTGTAAGAAGTAAAACTAATAAAACAAATAAAAAAAGTCCTGCTCGAATGGCCCACCAGTGACTGTCGCAACTTGGGATCTATCCCATGGGTAGACACCAATGCCTGATACCATTATTGATACTATATTGCACCTACAGACACGAGCCTTGCATGGCTGTCCTCTGAGATGCTCTACAAGCAGCTGACTGAGACAGATGCAGATACAGCCAAGTGTTGGACTGAGGTTGGGGGCCCCTATGGAAGAGTTAGCAGAAGGATTGAAGAAGCTGAAGGGGATGTCAACCCCATAGGAACACCAAGGGTGTCAACTAATCTGAACCCCTGGGAGCTCCCAGAGACTAAGCCACCAACCAAAGAGCATACATGGGCTGGTCTGTGGACTCAGGCACATATTTAGCAGAGGACTGCCTTGTCTCGCCTCAGTGGGAAGTGGTGAGTCTAACCCTGTAGTGACTTGATGCCTCAGAGTTAGGAGACAACGCAGGAGAGAATTCTCTCAGAGACAAAGAGGAAGAAGAATGGGGAAAGAATTCTCTGAGAAGTGACTTGGAGGGAGGCAACATTTGGGATATAAGTAATCAATTAATCAATGAATTAATTAAAGTTGCTTTGCCTTTACATGTAGACTTAGAATATTTTCAGTAATAATTAGTATCTTTTTGTTTACATTTGTCTTAGAAAAACAAAAGTGCCTAAGAAATAACCAAACATTTTATTAAATGTGATGACAAATGTAAATATCAGGCAGGTATGTTTCATGCTGTGTGTATGGGTGACATACATGCGTGTAAAGTATTTGAGTCTGTGGATGCTCAGGAGTGTCCAAACATATATGGAGGCCAAAGGAAGAAGCTAAATGTCTTGTCCTATTGCTGTGTGAGTTATTGCCTTCAGACAGTCTCTTATTAAGACATAAGCTTATTATTTTGGGTAGACTGGCTAGTAGAAGAGCTTCTAAGATCCTCTTTCTTCATTTGCCAAGGCTGGAGTCACATAGGTCAATCTGCCAGATCATATAAGTCAACCTGGTTTGTTTGTTTATTTGTTTTTTGGGGGAGTGGTTATTTTTTGATTGTGTGTGTGTGTGTGTGTGTGTGTGTGTGTGTGTGTGTGTGGCGTGAGTGCTGATGCTCATGTCATCCTGCTTTCAAAGCAAATCTCTCACATAGTGCTCTTACGTGTTTATATCATATAGAGTTTACAGTTACTTAATGGCCGTTCCACCCAACATAGGTGGTTGCAAATTTTGATATGGGTTTCAGGAATGGACAGAATATAAACAAAATTATGTGTGGCAATTACACGTAATATTTGTACATTAGACAAAAACGCCACTTTTTCTGCATCAATGCCATCACATATCCTATAGAAATATTCCTCAGAAGACTGATCATTTTCGTGAAGTATCCTCAAAATTGATTCTCACTTCTCAGCCTTTTGTCCTTACATTTTGTTTGTTGACATTCCTTGCTTTCTGTGATGTCTCAATTATACAATCCATAATTGTATTGTCTATCAAAGTTAGCTGGAGTCCATTTTGTCTTATGTTCACCAAGATCTTTCAAGAGATAATATTATTAATTTATTCATCTAATCATCTACTAATCCATTTTAAATCACTTTAGCTCTGTGTCAGACACTGTAATAAATACTTGACATCTGTTTCATCTAATTATACATAAAAGTAATTAACTTGATTTTGTCCCTGTTGCTTCAGTAGGAACTTGATTTGTACATATATATTTACTAGTACTAATAATGACTTGTGATAGTGATAAAAGAAATTTTGCTTAATCTTAAGTCTGCCTGCCATTTTTTTGAAAACTGCCTGATTTTCTGCTAATTTTACGATAATAACTATGTTGCTTAGCCAACTTTTCATTCATTATCTGAACTTCTGACTTTCAACTGTGACATTTCTGAAGAAAGAGGCATTAATGGATTCTTATGAGGGAGGTATTCTTCTGTCATGGTTGATGTTTTTGATGGGAAATGTGCTTGCATTCAACAATGAATGGTTACTGAAAGTCAATTAAAGGGTAAAGTATATAATCAAGTTTTCTTGGCAAAATTACCAAGTGTCTTTTTTGCTACATGTCACCTATTTTTTGACTCATTCAAAACATCTTTTCGGATATCAACAGTCTTTTTGTCTAAAAAGCTTTGAAACCAGTGAAAATGAAGTGAACACATATACCTGAAGCTAACAAATCTTAACAAATATTAAAGTATTTTATTTGATATTATTAGTTTGATGAAAATCATTTTTGAATTTTCAGTTCATGTTTATGCATAAATAAACAACAAATGGTTTAATAATCGAGCTACATAATTAAAATAAATGCTATATTTACTTAAGTCAACATAACATGTTTCTTACCATTCTCAATGGTGACCTTTTTTTATTCATGTGTGAGATATAACCTCATATTAATGGCATGAATTCATTAGGCATCTTCTGTATCGTACTGGCTGCCTACTCTCAAAACCAAATAAATAACATATCCTACCTCCGTTTAGTATTACCTACTAAACCACACAATTTTTCATATGCTGTAACTGATGGTGATCATTGATAAATTGTAGAATTGAAGAACACCAGAGCCTGTTATTGGTATTGAAGAAATCATTGCTCTTATAGTTCTAACATAGGTCTTGGCAATTTCTGTTAAAATTAATATTTCACTGGTGAGTTAATAATTCACAAATCACAACTTCTACTTGGCAGTAGGTGGCTGTCACCATATCCTTGCAATTCCTCTATGTGTATCATATATTCATCTGCAATATGAAACAAAAATGACCCTTCTTATGCTATCTTTTGTACCTAGTAAGGCTGAAGAAGAAACAATGTGACCTTCCAGTGTCTCTACATCCACCATTATACAGAATGCCACCACAGTTGTCCCAGTGTAGTGGTGGAGAGAGGCAACAAGGACAAGATCTTGATTTGAAACAAAGGTGATTGATTTTGCAGGAGAATGTGCTTAGGAAAAGCATAAACAAGTATTAATCAACAGATAAGGGAAGAAAACTACACTTTTTCTTGCCAAGAAGAAAACACATTTCTTAGATTTTAAGAAGTGTGCTCTTACAAACTGAAAGTGGAAGCAATATGTAACCTATGGCTGAATTCCCATCAATCCCTCTCTTGTGGCACCAGAGTTTTGTAAAGCTAAACAAAAGGGACAGTTTCCAATCAGAACTGGAAACGAAGTTTATGTGTTGAAGTGTTTGTATTACACGTCTAATTGTGAAATTAACAATTTTACCTCACAGAAGTGAATTGCTCAAAATTTGCTTTCATATCACATTCCCAACAGAGTATGATTTCTGTAGTTATTTTATTGTTTTCTCCATAGTTATTAAAAATAAATGACAATAAGATCTGAGACTAGCCTGACATAACAATTTCATTCCAAATATGATTTGCCCCACAAAGTCTTTATTTCCCCTGCCTCAATTCAATAATACTATTTTATATTTTACCTTGTATTCAATATGAACAAACACTGTTATTCCTTAGCATTTTGTCTTAATTCAACACACATTGATTTTTAATAAAAAATTTAAGTCATTCTAAAGTAAAATATAGTATCTATATATATTTTTAAATATTCCTATCATAAAACTGTGTACATATGTAACCTGGATGAGAGGTCATACTGTCATAGTTAAAGATCATGGGAGACTGAAATTTACGACAAAGTCAATAAAGTGGCCTTTATAGACAAGACTAACATTGTTGAAACACATTAACCTCGTTTTATATCAACCTCCAGCTCAGCTATGAAATTTTTTTTATTTACACTCTTGACCTTCAATAAAATGGAGACTTTTAATCACATGTGATTTTCCTGTCACTAAATTACAAATAAAAAAGATTGGAGAAAATTTTTGCTTTGTACCCATTTGGTTGTTTACAGGATACTGGACCTATGCACGAAACCTCTTGACCCTAGACCTGCAGATCAAGAAAACAAACAGTAGAAGAAACACTGATCTTAATCATTGCTGAGATGATTGTTTCATTAATTTCTGATCTGCTTTCTAATTAAAATGCTCACAAACAGGAGCAAAAGGTTTGGATGTTCAGAGATCTCACATGTACTGACTTTTCTGATTTAAGCAACGTTAACATACTACAAGTATTACGTGGATAATCCACTGAAATAGGAACTTCTATATTCTTAGAAGTGCTAAAAAGAAATGTCTGATTGCTTTTCACTTGGGTAGCATAAGTAGAGATGCACTGGCAGGCCCACAAAGATGGGCTTCAGTTAGCTAATTTATATCAGTTAACTCATTACCTGTATTACAAGAATGACCGCTGTTGAAGCTGAAATTTTCTTTTTTTTATTAGATATTTTATTTACATTTCATATGCCATACCCTTTCCTCATACCCCTCCCTAGAAAACCCCTATCCCGTGCCCCCTTTTCCATTTTTCTTTTATACAATTTTTTTTAAATGTTAATCAAAGGCTTTATAAGTATGGTAATGCTCAATCAGAAGTGTAACCCAATACCCAACCTAGATATATAAACTATCTTTGACTGGTGGAGACATGTGAACTTCTGCCTCCATGCCCCCTCTCTCTATCTCTCTCTCATCACCTAGCTTCTCTTCTACTTCATCATCTCCTCTCCTTGCTCCATCTTTTCCTCTCAATGCTCCTTCCCCCTTAGCTCCTCCTACATATCACCCTTCCTGTTAAAATAAAACTTTTCTCTCAAAATACAATTAGAGCATAATTGTTCCTATTTGTACCAGTGAGGTACAAGATAGTCTTAATACCCAGTCCATCCTTTGTTGACTAACCAGAACCTCTGTCGTCTCTCCTGACTAAAACACTTAGTTTCTAACCTGGCTATTTTCTTGGCTTTAGAATGAATGTCAGCTGAAAACCATCCACTCAGATCTTTTCTCACAAAGTAAATAGCCAGGGTTGGCTATGAGACTATAGGTCTTCAACCTCGTCAGAAATCCAGAATGGCTGAGTTAACTGAAGTTATGGGAAGCAGTAAGCATAGCTTCTAAAATATAGCCAATTAATAGAGACCGCTGAACACCTGGACAGCCCCTATACTACCGATCGTTGGAGCATCAAATCTTGAGTCTTCTGGCACAAACTCATCTGCCAGACCTTAGTGATGCAGAATTATTAAGGGCTGATTACTCTGTCTCGGCAGATATAATCAGTTGACTATTCTGCAAGTGTGTCCTTTTCCGGACAGTAATTTGTCTGTAGTTGGAGAGAGGAAATTCTTGCCTAGTGGCTGTCTCACCACAACTGGAGTAACTCCAATGATGCTCAATTTCTTCTTAGAATCCAGGACAGGAAGCTGTCAGGAGCAGACAGGTCTCTAATCAAAATGAACATTAATATAGAAATATTTGAGACGTCAATTCTATGGATTTCTGATGTTTTGAAATCCAACTATCCATGTAAGGTAACATGGACGGTTGTCTGTTAACTCCTCTCAGCTATTTCTAAATAAAATATGGAAAACACCCTAACAATAAACTCAAAGTCATGAATTTGCTATAGTCCCTTAACTCATAGGCTAACCATCCCAAATCAGTTAAAAAAAGTTAAAGAAGGACTGGGTCTAAGCCTTATATTCCTAAATGTGTTATACAGGCACAATGCCCATGAGAGTATCAATATTCATTTCACTTTCATATCAATAAGAATCTCATACCAATGTAAACCTTAAATTTGAAATCCAAGTGAATTTTGTATCATTTAAAAAATTATAGCTTCATCTTGATACTAATTAAACAGATTTCTACCAATAGGTTATGGCTATACCATAAATCCTAGCTTAATCCTCCCTGTCCCAACAAAACCACTACTTTCCCCAGAAAGACAGCCCAATATTAACCACCTTAGTCCCCAAGCCCAGGAAATAGGGGCGCTGACTCTTCTTTAACTTCTTCAAGCTGATTACGGGCGTTGAGATATTAGAAGAGGAGTGGGGGGAAGAGTAAATTGTTAAGCCTCTGATGCTGTGTCTTCACTGTATCCAGATGGAATTCCCGGACACCGGAGGTTTGAGCAGATCTGCTTGATGAGTAGATACACCAAGGCTGTAATTCTGCAATATACAATTCTCAGAACAAGTTTTAGTATCAAGAAAAAAAATTTTTTTCCCTAGAGGGATGACATTTTTTTTTAAAGATGTTGATTCTAACAACTTTTTCCCCCTTTTATGTAGTTGGTAGTAATATTTACAATTCAAGTTTTATCCTCTTATCCCATTTCCCCCCCCCCCAGGTACCCCTTATCCCATCCCCCCTCCTTGTGCTTCTATGAGACTGTGCTTGCACCTAACCCCACCCTCACTACCCCCTCCCCACCTTCACATTCCCCCCCCATTTTGTGTTCGTTTTTCATGGGACCAAGAATCTCCTCTCCCTCCTATGTCCAACAAGGCTGTCCTCCCCTACATATACCGCTGGAGTAGTAGGTCCCTCCCTATGTGCTCCCAGGCTGGTAGTTTAGACCCTGGGGGAATCTGGTTGTTTGGTATTGTTGCTTTCCTCTTGGGGTCACAAACTCTTCCTGCTCCTTCAGTCTTCTCTCTAACTTCTCCATTGGGAAACCCTTGATCATATGAGTGGTTAGCTGTGAGCAAAGTCCTCTGAATGTGTTAGTCTCTGGCAGACCTCTAAGGAGACAGCTATATAATGTTCTTGACAGCATGCATTTCCAGCCATCCACATCAGTGTCTAGGTTAGGTTACAGTACATAGGATGGATGCCCAGGTGGAATGGTCTCCTGATGGCTCCTCCTTCAGTTTCTGACCCATGTTTTGTTTTCATAACTGCTCCCTTGAGTATTTTTGTTACTGGTTCTAAGTAGAACTGAGGTGTCCCATCTTGGTCTTCCTTCTTCATGAGATTCATGTGGTCTGTGGGTTGAGTCTTCCCTATTCTAAGCTTTTGAGCTAACATCCGCTTAACAGTGAGTAAATACCATGTGTGTTCTTTTGTGATTGGGTTAACTCAGGATGATAATTTCTAGATCCATCCATTTACCTAAAAATTTCTAGAATTCATTATTTTTAATAGCTGAGTAATACTCCATTGTGTAGATGTACCATATTTTTTGTATCCATTCCTCTGTTGAGGGACATCTTGGATCTTTCCAGCTTCTAGCTATTATAAATAAAGCTGCTATGAACATAGTGGAGCATATGTCCTTATTATATGTTGGAGCATCTTCTGGGTATATGCCCTGGAGTGGTATAGCTGGATCCAAAGGTAATGCTATGTCCAGTTTTCTGAGGAACCGCCAGACTGATTTCCAGAGTGGTTGTAACAACTTGCAATCACACCAACAGTAGAGGAGTGTTCCTCTTTCTCTGCATCCTCGCCAGCATCTACTATCACCTGAGTTTTTAATCTTAGCCATTCTGACTGGTGTGAGGTGGTATCTTAGGGTTGTTTTGATTTGCATTTCCCTGATGACTAAGGATGTTGAGCATTTCTTAAGGTGCCTCTCAGCCATTCGAGTTTCCTCTGTTGAGAATTCTTTGTTTAGCTCTGTACCCCATTTTTAATAGGGTTATATGGTTTTCTGAAGTATGATTTCTTGAGTTCTTTGTATATCTTGGATATTAGCCCTCTATAGGATGTGGGATTGGTTAAGATCTTTTCCCAATCTGTTGGTTGCTGTTTTGTCTTACTGACAATGTCCTATGCCTTACAAAAGCTTTGCAATTTTATGAGGTCCCATTTGTCAATTCTTGATCTTAGAGCGTAAGCCATTGGTGTTCTGTTCAGGAACTTTTCCCCTGTGCCCTGGTATTCGAGGGTCTTCCTCACTTTCTCTTCTATTTGTTTCAGTGTATCTGGTTTTAAGTGAAGGTCTTTTATCCACTTTATTTGATCTTTGTACAAGGGGATACGAGTGGATCGATTTGCATCCTTCTACATATTAACCTCCAGTTGAACCAGCAACATTTGCTGAAAATGCTGTCCTTTTTCCACTGGTTGGTTTTAGCTTTTTTGTCAAAGACCAAGTGACCATAGGTATGTGGGCTCATATCTGGGCCTTCAATTCTATTCCATTGATCTTCCTGCCTGTATCTGTACCAATACCATGCAGTTTTTATTACTATTGCCCTGTAGTACAGTTTGAGGTCAGGGATGGTGATTCCCCCAAAGTTCTTTTGTTGTTGAGAATAGTTCTCGCTATCCTGGGTTTTTGTTGTTCCAAATAAATTTGCAAATTGCTCTTTCTATCTCTATCAAGAATTGATTTGGAATTTTGATGGTGATTGCATTAAATCTATAGATTGCTTTTGGCAAGATGACCATTTTTACTAAATTAATCCTGCCAATCCAGGAGCATGGGAGATCTTTCCATCTTCTGAGGTCTTCTTCTATTTCTTTCTTCAGAGACTTGAAATTCTTGTCATACAGATCTTTCACTTTCTTGGTTAGGTTCACTCCAAGATATTTTATATTGTTTGTGACTATTGTGAAGGGTGTCATTACCCTAATTACTTTCTCAGCCTGTTTATCTTTTGAGTATAGTAAGGCTACTGATTGGTTTGTGTTGATTGTATATCCAGCCGCTTTACTGAAGTTATCAGGTTTAGAAGTTCTCTGAAGGAAATTTTAGGGTTGCTTAATTATACTGTCATATCATCTGCAAATAGTGAAATTTTGTCTTCTTCCTTTCCTGTTTGTATCCCTTTGACTTCCTTTTGTTGTCTAATCTCTCTAGCTAGCACTTCCAGTATTATATTGAATAGGTAGGGTGAGAGTGGACAGCCTTGTCTAGTCCCTGATCTTAGTGGAATTGCTTCGTTTCTCTCCATTTTGTTTGATGTTGGCTACTGGCTTGCTGTATATTGCTTTTACTATGTTTAGGTATGGACCTTGAATTCCTGCTCTTTCCATAACTTTTAACATGAAGGGATGTTGAATTTTGTCAAATGCTTTCTCAGCATCTAGTGAGATGATCATGGGTTTTTTCTTTGAGTTTATTTATGTAGTTGATTACATTGATGGATTTTCAAATATTGAACCAACCCTGCATTCCTGGGATAAAGCCTACTTGATCATGATGAATGATTGCATTGATGTGTTCTTGGATTCGGTTTGAGAGAATTTTGTTGAGTATTTTTGCATCAATATTCATAACAGAGATTGGTCTGTAGTTTTCTTTCTTTGTTGGGTCTTTGTGAGGCTTTGGTATGAGCGTAATTGTAGCTTCGTAGAACGAATTGGGTATTGTTCCTTCTGTTTTTATTCTGTGGAATAGTTTGAAGAGAATTGTTATTAGGTCTTCCTGTAATGTCTGGTAGAATTCTGCACTAAAACCATCTAGCCCTGGACTTTTTTTGGTGGGGATATTTTTAATGACTGCTTCTATTTTTTTAGGGGTTATGCAACTGTTTAGATGGTTACCTGCGCCTAGTTTAACTTTGGTACCTGGTATCTATCTAGAAAACTGTCAATTTCACCCAGATTTTTGAATTTTGTTGAATATAGGCCTTTGTAGTAGGATCTAACGATTTTTGTTAATTTCCTCTGTTTCTGTTGTTATGTCTCCCTTTTCAGTTCTGATTTTATTGATTTGAGTGCTGTCTCTGCGCCCCTTGGTTAGTCTGGCTAAGGGTTTGTCTATCTTGTTGATTTTCTCAAGAACCGAAGCTGAAGTTTTCAAACTGAGGAGCACAGAACATGTTGCAAATCTGAAAATTAATTTAATCCATTCTGATCATGGTGTTCCAGAAAATAAAAATAAGTGGAACAGTTATCAGAATTTTTTCTTATGTATTCAGAACAAAAATATTCACTATTTATGTTTGTATATGTACAGGTAGTTAGCTGTTGAAAGTAAAATTAGTAACCACAGATTTTTTGTCATGGATATAAAAAAAATTCATTTAGACTTGTGCAGGTTAAATTTTTCTTATTTTATTGTTCATATATATATATATATATATATATATATATTACAAATATATATACATATATATATATATTACAAATATATATACATATATATACACATATATGCAGATATATATGCAAATATATATTTATATATAAATCTTCTAAATCTTATCTGGGTTTCTGTATATCTGTGCTTAGTTGAATTCTGAAGACAATCTATTGCTTCCATAGGTGCTAGTACTTTCTTCACTCTCCATTTTTATTTTTTTATATCCACATGTCTTTGTAATAAATTGCATGTAAAATTTATTTTATTAAAAGTGATAAAACAAAATATTAAAGACTTTTGATTACAATCTTATGAGTGGCTCTTACACAATCCTAGGCGAGTCTCTGCTTTATTGGTCTCTGTGGTTTTGGTCCTAGATAGGTAAGAGGTGAGTGAGGCTGCGGATGGCTGCTGCATTTAAACGTTTGCCCATGTTAGTCTGTTGATTTTCTCTGCATGAAGGTAGACATCGACTGCTGATTTTTCCCTTAGCAGCAGATGCTCCACTTTGTTCTCCTTGGGGCCTTTAGATAATTGCATGTAGCTCTTGAATAGTCCCATTTTCTCTCTGCGTTATTGCTCAATTTACTTTTTAACAGACTCATACCATTGTTGCCAAAAAGATGTGCTACACTGTGGTAATGAAATCTCCCTGACACAAACAGACAGAAAAGGAAGAAATAAGCAACAGAAATTTCCTTGTTAACTGCTATTAAGTGATTATAGGTTTACCTCACTGCTCTCTGAGAGCCTTATTAACCAGTATAGTATCCTCCACACGGGTTCTCATGAAGATTAAACCTTCTCCAGGAACTAGTCACAGTACTTCCTGAAATAATCATTACAATCTTTAGTACGCATTTGACTTGCAAGACTGAGTTGTAACAAGTCTCCCATTCCTTTCTCAAAGTGCTACAGATAGGAACCATATATAGTACATACAAGTTATATTAAAATTATATGGCTGAACAAAAGGTGAGTTTAAAACCTATTTATGACATTTAAGTGCTTTTATTATTATGTGTTTAAAAAAACTCAAATATTTAAGAATGCTCATTTTCAATTTTTGTAGGAATAATGGCCCAGTTAATAATGTGCTTGCTGAGGAAACTCTAGGGTTTGACATGAAAATGATCACTGTTGAGATTTCAATCCACGTGTTCTATTTTTCAGGGCTAGTGGAAAATATATTCTATGAAGGTTAACTATATACACATGGAGTTGATTTGAACATTGCTATTTGAAATAAATGAGGGCTAGAAATAGAAATGTTTTATGTGGTATACAAGAAGAAAAGGGTAAACTCAGTAACGTCACTCATATAATATATACTAATTGCAGTAGACCCACTCTTCCCAGTTCCTTATCACGTCTCTGTCTACCCTTATGATCTCTCATCAGAAAACTTATTAGTGGGGGATAATAATAAAATATGAAACAAGATTTAATGTCATAATTTAAACAAAAATTGACACATTGGAAAAGCATAAGACTAAGAAACAGGAAAAGGAAAGAATCCCAAGAAAAGACTATAGAAAAAAAGACCAATTTGCTTGTTCTCACACTCTGAGATCCCATAAAAACATTAAACTGGAAGCCATAATATACATACCTATAGGTAAAAAACAAGAAAAGAAAAATAAAATAAATAAATGACATAAATTAAAATAAAATACAATAAGAATTTAAAAATCAGGAAAGAGAAGTTCTAATATACTCCTTCAGAAAGGTCAGTTTTCACTTGCAAGTAGTTACCATCTCTGGATAGCTTCTGGGTTAGAGAGGGGAGCATGATTTCACTCCTCTCTGTTCTAGGACCACATCTGGTTCAGAGCAGTGTTGACCTTGACTATGCTCTCTCAGTCTCTGGGAGTACATAGGTGCATCAGTCTTGTTCATTTAGAGGGCCTTGTTTGTTTCATATTCTCCATCTCCTCTGGCTCTTACATTCTTTCTGCTTTCTGTTTTGTAGGATTTCCTGAACCCTAAGGGGAAGGGTTTGATGAACACATCTGGTTTCAGACTAAATGTTCCAAGTCTATCACCTTTCATGTGTTGTCTGCTTGTGGGTATCTGTATTTGTAACTGTCTTCTGCAGGAGGAAGCGTCTCTGACCACGGCTGAGCAAGTACATAATGTAGAATGAATATAGTAGGATTAGTTTTATTGCTAAATTTTTATTTGTATTGTTTTATAACTGCAGTATTTGTTTTCACTCTAAGTCACTGGGATCTCTAGTCTCAAGTTCATAGTCACATATATTGTTTCAGGTATGGGCTCCATCTGGGAAAGTAGGCATTCAGTCCAATCAGATATTGTTAGGTTATTTCCATATGCTTAGTGTCACAATAGTAATATCTTATGTTTTAGGCAGGATATCATAATTAAATAAAATCATTTGTATGTGAACTAATGCTTATGCTTCTCCTTTGGTGGTGTACACAGTAGGCTCCTATACTAAAAATATAAGGCCATAGCTGTGCAGTTCTAGGAAAACAACTTCTTAACTTTTCCCTGGTCAGTGAGTTGTAAAGACTGTGTCGTCAGCAAATCAAGTCTTGCCGCCAGTTTATAAGAAGCTATATATATATTTCTGACTACAGTCAGAGTTGTTTCCGTGTTCCCATAGAACTAACTCTGTTTGACCAACAACTCAGAAGTAATGCAACATTGGTATGTCTCATATGGTGTGACAAATGCTGTCCAGCTGTGACACTATCACCACATTTTTTGATGATTTCATTTGACTTGGCCTCAAGTATGTATATAATTAATGAAGGTTTTACTGTATTAGATTTCCATAGTACCCATGAGAAGGCTCTTAACTTTCTCTTTCCCCACATTTCCTCCTTCATCACCCTCTTCTCTAACAATTTATCATTCCATTCTAGCTCTGACAATCCATCCTTGACTATCTATTCTAATTCCTAAGTAGATATATCTACCCTCCATAAGTCACTTTATACCTAACCTCTGTGATTCTATGAATTACAGCTTGGTTATCATTGATGTAACAGCTGTTATCCACATGTCAATAAATACATAGCATATTTTATTTTCTTTGTCTGGGATACCACTCAGGTGTCCTCACTCAAGATGGTTTTTTTTTCCTAATCCCATACCTTTGTGAATTTTATGAGTCCACTGAATAAATGAATCATTTTTTTTAAATTACTCACCTCCTGAGGGGTACTTGTTTCCAATTTCTCCTTATTATGAATTGAGAAGCAATGAACGTCCTTGAGTAGGTGTCTCTTTGGTTAAATGAAGCCTTTTTTGTAAATGCCCAAGAGTAGCATAGCTGGATCTTGAGAAAGAATGAATCACAGCCTCCTAAGAAACACCCTGCTGATTTCCATAATGGCCATCCAAGTTTACACTTCTCACCAGATGATTGGTCCACTTACTCCACATCCTGGTCAGCATGAGTTTCATTTGCTTTATTGATCTTACCCATTCTATCCAGTGTAAGATGAAATCTCAAAATAGTTCTGATTTGCATTTCATTGATGACTAAGAATGTTGAATCTTTTAAGTGTTGTTCAGCCCCTTGAGTTTTACTTCTAAGAAAAATACTTAAGGCTTTTATTTTTCAATCATGGTTAATAATATAACAAAGAAGACATGAGTTTTGGAGTGGATATTTATAACTCCCATCTATGACAGAGAGTATATGAGACTGTTTTTCCATACCTTGGTAGATAAGAAATAGAATATAGAAAAGCCATATTTCTTTTTTTTTTTTTTTGTACTTCTAATTTATATCAGATCACCAATCTGGGAAATGTTGTCATCCACATTCAAGCTGTGTTTTTCTTCTCAGTTAATTCTGTCCTGTTGACAGATGTACAATATATCATACTCTTTCCTTTTCTTATTCTTTACTTTATAAATAAACTTTTTATTCCTGGTGACCATCATAACAAAATTTTGGTTTAAAAAATCAAGAAAAGTAATAACAGCATACTTTAATCAGTGTTCTTCCTACACTAATCTCTTTGGAAAAAATATGTAACTTGTTAACAACTCTTTGCATCTTTCGAATACTATGGTCTTACAATAAGCAATTCTCTGATATCCTAGTTAAATATTCCAATCTCTCCTTTATCCTTGCAAAATAGTTCTATAAAAGAAGAACTATTCTGCTTGATGATTGACATGCTTGTAGACCTGATCACATTATTCTCTCCATTGGAATGTCTAATGACTTCTAAAATCCTCTCTCTCTTGGAACACTTTTATTTGTAGGGATGAAGAGATGAAGAACAAATGAAGATAGAAGATATTTTCTCCCTTACCTACTTAGCATTAATGCCGAATGGATACAGTCTAGATCCACCTCAAAGAGTCTCAACTGAGTAACTGGCTTTCTCAGGTTGTTCTGTGAGCATGTCTCACAGGAATTGTCATGGGTAATTGATGGAAGAGGGCCTTACCTACTGTTAATGACACTATTCCATGCACACGAGATTTTTTTCTTTTATAAGGAAGCTAGTTGATCATGAGTGTGTGAAGAAGTCAGAAATAGCATACGTCTATGGTTCCTATCTTTCAGATCCTGTTTAAGTTCCTGCTCCAAGTTTCTTCAGTGACTGACTATAATATGGAACTGTAAGCCACATAAATATTTTTTCTCCCATAATCTGCTTCAGAGTGTTCTATCTCAGAAAAAGAAATCACACAAATATGCTTCTTGATATTATATAATCTGTATTGATGAAATACAAGGAGATAAGGAGTTAATATCATATCTGAGAATAAGATGCACAGTTATGTTTCCCTTCAGATCAAAAGTCACAAGTGCTGCTAAGTCAGATATAATGGTGAGTTCCCAGCCAATTCTAGATGCTTCACTTTTTTTTTCATATATAATTAACAGTCTTATGGTTCTAAAGAGAAAACAGAATTCAGAATAAAGAATCATTTTAGTAAAACCTTTGGTGCTCAAATATAAAATTGTATTTTGAATCTGCAATAGCATTATAGCAATCTTGTATCATTTATGATGAGTAGCTGACAAGTGGTATTTATTTTCCCAAAAATCCACTTTGAAAAAGCGTCATTATTTAAATAATAGCATTCATTTTGACAGAATTGTCATAGAATTTTGTGTTCAGATGTAGAGTTAAAAGTTATATAACAACATGCTTTGTGGCATTAGCAAACCTGGATTTTGTCATGGAAGAAGATTAATATTAACTAATACTAATTTCACTGATTGACTAAAACAAAAACTAAAGGAAGGATTTGTGGTGATGTGAAGAGTGACGAAAGCAACCATCTGAGGTTATGGTTTGAGACAGGCAGGAAAGGGATTTTGCTAGCTTCTGGAAAGGTAGTCATACTTGGAAAATATCAGCTCCGAAAGGTTAGAACTAAATTAGTTTCCCATCAAACTGTTTTGTGCTAGTCAGGCAAAACCAACTGCAGTAAAAAAAAAAAAGAAAAAAGAAAAAGAGCCTTTATACATATCCAGATACACATAGGGTTTTGCATCTTTAAAAGTGTGGGAGATTTCAATTCAAATACCTTCCTAGTTCTCACAGTGCCAAGGGAATACTTACCAAGAAAGAGATCTCCTTATTGAGCTGGACCATTCCTGACTCTGGATGCTGCATACTGAACTGAGTAATGGATTTTTGATGGGAAAAATCAGGAAGTGTGACTTCAGACATTTTTCAGTAAATCAAATGATTATCCCCTCCCATTTTTAGCAGAGGGCATTGCTACAAAAATCACTCTTTTTTTCTATATACATAATCAGAGGGGTGTGTTTTGATACAAGTGCAGAATTCATTCCTTCTGGCCATGATCTAAGGGAATTGACTTAAATATCACAGATTTCTCCATATTCTTTATATTGTCCTTCTGGTGCCCCTGCAGTTTAGATTTTGATTCATAAGATTTCCTGATGTCTCTGATACCTTCTGTCTGTCTTTCCAATTTCCTTCACTGAGAATAAAACCTGTTAAAATAACATGCTTATCTCTTTTTATTTTCAGAAATATCCATTTCACTATTTGACATGTATCCTTAGGGCTTTTATGAAAGCTTCAAAAATGTATTTTTATTTTACAGAGTCACTATGTATGTTTAAAGCTGTACTCTTTAAGAATCCAATCTTACGACATTGTCTCTGTTTAAATGCTTTCTCTCATTGAGCCTGCTGTTTCTGTGTTACAGTGTCTGCTTTTCTCAGTCTTGCTTCATCAGTCTCGATATTGTTTGGTTGGAACTCCCTGCTGAGAACTGAAAGTATCAACATTCACAGAGCTTGCTGTGAACATGCACATGCTTTTGTTACTCCACTGAGTGAATCAGGTAAACTTTAGTGGTACAAAAAATTTCCTGCAAAAAAAAATATTACCGAGAAACGTATTTGTCATTCTATTAACATATTGACCCTTTGAATTTTTTGTCTCATGATTCTATATGGCCAGAGTCCCAACTTTGAAGTCATTTATTGTGATGTTTGATCTATTTAATTTTTGCTATTAATTTATAAATTGTGTAAAATAATGAGCCTCATTATGATAATTCACCTCAACCATATTTAGTCTGGTAACTCTTTTCTCTTGTTTTCCCAACCAACTGGTTTCCTTTCTCCTACCTCAATTTATAACCTGTACTTTTAAAATTTGTTTTTTTCAAAGAACCTTCTTATTTATTTTGATAGTGGGTTAAATAGCTCTTTATTCAAATACATGCTTACATCAAACATTCAAACTACAGTGTTTCCTTTACCATGCATAAGATGAACTCTTCACCCTATCAACAGCTAGTTTTGGTGGTGCTTGTCAATGCGTCTTCAATCACTCAACAGAATCATTTTGCAAGCAGGCAAAGGGTTTGGATATTCTGTATTATTTTAAGTGACAATAGAGGCAAGTAAGGCCTTTTGATGTGTCAGACACACTGCCATTGAGATAATTTCATTCCGCCTAGACAATTCCATACTCATACTTTGATTTTTGCCTTCCATTTTCCATACATACTCTCTCAACCCCATTAAGGAGAGAGCAGTACTATAGCTTACTATAATTATACTGCCACCCATCAATAAGAAATTTTAAAGTTACAATAACTTCACTGTCATGTCTTATTGATTTCAAAGTTATAAATAGTTGAATACCAAATAATTTATATATATTTGTGTGTGTGTGTGTGTGTGTGTGTGTGTGTACACAGAGAAAGACACACACACACACACATAATTGTGTAAAAATCAGAACCTCAAAATATCAGCTGTTAATGGGAAGGAAATGGTTATAGGAAACTTTTCTATCAAAATATGAACCTCACAAGTCTTTACGTTGACTGTAGCGAGACAACTTGTCATGGTCTCTTTAAAGTAAAAGCTCCTAGGGACTTTCTATTTCAAAACAACTCAGAATGGCAACTGTTTTGACTATGAGTATTATTTTACTACTTAGAAAATGTAAGTAGTCTATAAATTGACCTGTTTGGGGATAAAACATTTCTTTTATATACACAATTATATACATAAACATACAGAAATTCTATGATATTCACAATATTTTATAAAATCCAGAGCTTCACTTTGCAACATGTATTGTGAAAGTAAACACAAAGCAACATTGTAAGCATTTTTCTTTCCTTTTTAAAGGTTGCACATTTTCTTATGTCTTTCTCATATTGTAGGTTGCTTCAGTGAAATGCCAGGTTCTAAGCATATACACGATTAGGAAAAAGATTTGTGTCTCCTTCTGATGTTCTGAATCTCTCTTTTTAAAGAAACAAATTTCATAAATGCTAAGATTAATGTAGTTAATAATCTACCTATTCACCCCATATAATGCATTTCAATCATAAGAAGTGGCAATTAAGTATGATGTCTCAAAAGCTGAACGATTTGTGTGTTATATCTAAGTCTGAGGTCAGAATAACCTGAAACCATCAGTGTTCATCATTAGTCATTCTTACACTTAAAAGCAGTTTAATCTTGAACTTGAACTCCTACTGCGGCATTATAATCTACATAATAGCATCATTTAAGACAGTTATGATTATATAATACAACCAATGATAAGTTTAAAATATTTTATAGATTCTTTTATTTTTTATTGAAAATAGGGTTTTTTCATACAATATATTCTTATCACGGTTTCCTGCACCCAACTCCTCCTAGATTTTTGCCACCATCCCTCTCACCCATTATCTTAACTTCCTGCCCTAAATAAATACCATGTATGCCTATTGTTTTATTTTTCCTTATTAGTGATTCCTAAAAATAAGCATTAAAGGTGACAAATTGAAAGGTACACATTATAAAGTTAAGCATTCAAATCACAATAGTGAAAGACAACATGTTTGAATATCTTTCTGGAGTACATATTAAACAGAATACCGGTCTTCTCATGCAAACATCCATTGGGTGAAGCTAGAATCAATTTTATTATACATAATTTTCAGATGAACCCAGTAAAACTTTAAAGATGAAAATAAATCTTTTCTTAAAATGTATTGGTCTGTTTAGGAGACACTGTATAGTTTTGGTTAATTGTTCAATTATTATAGTTGTGTACATATTAATATATGTAGAATTAAGTTACATATGTTTACCTGTTTCATGAAAGTAATCATTCTGTTAATTTCCCCACACAGAACCCAGTGCATTCACCCAGTTTTTACATTTCCTGTGGAAATCAATTCATATTTGATTAAAAAAAATTCTCTCATACTTAATTTTTACAAACATTGTTGTATTTAGACATATACATATTTTAATTTATTTTTCAGATTCAATCATCACGTGATGGACCTTTTTCCATGGAAAAGAAACATGTCTGTGGTTCTCAGTTTTCTGTGTAAACACAATGTTTGAGGAATTGTCCTCAGTTGATGCTACCCTGTCCAAGCATTCAGAGGTTTCCTTAGACGAGGGGAATGCATCTGATGGGGACAGTAACATGGAGTATAATATGTTAATGTACATTAATTTTTGAAGTTTATTCTCTATAACTAACATGAGATAGGAAACCTCTATTTCCAGAATATATTATCCTATGTAGTTTCAGGTTATAGTTTACCTGTAAGATGACTTCATGAAATACTTAAGACAAGTTTCTTTTCAGACTCTTGGGTAGGCGGGCAGCTTAGAGGTAGTTTTCAGTGAAGTTTCTACCATCAATTGTGATAATCTGGATGCTACCAGACCAGATATAGTAATTGAGATTAAAATATTAATGTATGCTTTCCATCTTGACCACTAGCCATTGTCTTCTTATATGTAAAGCAGTTCTGCTGGTTTTCCACTTCAAGTCACAGAGAAAAAGTCTTGATTTTTTTTTGTTTTGTTTTGTTTTTTGAGACAGGGTTTCTCTGTGTAGCCCTGACTGTCCTGGAACTCACTCTGTAGACAAGGCTGGCCTCAAACTCGAAAATCCATCTGCCTCTGCCTCTCAGGTGCTGGGATTAAAGGCATGTGCCCGCTAGTATATATCTATTATATGCTGATAGAACCAATCCTAGCTGAGCTTCCTATATAAACTGCCTCAATATGATTAATAATCGTGTGTATTTTCTCTGAAAGATTTACAATGATAGATTTTGAGATTCACACTTGTACTTCGATTTAGAATCTGTTGACAGAATATCAATGCTTTATCCCCATTTTTGCCTTTCTGCCAGTAGTCATTAGCTGTATCTTTCCTCCACGGTCATAATTACTTACTTATGTTTTTTCATAGTCAGCCTGCTTATACCCAGTATCCATCTTTGCCCAGTGAACTCAGATTCCACAGTCTCACACACAGAGTGACCAAGTAATATGTATATCAACCAAAAGAATCTAAATGTGAAAGAAATGCTATTTACTAAGGCAAGAGTAGAACAGTAACAAGAGAAGTATTGTTCTGAAACCCTGAAAAATCAGGTCATGATGAACATAAGCTATTCAGCTTCTACTTCTTGCTTCATTTTCTGCTAAGGGCATCTGGACACCTCAATTCTCAACTTTACCTTGAATGTTTCTAACTGTTTCATAGGTAGATAATAGAATATAAGTTAGAAAGGTATATATTTATTTTTACACATTTATATGTATATATACATATTTTTACAAACACATGTTATATATGCACTATATGTATATTTAAAATAAATACAATATAGTAACTGTAATTTAATATTATATGTATAGAATCAGCAATGATTTTTAATGTAGTTTAATGTAGTTTTTATTTTAAAATCTGAGGTGAGACATTAACAACCAAGGTAATAATATTGGAAGTTAAGGTCTTAGGAGATGAAACTGTTTTTCTCAAATAATTATAATACCCTCGTAAAATTTGTTGCAAGAAAGGATCTCTTCCAATTTTCTGTCAATAAAGAGCTTCATATCCACCTCTTTTCTGCCTGCCTATTTTTCACCACGCAATCATGCACAAAAAAAAATGCCTTCTCCAAGAATTATACGCAAATTTTTCTTGCCTTTTCTGGACATCTGATATAAGAAAACTACATTAATAAATATATAGAACACAGCCATGACATTTTGGTGATAGCACAAATGAACTTAGATATAATGATTTTCTATCTATCTATCTATCTATCTATCTATCTATCTATCTATCTATCTATCATCTATCTATCTATCTATCTCTGTCTCTCTATCTATCTAAGCATAAGATATAAATATA
This sequence comes from Rhabdomys pumilio, assembly GCA_030674055.1. NCBI lineage: Eukaryota > Metazoa > Chordata > Mammalia > Rodentia > Muridae > Rhabdomys > Rhabdomys pumilio. The sequence continues at coordinate 60,713,081 of JANHMN010000011.1, read as the reverse complement.
TAGAGACAGATAGATACACACACACATATGGTCATCCCACAGTTACCATGTGTTCCTTATCCTTGAGTTTCACATCCAATACATTAAACCAGTCCTAGATTGTGGAAGACACAGAGGTTTTATGCTCACAAATAATAATAAATAAGAGAACCAAGAATGCTAAACACATGGGATTGTTCCTTCAAAAGGGGGTATGATTAACCTGTTATCTGCTCAGAAGGCTGGGAGCAGACTCAGTTAATAGCCTGATGACTTTTGTTCTTCGTCTATGGTGAGTCCACACTATAACCTCCCCTACACCTGTATTATAAGCTTGGCTTTCTTTTTTAGTCTATCTATAGAACCTATCCTTAATGGAAATGTCACATGTACTTTACAAAGATTTTCAATGCAGTCATGTATTAAGAATTATTGTGCACACTAGATTGAGTTAGTTATTACCAAGAAAGATTTCAACAATCTGTGCTGTGCTTAAATATGCCTAAAATTAAATACTTGGAGTCAGATTGCAGAACTTTGAACTAACACTAGCTCCTGAGTTAGGTTGAAGCAAAATACCTTCTTTTCTTCTTTAGATCACTACTTGGGTGGATATTATTGTTACAGAGACTCTTGTAACAGAACAAAAGTATGCAAACAAAAAATTGCATTTCTTCTAAATGGGTCTTTTTTCCTGTCATTATTTTCCAAATAATATAATATAATATAATATAATATAATATAATATAATAACAATTTAATAAGCATTTGCATTGTCTTTGTGATAATATATCATCTAGAGATTAAGCATATGTGAAGACATGCATAGAATATATAACAATCCACAGTTTTACTTAAGCCATTGATTATTATATCAGCACTTACATAGATATTATATAAGAAATTGTGTGTGTGTGTGTGTGTGTGTGTGTGTGTGTGTGTGTGTTTTCTGGAATCAATTCCCAATGAATATTAAGGAATGACAAAAACTATCTTTTTATTCATTATATATGCTAAATATAGCAGAAACAAAAAATTTTGCTGTACTCTGAAATTAATGTAAGCCACACATTTCTGGAGTATGTGTGATGCATTTTAAGGATATGACTGGCAACAAGCAAAAATATCTCTGAATTCATAGCTAACACTGGGATGAACAAGTGGCTTATCGCATAGCTTCGACAGAAAATGTATTTTGGTAGAAAATGCTAATAAAAAATGTTCTAAACAGGAGACCCAGAAACGTGTGTCCCACTTCTTACATTGATTGTGGTGTGCTTCCCAAACAAACTGAATCTCTGACTATATAATGTGCTTTCTACCTTGCAAAAAATGGGTATTATTGTTGTGGGTTATCTATATTCTCCTACTTTAAGAATTTGACTCTATGACTCAAATAATTGTGCCATTTTCTACATTCTGGTGAACATATAATTTCAAAGATATATTTACTCCTGGGTAAAATCATATTTCCAATATTCATTTTGGATCTACTATGCCTTAAGATCTTTTCTTTCTTTGCACATCTTGGTGTACCAGTTGAATGTGTTCCTGACAGCTTTGTCAGTTTGTGAAATAGACTATGAAGATGTCTGAAGGTTCAAAGACCAGGAAGTTGACAACTCAGCCTCAACTAAGCTGCCTGTCACTTCAGTTTGCCTGTGTCTTGACAAATGAGAAGTTCAAACTGGACTCCACAGAAAGAGGCAGATTGATTGAATCAACTTTTGTGCTTTCTTATTTCATAATTGCTTAATTTCTTAGTGTCTTTATGAAGGTGACAGAGAAAATATTCCATGCAGTCTTAGAGATAAACTGAATACACACACAACCATACACACAAACATGCAAATGCACATACATATGGACTTATATATGGTTCAGCAAACACTAGAACTCTACACAGTAAATCAAATCTTTGCCATGAAAAATTTATATCTCAATGGGTATTTTCTTGTATCTCATTACGAGATGAACAATACTGGTCATGACTGATTATCTCATGTTCATTTTTTCATACAGGTGGGCACATTGATATTATAATATTAGTAGAACCAAGAAAAAAAACTCTTTCATTTCTAGATGCAATGACATCACTATTTTTGAGTTTTCTCAGATGACTAGAAAATAAAGTGAAACTTAACACTATAAGTCAAAATTGAGAAAAATGAATGAAATTGGATAACAGTAGTAACTATATATTTTAATTATATTATAAGAGTTATGACTAGAGATGTTGAGTTATATAAAATAATTGTTTTTAGAAAAATAAAAATACAGTATCATTATTGTCCTTGTCTAACAAACAATGGGTGAGCATTGCACCAGAAACAGACAATAATTCTTAAATATTCAATATTTTATCTGTAATTTAAAAGATCAATCATAATTTTTTTAGTACTTTGAGTTGAACTTTTTCTATTAACAAAAGAGTAACTGTATTTTATTATCTGTATCAATCTAACATCTATGTCATTGTGGTATTAAAAATTATTTAATTCATTCAAAGTCAGTTATTTTTAGAAACACATACAAACTTAGAAAATGAGGTGTATTGGTTAAAAACACATCCAATTCCATACAAACATGACTTGAGTAATAATACATCTACAGTTAATCGCTGTTTCTATTTTTGCTTAGTGATTTTGCTATATGTATCTGCCTTCATTTGGATATCTTCAAATACTTCACCTTTTCAACAAAAAGACAGAGTTGAACTCTCTTCTTAAGTTTAGGAGTTTTTTGTGGCTGATTTGTCTGAGAGAATATGTCAGAAATAAGGCTGTGATCATTTCCAGGCTCATGTTTGGCATGCTACAGCAATCCCCACTTCTAATCTTTTGGAACAATCTTTTCAGGCTCAGCCAAATGTTGAGAAGAGCCCCAAGCAGTATTTCATAAATTCTCATTAGGAAGGAAGCTGATAACTAGGGCTGGCAGCTTCTGTTCAGCTTCCACCAATATGAGTGAGAGGTTAAAGGCCTTTTCCAGCCCCAGCCAGCAAAACTGTCTGAGACTATGTGGAGTAGAATCAAGCTATCTAACTCAAGTCCTGCTGGAGTTGTGTATCTGTGATCAAGTTCAGTATTGCTTTAAGATATTGTTATTGATGAGTCTGGCCACACTACTGCAGAAAAATGGAAGATCATCCCAGTTGCTTAGTTAAATACAGAGATGTCCAACATTCTGCTCCTTAGTTTGTGATATTAGGTTATGCTTGTTGATTTTAAAATATTATTACATATATTTATGAAGTGTGGAGTGATGATTCAATTTGTTTATGTGATTCCGATAAATAGCTTACAATGTAGGAAACATAGTTCACTTTTCTTGCACCCACGTCTAATTTCAGTGCTCTGAAATTGGATAGAGGAATCATAAGAGCAAGTTGGTTAACTGTCTCACTGAATTTTTGTATTCTGGGTACAATACAGTGATATTGCCATAGTAAAGTCAGGAACAACTGAAGGAATCAATGTTACCATCTGTTTTTTCATAAGCATATACATATGCGTCTTTACCCTCCCAGGGTGCTCCCACATATGTCCTAGCTCACACAGTATACATACTTCTTACTGCAAACACATATACATAAATAAATTAAATTCAATACAATGATAAATACAAAACAAATAATGACAGAATCAGTATAATTGACATTCCTATCCCTTAAACATTTATCATTTCTTTGTGTTGGCACTTTTGAATTTTTTTCTACTTATAGTTAAATTTATACATGTGCAGAGAAGTATAGTCACTCTGCTGTGCTGTAGAATATTAGACCTTAGTCCACTTATGTAACTATAATTGGGTACTTTTCTTATTACCTTGTATCACAGTTCTATGATTCATAAGCTCTAGAGACTATGCTGCACTTAATTTGATTTTTATATGCATACACTGATGTGAAAAAATTATGACTAATTTTTTTTATCAAACTCAATTGCATCTTATTCCATATAAGCTGTTACAAATGAAACTGCATTCTTTTGCCACTAAACATATATATATATATATATATATATATATATATTCTTTACTCATTTTACTCATCTATGAGTAGAAACTACCACAATTGACTCATATATAGCTTTTTCTGAATAGTTCTGCAATGAATATAGTTTGCAGATGTCTCTTTGATGGATTTATTTCACTTTTTTGAATATGTGCCCAGTGTGGGACTCCTGAATCATTTGGTACTTCTAATTTTAGATTGAAAAAGAATGTCTCATTGTTTTTATTGATGGTTACACTAACATATTTGTACAGATAACTCTTCTCTAGACATATATCCCAGTGTCTTAGTTTTATAATCTATATTGCATTGTGGCATCCATTGTATAGTGTAGTATAGTGTAGCATAAACACAGTTCTCCTCTGATTGATACAGATGCTTACCAGTGTCTCACTGTTCCAAGATATTGGTTTATGGGATCTCTTCATCACATAGGATACAAATCTCTTAGGTATGGCAGTATTTTTTCCAATAGTTGTGAGTGGGTGCTTCTTGTTGAAAGTTCTTAGTTCTGCCAATTTCTGTAGGTCACATGGGCTAGGGTTTATACTTCTGCATCCTTCTTATTACAGAAGAATTAGTGTAGAGAACTCTGGTCCTAGCAACAGTTAGGATTGGAACTTGGTAGTTAAGGAAAATTTAGTGTTATGATCCTCATATTTAAAGCTAAACGCTTGTCTGCCTGTGGTTCAGGTCAAAGATGATCTACACACTATGAATAGAGAGCCTGTTCGTGTTCAAAATCTCCATGTGTACATATATGAGGGCTTAGCAGTCCATGTTACTCAGGGAGGATTGTCTGTTTCTATTCCTAGACAAAGACTGGTTGAAGGTGAATACCTTTTATGATCCTCAGTATTAATAATATTGTGAGATTTTGAAAGGTGTATGAAAGGTGTATGAGGCCATTTAAATTCACAAGTATCTTGGGGTGGCATTTGTCCTGGATTCTCTACAAGACAGAGTACAGTGATCAGGGGAGCCCATAAGTTTCTCTGCAATATTGATTGCACAAACAACTATAAGAAACTTTCCTGGCTGTTTTTCAGGTCTATTTGAGGATGTTAGGCCCATAAGCTTTGTGATGAGTCAAGTCTGACTGAAGAGCTGGCTTCTCTATTGGAGCCTATTTTGGACAGAGTTTCAAGGTGGAACTTCGTATTGAGACTCTCAGAGCTTCCATCCTGCAGGGTTCTTCAGCAACTAACATAGCAGGCATCTATGATGGTAGTTAAGATTAACCAGAGGCCTCCTTTCCACATGGACCAAATCCTTTCTGAGTGTGAAGAAAAGATACCTCATGTACCTGTTCTGTTCTGTCTTGGGGTAGAGTCTGCTGATTTTTCTTGGTTTGATTTCTTTCTGTGGAGGTGCTGGCCTGACATTTTTGTTGAAGTCCTCTTGAATATTATTTTAGTCTCTGTTATAAATATAATGAAGCATATCTGAGATTTTTGAACATAATTTACATCTTTATATTTGTTCATCAGTGAGATAAAGATGTTAGACATTTGCCATAATATGAGTATTATCAAGATTTTCTAGGAAAAGATATATTACACACCACCAATTACCAGTTACTATGTAGTAAAAGTAGGAGGCTGTCTGGGGGAAATCTGAGCTTTCCTGTTTTTATTCTAATCACCAAAGGGTGTTATTTCCAACTAAAGATGTTCTTTGGCTAAGTAAAGTTTTTAAATATTTGCCACTAATAAGTTATTCTGAGAAGCTTTTCTTATTACTCAACTGAGAAGATGCAAGTTATAGAAAAGAGAGAGAGAGGAATTGAGGAAAAGACATAGAAAGACTATAATAGTGACAGCAATATAAATGTACTTACCAATAAAGTTATTATCTTTAAATATAGTTCTGAATGGCAATGCCTTTGTTGTATCATTATGAAAATGTACACACATAGTGAATGGCAACTCTCTATATACATGTACCTCTGCTGAATATGCACAGATATTCAAATTTGCTTTATGTTAAAGAATTGTAGGTCAACGACTGTGTTGAAAAAGTTGAAACCTCCGGGAAGTTAGATGGAACAGTATTTTGGGTATAAATTCACCATGAGAGGGACTGAGCTACAGATAATAATTATTCTATATAATCCACCTACATTAGAGTTTAATATGCATACTGAGTGTTAATGCCTGGTGAGATGGCTCAGTAGAATGAGGCTTTGATAAATTATGGTTGTGATCTCTTGAATTCACATGGTAGAAGGAAGGAACTGATTCCGACAGGTTGTTCTATAGCCTCTTAAAGTATACACATGCCTACACATACATTCACACAAAAGAGGTAAAGCAATATTAAATCCTATGTGTTGATGTTGAACTTTATTGGAATACTAAGATGTGATATACTATAAAATCATTTGCTTTTTTTTTTTTTTTTTTTTGGAAAGGAAAATAGAGGATCACAAAGTTTGTTTACTTAAAGCCTAACTCACTTCTTTCAGCACTTTCAAGCTTTTTTCAGAAAATCAAGGTTTTTTAATACTCAGGGCAGTGAGACAGACAAAAGTTAGTTGATAGACCTTGTAAGAGACATGCCAGGTTTCAACACACTAACATAATTAGAAATTGTACAGTCAATGCAACTTACAATAAATTACAGTAAATACTGTAGAAGAGACAAAACCAATTTTAGCTTGACAATTAAAAGAGCCTTAAAACATGCACTAACCCTTGTTTGAAATCCAGATCCTGTCCCAACATTATCTCCTGCTATTGTGACTTCATAGCAAGCTACAGCTAGCTTCAAATATGTCTCCAACAAAGTCCAGATCCAGTCTTCCAAAAGTAGACTGTTATTTCCCATGTTAGATTAATTTCTAGACCAGTACATGATTGAGACCTAATAGCTGGTCACCTTTAAGAAAAATACAAGAGAAATTATTTCTCTTTTTGATTCTCTATCCCACAAGGTTTAAAAACTTGAGGCAACGCAACTTTTCCCATCTGGGATATAGTCAAGCAGAGCTGAGTCAGGAACATATAGCCAATACAGCTCCTCAGTCACCCTTGTCAGGACACTCAGCAAGTCCACAGGTCAGCATCATTCTTGGTCTCAGCAACAGTATGTCTCACCAATCTTTTTAAAGTTCTGTGGGCCTCTTCCACAATACCTTATCCTTGAGGATTATACAGAATCCCCATAATAAGTTGTTGACAAAAAGTCTCAACTGCAAAGGACACCATCACTAGGACAAAGCAGCAACCAACAGATTAGGAAAAGATATTTACCAATTTCCATCTGATAGAGGGCTAATACAAAGAACTGAAGAAATTAGACTCTAGACAAACAACTCTATTTAAAAACGCTATTAAAATGGGGCACAGATCTAAACAAAGAATTCTCAATTGAGGAAAGTCAAATGACTGAAAAGCACCTAACGAAGCGTTCAGCATCCTTAGTCATCAGGAAAATGCAAATCAAAACAACCCTGAGATTTCACCTCACACCAGTCAGAATGGCTAAGATAAAAAACACAGGTGACACCAGATGTTGGTGAGGAAATGGTGAAAGAGGAACAGTCCTCCATTGTTAGTAGAATTGTTAGCTGGTACAACCACTATGGAAAGCAATCTGGCACTACCTCAGAAAATTGAACATAGTGTTACCTGAGGACCTAGCTAAACCACTCCTGGTTATATACCCAAAAGATGTTTCAACATACAACAGAGACACATGCTCCACTATGTTCATAGGCGCCTTATTTATAATAGTCAGAAGCTGGAAAGAACTCAGATGTCCTTCAACAGAGGAATGGATACAGAAAACATGGTACATTTACACAATGGAGTACTACTAAGCTATTAAGAACAATGAGTTCATGAAATTCTTAGGCAAATGGATGGAACAGGAAAATATCATCCTGAGTGAGTAAATCCAATCACAAAAGAATGCACATGGTATGCACTCACTGATAAGTGAATATTAGCCCCAAAGCTCAAAATACCTAAGATACAAAGCATAGACCACATGAAACTCAAGAAGAAGAAGGAAGACCAAAGTGTGGGTGCTTTGGTCCTTCTTAGAAGGAGTATCGAAATACTCAACTAGAGCTCCCAGAGTCTAAACCTCCAGCCTGAGAACACAAAGGGAGGGACTCATGGCTCCACCTGTATAGGTAGTTGAGGGTGGCCTTGTCAGGCATCAGTGGAAGTGGAGGGCCTTGGTCCCTGAAAGTTTGAATTCCCTAGAGTTGAGGAATTCGAGAGCAGGGAAGCAGGAATGGGAGGATGGTGGGAGCACACCCTCATAGAAATAGGAGGAGGGGAGATGGAATAAGGGGTTTTGGGAGTGAATGGGAGAGGAGATAACATTGAAAAGTAAATAAATAAAATATCCAATTAAAAAAAAAAAACAGATAATGAGTATGGCAATTGTAGTTGAGCAGTTGAGACTTTTTGTCAACAAAATCCCTTGCTTTTAAAGGATATCTATACATATTGAAAACAAATAGCCCATAAATATTTTTCTCCAAGAGCATATTGTGCCTACAGAGGTGTAGAGAACACACAATTGTCCTCACTATCCTTTTTTGAGGCACAGTGTGACTATATATATATATATATATATATATATATATATCTGTATATGTATATACACACTATATATATATGACTATATATATCTGTATATGTATATGTATATACACACAGATATGTATATATATGTATATATGTATATATATAATTTTATATATATAAAATTTGAAGTATATATATTATAAGTGTTTACAAATAATGTGCCTTTATTACATTTACAATGTGTTTATATTTACTATTTGAGTTCAAAACTTATATAAATTTTGATCACATCTACTCTCCTTCCTTCCAGCTCCTTCCATATTCTCTTCTACTATTTCTTTTCCCTGACTTCTTTGCCTTTTTATATAACCCACCAAACCTAATTAAAGTTGCCCCAAAGGAGCAACGAATAGAGTCATTCACTGGGGCATGGGCCACCTACTCCTAATTGTGAATTTACTTATTATTTGGATCCTTTTTTATTTTTTTCCATTTTGTTTCTATCTCTTTTTGGTTTTCATTACAAAAGTGTGAACCTAGACAATAATCTTCTGTTTTCTTTTCACTTGCTTTTAAAGTTTTTTTTAAAGCAATAGAAAATAAATGAAAGCCCCATTTTCCTTGTGCAGCTGGGATTTTGCACAGCGTGTATTACTGACTGCATCTGTGCAGAAAGACCAGCATACGGATGGGAGGGGTATCATTTAATTTAGTTCATATGCATGAAGTAGATGAAGAGTTGACTATATTTTAAATCTTGCCAAAGCTAAACAACCACAGAACTATGAGCAGAATCCAGAAACTTTCAAAATCAGTCTGTGTTCCTTCCAGTATATTGCACCATATTGTAGGGTTTTTCATTTGCACATTATAAGCAGTCTATCTTTTGAATTTGGAAACACACATTATGTCAATTTATTTTTTTAAATATTTATGTTCTCATCTTTTGTTACTATCTTTTAATTTTTACCGTTTTTGTGTTTACTCAGGTGTTTTAAATATGTTATTTTAGAGGAAACTGATATTATGGTAGTTATCAAAATTAAAAATAACACAACTGTATGTGAAAATAAATTAATATTCTCTGAGTAAGAAAACATTGCTTGTGTGTATATGAGAAAGAGAGAGATCTTAGGTGTTGTGATTTGTCTTGTGTCAAGCCCGTGGTGATGAAAAGATGTTTATAAGAGTAGATTCTGACAGATGAAACACTGGAAGGACTTACAAAGTTATTTTTCAGAGAAAGGGCAATTCAAGATTAAAACCAGGTACCAGGAAAAGAAATTAATATTTATTACATTTTATCATAAAGCCATTGGAAATATTCTCTATATTCTGTGAAGCTAATATTCACACAATATTTTTCAGATAATCAGTAAATTTATAATTTTCTCCTCTATGCTGATAAATGTCCACTAATGAGATTGACGCCTCTGAAAGCTGACTATACAGTTTTGAAAAAAAAAATTTAAAAAGTACTAATCTATCTTCAACTATAAAATTGTTATTTTTGAAATTATATAGGAAAATGACAGCTTTAAACTCCTATGTATTATTGGTACAGAGAAGACAATGGAAATTTAATTATAACATGAAATATTATTTTTAAAATCTGCCCAGTGTATGTACTAAACATGGTGGTGTCTTTATGCTTATTGTTTGCTTAAACCTTTTGCAGTGACACAGTTATGAGAATCACAGAGATTTCTTCATTGTCATGTTGGTTATATTTCTTGTATGTACTGAAGTTATTTAAGTGAATAATTCATTTATTCTATTCAACTAAAAATGGTTGGTTTGGAAAGAATGAATTAACAACCCAAATACTATTAAAAGTGAATATTAGTAAATACACAACAAAATTGAAACAGCGAAGTTTAGTAACCCTAGATTTTTAAACACCGTTGCATTATTGTCCTTTTCTCTCTCTCCTTTTTTTCTTATCTTTTATTTTTAAAACTTCTTGTTTAACATGTTAGCCAATATAGAACAGGTACAAGATGGGGCAAAAACCAAGTGAGTGAATTTTTAGTCATACTATCAAAGGGAACTAAGTTTTTATCTGTAGCATAATGGTGGGAAAAAGTTGTATAAACTTGTGTCTGAAACCTAGGGCAGCACTGGAAACTTGGAAATATCAGGATACCCACTGAGGTCTCTGGTCTGCCAGGCAAATTGATGAGCTGCAGGTTGAATGAAAAATTCTTTCTCAAGTTGTAACATGAATAATGATAGACAAAAATACCAAGCACCTACTTCATTCATGCCTACATATGTATACATGCACCTGTACATGTATATATAGATACATGCATGTGGTCATAAAATTATTTCATACATACACATATCACATGTATGACTAAAACTGATTTTACAACCTTAAAATATTTTAGAATTTTACACAATAAATTTTAAATAGAAACTAATTTTTATGATTCTTACTGATTTTCTGAATAATAAATAATTATCAATCACAATTTTGTATGATAAGAACATAAGAAATGATCCAAGAATATTATATTATACTCTCCTCTGCCTTTTATGGTTCACACAAAGAACTTTTGAATTTTAAAGCATAAAAAGAAGTATTATGAAAATGTATCCTAGTTTCGTGTCATTTCTCATACATAGATATAATCACGCCCTGCTTTTATAGACTATTTCAATAAAAAGAAAGATAATTTTTAGGTTTTTTTTTTTCACTGAGTCATTGTAATGGAAGATAAATGTTTTTCTAGCATACTAGGCCATTCTAAGCCAATTACAAAAGGACCCCAGAGCTGAAAATGTGCGATAATGAATGCACATTCGTCCAGGCATGGGGAGAAGGCAATAATGAATGCACATTCATCCAGGCATGGGGAGAAGGGAGGAAGACCTGGTAGTCTATAAGTCATGAATCATTTTGCCAATAACAAATTGAGCTTTAGTGATTATAAGCAACTTCTTCAAGTTCAGACAACTTAACAAATAACATGTCATTTACTGACCTCTGTTCTTCCCAGGTTGAACATCTTATGTATTGAAATAGGACTAGAGGTTTTACTCAGATCTGCATAAAGAAGTGGAGCTAGGATACTTTTTAAAAGGCCTTCTTTCTCTAAACAGTCTCTGAAAACACTGCACTTACCTTGCAAAAAGCTCTGCATTGTTCTCTCTGCCCTCCCTCCATTACACCATCCTGGGAATTACATTATATGATAATTCTGTCTTAGTCAATGCCCTGTTGCTGTAAAGAGACACCAAGACCATGGCAATTCTTATAAAGGAAAGTATTTAATTTGGGCAAGCTTACAATTCAGAGGTTTAGTCCTTTACAGAATGTTGGGAATGATGGTGGTACACAGCCAAGCATGGTGCTGGAGAGGTAGCTGTGAGGTTTGCATCCACATCAACAGATAATAGGATGAGAACTTGCCAGTGAGCCTAATTTGGACCCTTGAAACTTCAAGTCCTACCCCAGTGTTACACTCCCTCCAATGAAGCCACATCTTCTAAAACCTATCAGGTAGTGTCACTCCTGAAGGACCAAGGATTCAAATATGAGTCTATGGGGCCTATTCCTATTCAAACTATCATATTCTACTGCATGTCTCCCACAGGCTTGTAGCCATATAAAACTGAAAAATGCAATCAATCCAATTTCTAAAGGCCTTATACACAATCTATTATAGTCTGAGCTATGTTTAAAAGTCTGGCTAGAAAAAGAGGTCACTTGGGAGCAAGTGTGGAAACCCAGTGTAGTGGAAAAGCTCTAGTTTGTGTGTAGGTGACTCTAGTGAGAAGTCCTAGCAATAGTGGATATGGAGTCTAAACTGCTCATCTTTTGTAGCCAGGCAAGGCTTCCAGATGTGGGAGTAGATAGGATTTAGTTGGGTTATTGACCAAGTATGTACTTTGGAGATTTGTAAACAACTCAGGCTAATACTCACATAGACATTCATTCATTTAATAAAAAGTGACAGCAGGGCCACAATGCTGGGGACCACAATCACAGAGCCCATTGAACATGAAGAGGTCAAGCTTTTGCCCTCATGCCTACATTCTAGTCTCTTTGGTGTGGGAAGCTATTCCACAGGAAACCAGCAGAGAAATGTGGACATCAATGAAGCCACAAACCCTTTACCTATAATCTGTCCTTCCTGCAAGACATGCTGGGGCAATGGTCACACAGAACTTGTGGGAACTAACAAGAAATACCTGGCTTAATTTGAGGACTGTGCCACAGGAGGGAGCAGTGTCCTGGATGCTGCCTAGGAACTGGAGACTGGGTAGCTCAGAAACTAAGAATAGAGCCAAACACAAATAACCAAAAAAAAAATCAACAAAATGATTCCTAATGATATTCTGTTACACTCATACAATGGTACTATGTCCATTTGTAATGAGAAAGACTCCTTCTTGCAGCAGAAGGAAGTGAGCCCAGAGACCCAGGACCTGATACCATGTTGAGAGAAAATCTAAACTGGATATATCCATCAGTTTCCTCTTCTCAGTGCTTGGGAAACCTTGCTGAAGGGTGGGTAAAGAAGAAGACAGGAATAGGAGGACATGGAAGACACCACAAGAACATGTCCATTGCTTTCTTTCTTCCACTTATCGTTTAGCTTTTCTTTTAAATCCTTTTCATCTCCTTTAGCACTGAATTTGAATCCATTACCTTTCTTGAAGCTCCTTTTCTCCTCAAATATACATTTCATATGTTTTTCATCCTCAGCTTATTATTTTTTTATTACCGATCTGAGTATACATAACCACTAACAGCCTAGCAACACAGTAAATATTAGACTGTCTAGAAACCTTCTCTCACAAAGCTGTTAATATATAACTCTTCAGTTTAGCCTCAAGCAGATTTATTTTTTTGTACAAAAGGAGAAAGCCACCACATTCTTCACCAAAGTATCACAAGAATGGTCTCTGGGCCACATACTAATATTCTTCTCTTCTCAAAACTCTTGAACTAGGGCGCTACAGCTCAATCCATTCTCAGTACCTTTGCCTTAAATGCTTCAAATACTATGGCTCTGCTACAAGCATTCAACTCTTTTCCTAATACAAAATCTCATCGTCTACATTACTATAAAATATAGCATGGATCAGGACTATCTTAGTGTATTAGTCAAGGTTCTCTAGAAACTATAGGATGTATCTCTAGATTTTTTATATCTAATAAACATTATCTATGTATATCTATATCACCTATAGCTATCTACATCTTCTATTCTACATACATCTACATGTATATTTATATACAAATTCATATACACACATGTGTGTATGTAGATACAACATATATACATACATCATGTATATATATATATATATATATATATATATATATATATATATTTGTATATATGACTTAGTTAAGGTTTCAATGCTGTGAAGAGACAGCATGACAACAGTAACACTTATAAAGGACAACATTTAATTGGGACAACCTTACAGTTTCAGAGGCTCAGTTCATTATCATCAGGGAGGAACATGGCAGCAGCCAGACAGACATGGTACTGGAGAAGTTGCTGAGAGTTCCACATCTTCATCTGAAGGCACCTAGGAAGGAACTATCTCTTTTGTACTGGGCAGAGCTTGAGTTTATGAGCTTCAAAGCCTACTCCCATCATGATACACTTCCTCAAACAAGATTACACCTCCTCCAATAAGATCATACCTCCTAATACTCCTTATAGTGTCACTTCCCATGGCCCAATCAGAATCCAAAAGTTGCTCAATCCAAGAGTCTGGATGTCTTAACTGGTCTTCAGTAGACACAAGAATTCCTAAGAAATAGGTGATGCCATTAAAGGAGAGGACCTGCTAGCAAGGCGAAAGCAATCAGGCAATTACCAAAATTTTCTTCTTCCATGTCCTTAGATAGTCTTACTGCAGAAGGTGTGGTCAGTTTTAAAGATTTGTCTTCCCGCCACAAAATCCAGATCAAAGGCATGTATTTTGTTTTCTCAAAGATATAGACTAGAAGTTGACTCACTCACTTCAAACCAAGCAAAGACATCGCACAGATGAATCCTCTATTTCTGAATTCTAGTTCATTCTAGATCTAGTTAAGTTGACAGCCAAGAATATCCATCACAAATCCACCTTTTGTTACCTTGACAGACATTCTTATGTCCTTATGTCATGAATAAGTTTCAAATAAAAACAATAATAGTGTCATAAAAATACCTGAGCATAACTATTCCTCATATAATAGCAAATGCATTGTAAATTTATAATAGGTAGCAATGCCCTTGGGGTACATTCTGTTAGTATCTCAAAGATAATTATGATTACCATTGATATTCTCTTAATTGATATTATAACTCATATACAGAATTTGAAATAAAACACAAATTTTTTACAGATGCACTCTTAACCAAGTAGAACAGAAACATTAATGTTAATGACAATCTTGTTAACTATAATAACTATAATCTTAGTTTCTACAACTGATTGTGTGTTCTTGTCTTTAAAACTACCTTTGTCTACTACCTGTTCTTAATTTCCTTCACTATTTGCAAAAACTTCTAGCAGGCCTTGGCTCTTTTCCTAGAGGAGTGACCTACTATCCTAATTCCTGTTGGGTCTGGGTCCTTTGTCACCTAGTGTGGATTATGTTGTTATAGTTCCTCGTTGCCTTTAATCACAAATACGGTAGCACCAAGAGATACCCTAAAGGATTTTCTGCACTCCAGACATGATATTTTTTAACTCTATAGTGAAGAAATAATCCAATTTCTACATGATCATTTGGATCAGTGATCCCCTCCTAACAATATTCTTTGTTATCATTTTGATTTAAAGGCATTAAAAGAGTGATCTGAGTAAAATCTGAGCTTCCAGTTCAAATGGAATCTTTGTCATGGCTACTGACCAGGGTGCTTCCCATATTGGAACCAAAACTTCTAGGCCAGCAGAACTTAAGGTCATGGAGAAATGAAGCAAAAAATTCTCTAATGGGCCTCTAGAGGTGAAAGTAATGAAAATATTCCCCTTTCCACCCTTTGATTCCTGAAGCCATGGATCCTGGCTATGGGAGAAAATATAATACACATTGGACTCTGACTTAGAACATATACCACCTTATGAAAAACCTACTTCCAGGCCTCTAGATTGCTACAACCCTATTGGTGCCATAACTTTATTTTCAAAAGTCTATCTCATCTTTCTATCAGTCTAGAAACTTCAGAATAGAAGGGAACATGGTGAGACCAGTGGATTTCATGATTGTGGAACCACTGTCATATTTCTATGGCCATAAATTGAGTTCTCTGTTTAGAAGCAATACCAAGATATAGAATACCATTGTGGTGCATGAGGCATTTTGTAAGTGCATAGATGCTAATTTTATTAGAAGCTTTATATTTAAGAAAGTCAAATTCATGAACAATATAAGTATCTACTCCAGTAGAAACAAGACATTGTCCTTTGATAGAACAAATGTTTCAAAGTAGTCAACCTGCCACCAGATCCTCCTACTCATTTGGTCCTATAAGAATAATGTTATCAGTATAGTGTACCAATGTAGAATTTTATGGAAGGGAAAATGCTGATGATCCCTTCTAAGTTATGATAGAGTGCTGGAAATTATTTAATGTTCTACTACTGTGAAGAGACATTTATAACCATGGTAACTCTTAAAAAGAAAAAAATTTAATTGGTGCTTTCTTCCCACTCAGAGGCCTTGTTAATTACATAGGCAAGCATGATACTGGAGAGGTAGCTGAAAATTCTACATCCTAATTACAAGGCAACAGAAAGAAAAAATACCATTGTACCTTGCTTGGGCCCATAATACCTCAAACCCCACCCCTAATAATGTGTATTCTTCAAAAAGGCCTCATTTAATATTTGTCAAGTAGACCAACCCCCTAAAGGGCAAGCATTCAATTATATGAGCCTATGGAAGCATTCCAGAGAAAACCACCACACTAACTGTTCTATTTGAATGGTCTGTCTTCCATAAACAGACTTGAAAATCATGTTTTGGTTCTCTGATAGTAAACAGAAGTCAGTGCCAGAGAGAAAAACAGAACTTGATAATGAATGGCTTTAAACTGACTTTCAGTCCAAAGAAACCTTAGCAACTCTTCAGATATCTCTGTAATGAAGTTTGTTTGGCCCAAGACTAAATCCTTGAGATTAAGTTCATAACACTTTATGTATGGTACACTCTAGATCACAAGATGAATAGTGCAAAACACTTGTGAGGCCCTTTTAGACGTAGCTTTCCGACAAAGAGGCAAGGTCTTTCTTGAAGGGAACTTAATGGAGGAACTTAAGACTACATCTCTGTCTATCATGACTTGTATAATGACAGTGAACACATTTCTTTTACAATTCTTTTTTAAAAAATTAGAATTTTCTGATAGTTTTATTAATTCTAATGAATTTTGGATTCCTCCAGGCTCTCTAAAGAATCAGTAAAACAGATGGGAAGCAAGTTTTCCTAATATACTTCTGTAACTCAGTCCTTTAATACCTCATAACACATATAAGCAATGAAGACACTTTAGCCAGAAGGTCGTCTTGCCCTTGCAGAAGACGAGAACAATACCTTGGATTTTTTTTTAAATTCATATTTCGAACATGACTTATTTATACTTCTTCAGACACATTTCTGTTTTTCCATTAGCTGTAGGAATACAACTTCTTAGTCACACAGGTTCTCTAAGGAATTGTGTGTTGAAGCCTCACTGAAGGAGTTCCAGATAGTTTGTTTTAACCTCAGCTGAACTCTCAGATAATAGTGCTTGCTCAGCCACAGTTTAGTCAGGACTAAACATGTCACAGAGTCCTTCAAAATCTAACTTCTTAACTAGCTAACACTAGCTCCTAAATCTTCAACCGCAGCCAAATGCTACTGCATAAATGATAAATTCAGCAACATTCTTCACCTCCTTGATCCAGAAATGGGAGGAGAAAGGAGAATCAAGGAATAAAACAAGACCAAAGTGTTAGTATTAAAAGTTATATTCAACACAGTTAAACTTCATAAGTCTTTTGATGCTATTTACTTAAGAGGTATATATAAATATATATGTATATGTGTATGTGTATGTGCATGTGTATGTGCACATGTATATGTATATATATGTAATTAAATTAAAATATAAATGTAGCTATATATAAAATTAAATTAAAAAGTTACATGTGACTGCACATTTAAAGTTCTTGACTTACTTAAACTCTCAAACACTTTGATTACTCTTACCACACACTAAGTTTCAATATATTTTCTTTACTTCCCTGTAATTCTAAATGTTCTTTGACATAGCAGCTTCTTATTCACAGTCTTCCAGTAATTTTAACTAGGACTATTAATCATACTCATTGAAACACTGGTTGAAGAAAGCAGGAGACCGAAATATCTCACCCTCTGTCTCCTCTTACGGATTTTCTTCTTTTACTCCACAGACATGTCATTGCTTCAAAGAGTATTCCCTATGGGAAAGGCAGACTATAAACCCTCTTTTTGTTTAACAGTCCAAAGTGCTTTATCTTCATGTTTCCCATCACCCACACAACTCCTCCTCCACACAGTTGTGATTTTGCACTGATCACTAAAAGGATTGTACTAAGATCGAAATAATGGTAATTACTAAAGGAAATATGTCATTTCAAAAGTATACACTATTACCCACTTCTAACTTTTCATGATTTTAACAAAGCCGGGAAGAAATACAGTCACAGCACTTTCTGTCTCCTCATAACACAGATCCTTGGCTTTTGTTTACAGTTATCTAGATGGATGAGTAAAAATGAAATGAAAGAGAACAGATGTGACAAAATCTTGACATTGGGTTTTCATTTCCCACTCTGAAGAATCTATCTTTAAGGATGAAGGACGTCATCACTGAAACAAGCAGCAGCAACCACAAAAGTAGAACAAGAAAGCCAACAAATAAACAAAAGTCCCTTTTTCAGTGTTGCCTTTGTCCCTTATACTATTCAGTAAAAGTCAAATAAAAACTTTGAATTCAATATTAATAAAAATATGTATGCACATATTGCTTAATGCCTCGATATATTAATATATCAAAATCAAAAACATTTTAGAGTGTTATAATATTCTTAGGGTATTCAGTTTTTTACTGCGAGTCATATACTGCTATATTCATGTATTTATTGAGAAAGAAAAGAACCACATTTTTAAATTTTATATTTATTGGTAAACCTTAGGCAATTTTTAATGAATAAAGTTATATTGTATACTGGTTTTAAAAATTTCTGGGAATTATTACTGGTCTTCATATAATATAACATGAGTTATGATCAGAGAAATTAACATTTTTGAAATATAATTCATGTAGTAGCTAATACATTAAAAACTTTCCAAAGAACATGTTTGTTTCATGGAGTCTTGGATATAAGTATTTAGACTCATAACTAAAACTGTAACTTTAAAAATTAAATTCATAATTATTTTTAATATGATACTTGATTATTCTAATGGAAGTTAATAAGCACAAACATCATCTCTGGTTCTTTGCTGTTCTTACACAGAAAGGATTTAAAAGCAAAAGCATCTTCAGAGAAGATTCACTGCTCTCTCATCCTCTCTCTCTCTCTCTCTCTCTCTCTCTCTATATATATATATATATATATATATATATCTTTCTGTATTTGTGTGTGTGTTTGCTTGTTTGTCTGGTTTTGACAAAAGTGCTATAATAAAACCAATGAACATGGGGAAAAGAAGACTTTAAAAAAAAAAGTTTTAGATATTCACATACTATCATTGTGCCAGAAATTTTGGGTAGCACAGCATGCAATAAAGTTTTTGAATTGTCTAAATATTGTGGTAAAACATATGGAGTATAGTTTATTACTTTGAAATTTACAGGAGTACAACTTGTGGTGTTAAGAACATTCACTGTGTTGTGAAACCACAACTGTAATTCATCTATGGAATATTTTCCCTGTTAAGGACTCCTACCTCTTAAATACTAACTCTCCATTCCACTACCAGTGTCACCCTTCATCACCTCCTAACAAACAAGCTCTATTTCTCTCTGTATACGATTCAACAAAGAGTCCAATGTAATGGAAGGGAAGATGATTTGTCTACTTTTGAGTAGACATCCTTTTCTGGTGCAATGTCATAGCTTGCGTTATAAGATCCTCTGAAATAAAACTGAAATATTCCACTGCATATTTGTCTGAACATAAATTCTTTTATGTGTTCTACATTTTTGGTTCCTATAATCACTTATGAACTTTTGTAGTTTGCTAATTATATATTTGTTTTGCTGCATTTCTCTATGTATTCAGAAATGGTTTCTTTTTAATATATTTTCAGTGACATGTGGTAGATTGTTGCGATAATATTTTAAAAAACGGTGGAACCCCATTTGGCTTGTTCTTAATCAGCCGCCATCTTCCCAGCTAAAGAAGGCCTGTGGCCAAGAGTGGCTGCAGCTTTTTCTCGCTCAGCTTAGGCCACCTCAGGTAGCAAGAGACACTGGCTCTGCTACACAAAAGACGTCAGGGAGGGAGATGGCTCTGCCAATCTTGCATGCTGTCTCTGCAAGGTTGGGCTGAGCTCAGACCATCCCACCATCCACGCAGTACTCTGTAGAAATGAGACTCTAATGCTCAATATTATCCAAAGGCTTCATATATTTGGTAATGCTCAAATATCAAGATGCCCACAAAACTGGAAGTGTTAACCAATTAACTAACCTAGATATAAGTTGTTACTCAGGTCTGGTCTCGATACATACATCATCATCCATGGCTTCTACATCTCTACCTTTTTGTTCTTTCTCCTCCTCCTCTTCCTCTCCATACTTCTCCTCTTCCTCTCCTTACTCCTCACACCTTAGCTCCTCCCAATTTGTGGGGAAATATGCAGCTACAGTAGATGATCAGGAGTAGCATTAGTCCAGTATATTTCTCATTTGTTTCTCTATGGTTGGTGTCTCTAAGTAACTGGCCCTATGAAATTAGACAACATTTGGAAATAGCATCTAAATTGTGGACAAGATGGGAAAACCAGAGCAATCATCCAAGGTCAGTCACATCAACATTGTCATTTTCACGACTCAATTATAATTCTAATATTTTTAGTTCATTATGAGCTATAAAATTAATTCTCAACTAATACATTTTTCAATAAGTCTTATGTTCCCTGGTGTTGAAAGACCACCGTAATGGAGAGACATGGCAGAAAGAAGGTAATATAGAAGGTCCAAAATTATAAGAGGAATTTTTTAAATGCCAAATAGATTTTCACATTACAAAACCACGCATGATACTAGAGATGAGAGAAAATATACTTTAGCATTATGTTTGACATGAGAAAAATTAATTCTTTTAATTTTGAGCTCATAATATAAGTACATAATTTCTCTGTACCATTTCAAATTCATGGCTTCTTTTCTCATTAACTTTTATTACATCCATAGATATACATATCCATACATATATTCTAAATACAATCTACTTGGTTTCTATAAGGTAGTTGCATGTATGTTTTCAGGACTATTTGATATTGGGTAACCAATTGGTGTGTACCTTCCTGGAGAAGATTATTTCATTGTCTCTCTGCATTTTTTAGTTGGCTGTGATTCATTTTGTAGGTGACATCTTACAGGCTTTTCCAAGTCTACTTAGGCATGTCTTTTGTGGTCCTTTTTCAGATCATTTTTAGGCTATCATGCAGGTGAGACTTCATTCTTACTATTAGGTGATACAGTCTCACAGAAAACATCCTGATGTTTTGGATTTAATCATTTTTCTTTTTCTTCTTTCACAATATGCCCTGACTATTAAGTGATGGACGTTTTATTTTTTACATGTATTTATTGGGACTGTATCCCACAACTTCCCATTGATCGATTGTTTTATATATGGTTTCTATTGCAAAGAAAAATTATTTAAGTTGGCTTTTCCATGCACATTTGTGGGCTCAGATTCTGAAATATTCCTACTAGTTGACAAATGAGTCAGACTTATTAACATAATAAACAAGTTTAGATTACTTGTTTTAATGAGGAGAAGATTCTTGTAGAATAAAATTACTTTTAAGGCAATTGATTAAAAAGATTATCATGGTACTTTGAGTTGAGTCTCGTACATTTCTGCTACAGACTTAATATTTCCTAAAACATAATAAAATGAGAATAAAAAATATGAAATAAATGAAAAATTTAAAATCATCTATTTGAAACACATAGATTAGTTATTAATTCTGCTTTAACTGAAAGCATTTTCATTTCATTTTGGAGTTGTACTTTGTGAATATGTTCCATAGATAAATTATTGCTAATCTTGTTAGCCTTGACTATTTTTTTCAGCTGTATATTATTTTTCTCTCCTTGAAAAAAATTTTTCTTTTGCTTCTAGTTCCATGTCTCTCTATCATGTTCCTTTCTCTTCTGATTTCCATGAGAAATCCTTATTCATCTTATTCTTTCCTTAGTACCTTCCTTTTTCTCCTTTCTCTTTGGTTCTCTCCATGGATTCTTGCTTCCAAGTAAAACCATTTCCAAGAAAAGATGGAATGTAAAACAGAAGTCATCAGAGAAAATACAATTTTTTTCAGAAAAATTGCTTAGCAATTTTCATCTACAACATACAAAACATTGAGAGTTAAAATCTAGTTTATTGTATGACAGAAGTACATACATATTTTATTAATAGAAGTCATTAACTCCTGCTAAGTTAAAACAAGAGACATATATTTGAAGTATTTTTAAGAATAAATTTAAATTATTTAGTGGAATTTACCTGATATAAAAGCAATGTAAATCTTTCAATCTTGAAATACAATGGCAGTGTTTTGTGGATAAAATTATTAGTAACCACAAATGTTTTCTGAAAAATTTATGTTTCACTGGTTTCAGTTAGGAAAAAAAATGGTGGCATGCACAGTAAATGGAAAATGAAGAAGAAGACTCGTAGAGATGTGATGGATGAGTGCCAAGTTCGGAAGCATGAGTCCAAAAGGAAAAGAAACTTCAGTATAGAAAATGAGACACTCAAAATTATTTCAGTTTCCTTCATTTGAATTATCATACTTTAGGTATAATTACATTCTACCTGGGTATCCATCCCACGTACAGTCACCAAATATAGACACTGATGTGGATGTCAGGAAGGGCATGCTGACAGGAACCTGATATAGTTGTTTCCTTAGAGGTCTGCCAGAGCCTGACATATTCAGAGGCAAATACTCACAGCTAACCATTGAACTGATCAAGGGGTTCCCAGTGGAGGAGTTAGAGAGAAGACTGAAGGAGCTGAAAAGGTTTGGAGCACCATGGGGGAGCAATAGTATCAACCAACCAGAGCTCCCAGGTTCTAAACCACCAGCCTTGGAGCACATAGGAAGGGACTCATGGCTCCAGCTATATATAGAGAGAAGGATGGCCTTGTTGGGCATAGGTGGGAGAAGAGATCCTCAGTGTGGGGGAATTTGAGGGTGGGGAGGTGGGAGTAGGGGGGAGGTAGGGGCACATCCTCATAGAAGCAGGAGGAGGGGGGATGGAATAGGGGTGCCTGCGTGTGGAAGGGAAATGGGGAAAAATAACATCTGAAATGTAAATAAAATATCCAATAGAAAGAAGACAAAAATAAATGAAGATGAAATTAAATTAAAGACTGAAAAAAAATACATAAAACTGAGTTACAACACTGGAAAACTAATGGAAATGTGGGCCAAAAAAATAGTAAAATGTCTACTAGACACTAAAGAAAGGATCAAAATGAAAAGAAACAGAAAAAAGAAAAGGAAAGCAAATTGAATTCTTTGCTGAGGAGAAGTTTGATCCAGGGATTTATTATTTAATAAATTCAGGAAGGTATGCTTCTACAGTCTGCCTTATTCCTTCTCAGCTCCTCTAAGTGCATCATCCACAATAATGATTCCATTTCACAAACAAGTATCTTCCCCTTACTGGTAGGTAGGCTGTGATACTTTCTAAGACTTCAATGGGGTTGAGGTGTTCCCAGGAGTAAGACAAAAGATTATTTTCCAAGTAAGTGTTTTCCTATTAAATTTGAGCAACTGTGTTTGAAATAAAGTAGGAAGGGATCACAGACCACATTCCCTGTCAGGTTGAAGTCTAGACTGGTTTTCCCAAATATGGTCAGAATCTAAGTAGGTGAGATACTTCCTTCAAAAAATATAAGCGGAACATGGGTTGAAATGTGGGCTTAGTTTCAACGTTCCTTGGTAAGGTTTAGAGAATAAAGAGATCTGGTCTTCATCAGAGCACTGTTTACTTCCTTTGGCTGTAAACCATTTAGTCTTACTCACTTTGAGTAAGACTACTAACTTCTGAATTCTTTTCCGTGCCACTAGAGTCCTCAAATCCCATGGATTAAATCACTGGGTGGATGATCCAATTAGACAGAATTCATGGCCCTATCATCTACACAGTGATCATAGCACTAAGACTTCCACAAGGGGATCAGTACCTACCTAATAACCATCATCTACCTCAATTAGCTGTGGTTTATCCTTGTGGTATTGCTCAAGGGCATAGTGGGTTTGTGTTCCAAGGAGAGCTTGCCTTAAAGGTTAACACAATTTTTGACCTAAAAGTGTAACTTTACCATATGCTGTATACATGTCTTCTCCTTTGAACAGACTTGCTGGTAGACTATTTATCATTTGAGAATATTTATACTCTGTGTGACTTTAATTTTGAATAGTTGGATTACCTTATCCCAGCCCTCATTTTGGGGTTTAAAATATAGACATCTGTGGACCTTTCTTCATTCTCTTTTCCTGAATTTTTTTCAGCTTGATTCTTCTTTAATTACCATATTTGTTCTTTGTTTCTTTCTTGGATGTGTATTTTCTTTTCTCTTGTTCTTAAGCTTCTCAATCACAGAGTCAACGTAATCCAGATTTTTCCCTACCTTCTTGAAATGTAGGTACTGATATCATGATATCACTACTTTGCCAGAATAAGTCACAATAAGTGAATTATACAAGTATTTCCTTTTGTCTTTCTTAATGACAAGGTATACTTATCAGATACATAAAAATTTTATGAGTTTATGGAATTCATAAAAATTGTCTCATCAATGAAATACTATACTTTTATTTCTGTTAATAAAAAGGTTGATAAACATACTAACATTATTAATAAAATGACACTAGAATATTTTTTTACAAAGTTAAAATATGAGGTCATGAACTATCAAATTGGTCTGCATGCATAAATATTTCCAAATAAAGTCAGGGATTACTTAAAAACTTAGATGTATTTAGGTTAGGAAATTGAAAACTGGAAATTTATGGGTGGTAGTTTGAATAGATTTAGCCCCCATAGATTTATGTGTTTCAATGCTTGGCAATAGGGAATGGCTTTATTATAAAATCCACCTCATAGTATGGCATTCCATAGTGGAATCTGGTCTCTGCAGAGAGAATTTCTTATAAGCACCACCTGTCAATAAAAAAGCCAATGGCCAATGATCTGAGGCAGAAATAGAAGGTAGAACACTGGCAAAATAGAGGATTCTGGAAAATAGTAAGAGGATAAAGGAGGCACAGGGAAAGATTGTGAGTACCACAGAAAGAAAGAGGCAAATCAGTAGGAAGATGAACTCAGGCAGATGCTTAGAGAGACTCTGAGGAAGACGCTAAGGAAAAAGAACTGGGAATGAAGGAGAGTAAATTAACCAAATGGTAGACAAAGAACAGGTTGAATAGGTTAAGTAAGTTAAGAACTAGTCAGGCAATGAGCCAAGATTATGGCCAAAGAATTTCTTATAAATAGTCACAGAGTCATTTTTCTGGGAACTCAGAATGGGAAAGGAAAAAAGGAATTAAATAGTTTTTTAACATGTATTCTCCTGGCTGCCTTTGGAACAAGATGTACAAATCTTTGCTCCTCTAGCACCATGACTGCCTGCATGCTGCCAAACTTTCTGCCATGATGACAACAGGCTAAACCTCTGAAACTCTAAAACAGCCCCAATGAAATGGTTGCCTTGGTCATGGTGTCTCTTCACAGCAGTAAAACCTTAACTAGACATCAGGTATGTTTTTAAAATATGGGTGATTTTATACTGCTATTTAATAAATGAAATTGTGAGGATATTTCAAGTGACATGATACAAATTATACAAACCATATTTTCTAATTTCTTTTTAAAATTTGCTTAGAAATCATTGAATTTAAAATTTGTTTATTTATTTACTTACTTATTTAGTGTGTGTGTGTTTGTGTGTCTGTGTTGTATCACTTACAGATACCCCAAAGCTTGTGAATTCAGAGAATGACTTGAAGGCATCAGGCTTTGAAGCAGTGAATTTACCTATCAATCTATCTAATTGGTCAATTATTCTACTTCATGTATGTTTGTAGAAGAAATTATTATTACTATCTTGTACAACTGAGAAAATGAAGGTGAAATATATTTCCTAAAGACATAGACCAAGTTCTTTTAGAATAAAGTATTATATGGAAGAACTTGTGTTCAGACCTGTGTTCCCTACCCCCCACAGACAAAAGAAAATCAGGATTTTTCACAATTTTTAATGCATAAAAATGTAAATTTTGGTTAGTATAAGCAATGCTTCATTTTAACATAGAAACATATCCTACATGAACATGAGTAAATATTATTTAATTATAGTATTCTATATCCATCATTTTACGTATTGAAATTTATTTCTGTTCACTAATAATAAAAACAACTAATAATATGAATAAAATAATTAAGCAATGTTTTTGTAACTATATATTATGATAAATATACCTCAAGTTACCTACCTAGTTTCCATACGTATAATTTTACTTTTTGAATTAATCATCTTCCTCTAAGCTAAAATCCTGTCATGTCTCTACAGGGACATCATTCTGTGACCATTAATGTTCGCATTTCTCCTGATCGGGAACATGTGATGTCATGGGTTCTTTTCTGCTCTTCCCTTTATTAGCTATATTTTTTGGAGCCTTTTAAAAAATTGTTCCATCTATATTTTAAAAATATAACGTAACTTTATTAATTTTCTCTTCCCTTTATTTTTCCAAACACTTCCTGTTCTCTTTAAAATTCATAGCCTCTTTCTTTCATTTATTATGGTTACATGCATGTATGTTTATATTTCTAAATACAATGACTTAGACTACTTTATGTTCCTTTTTTGTGTAATGGATAACTACTAACTGGTGTGCTTTTTCCCTGGCAAAGACTATTTCTCCTCTCAGAACTCTTTGCTTATAAATCTTTATGCAGCGTTGAAGACATCTGGTCTTCCCCTGTCCATACTAGCATGAAATTATTTTCTACAACTCTCTGAAACTGTGTGTGATTCAATAATTATTTTTGCCACCTGTTCCTTCATTTCAGTGCTGTCTTTGATGATTTGTGAACTCTCACTGTTTTAGCAATTTCACTGTAGGGTTATGTCACATCCTTGCCCACAGTTGCGTTTCACTTAAAATCTGTGCCCAAATTTGAACTGAGAAGACTGAAAATTTGAAATATTACTATTTTTCAAATACAAGTTCTTGCAATATCCAGTGAAGTCTCTGCTTCAATTTTCCTGTTTCTTTGCATCTTAATAAATTTCAGAAAAAAATTAGTTTTAGTAATATTTTTATATTCATAAGTACACTATTAATTTTTCATGGTATGCCCATTTCAGACTAATGATTTTTTTTTCATTTTGTACTAACTTATACTTTACAATAAATGTTGAGTTTAAGTGGCATAATGTATCTGTTGAAATTTATCCTCAGGTCAAAAGGAAATTGTTTTCTCATTAATCCTTGAAATATTTTCTTCATTTTTTAATGAGGAAAGCTCATCTTATAGATTTCCTATTAATTTTTTGTTGCAATTTTCTAATTAACTTGGAAAATGTGATATGAGTAACTAACGCTCACTATATCCTGATATGATAATTTTTTCTTTTATTATATCAATCCCAGTGTTACTACAGGTTCTTAGTAATGAACTGTGAATAAATCCATTATTTTCATTATATAATCAAAGGCCAGTTAATGATGGAGCTGCTATTGGAATATTGCATCCTGAAATATTTTGTTCTATTGTTTCAATAGCTGTGAGAACATCAGTATTTTTATATGAAATGAAGTGGATATGGTATTCCCAGGTAATATACATTTATGGAAAAACCATCATTAACATAATTTTATTTAATATAGCAAATGTTCAAGTATAAAATAGTATCAATAGTATTTAATAATAATGAATTTAACCAATATGAATATAGAAAATATGGTTAATAATTTACTTCAAGCAAATTAGTATATAGCATACATATAACCACATATACTTGAATTTATACAGTCATATTAATATACATTTAAAATTGGGAAATTATATGATGAAATCATATCATCATATTTTTTCTGAATAGAAGTCGTCTCATTAAAATTATACTTTTTCTGTTCATATAGAATAGTTACACCAGAATTTTACAGTGCTTAAGAAAAATAAATTGCTTCTATTATCAATTTCATGTAATGTCATACTGGCTACATATTTTTGAAATCTAATCCAAACATTGTAGGTAAACCACAGATAAACATATATTAATTTGTAATTGTGCTAATACCTTTATAAGTATGAGAACTAGTGTGAATATCTCCAATTATTGTTGGGAGAAAATAAATTTTAGCTTGTGCAGTGGTCTCTGTTTCATCTTATAGAAGGTCATATATTCTTATAATCATTCTTTATAAAACTTTTACAAACATGAATATTATATGAAAAATATTAAATCCAGTAGAAATTTTACTGATTTAGGAAATTTTCAGTAGGCGGTTCTCCTTTCAGGTACATGACCTCCCTGACCATGGGTAGCTGGCTAATTTCTTTAACTTAGTTGTATAAAAATTATAAATAATATAGTTTGATTTTAACATGTGAGTTGGAATCATATGTCTATGATATTCAATTTAAAGAACAGTCAAAATAACCTGGTATTTTAAAAACACTTTCAATGAAAATAGTATATAAAAAATTCCTTATTTCGCTATAAATGATAAGTAGGGTGAATTTGGTGTCTATGGCTTTATTCTCATCACTCAAAAGGAAGTACATCTGTGTTAGTTCCCAGCTGGTCAGATCAATATATTGAGTTAGAGACAAGCACCGCCTTACGTGTAAACACACTGTTTAAAAAATGCAAGGAAAGAGGACAAAATAGAAAATAAAATTTGCAAAGAAATAATTCTTTGTATGAAACCATAAGGAGCATAAATGAGAAAAATGGCATTTCTTGGTTTTACAGCACAGGACAGCTTTTGCTCTCTGCTGTGCATTCAAGGCTAAGTTAGACTTAAATGTATAATCTTTAATGATATTCAAGGACTAAAAGAACTCCATAATTACTTTTCTCTAATGATCTATTTTAATTATATTTTTAGCTATGTGCAAAAAGGAAGCAATCTAAATGATTTGTGCCTAAAAAAATCAAATGGAATCAGAGACTTCCTATATCCAGGGGATTTCTCAAAAGGTGGCTAATTAGTCATTGCCACAACTTCAGCAATCCTGTCTCAAAAAACATTTTTGATCTTTTTAATGAGAATGTAGAATTTTCACAATTTTATTTATTACAAAAATATAGAATAGTACAATTCTTTTAGGTTCTTAAATATCAAACATTATTTTGCAAAACTTGTCTAAAATATGCAAGATTTTCTTCTATGGTAAGATTCTTTATTTGATTTAAAAAAGAACTCCATAACTTGTGTTTCACTATCAAGTTGATTATACTCCAGTTAGTTATCTTAATAATTATCTTAAAATATTTATAGCTATGAAATGATGCAATTTATGAATTACCTTCTTATAAATTGCCAAGCAAAATTATAAAACTTTTTAGAATAAGTTACAATGCTTAACAGTGCCTTTAAAAGTATGTTCAAGAATATATTATGTTGAATTGCAAAACATTTTTGTCATTTTTAATATTTTCTCAAAATAGTCCAGAGAAACTATGCTATTAAAAAGTTAAAATTGACTCTAAACAAATTTATCTTGTGAGGCCATATATAAATATATTCATCAATGCCAATGATGTTGCCAACAAAAATTATAACATAAGTTTTTCTTAGCATTCCACTGAATGTTTCTTGGGTGTTTCATAACCCAGGTAAATTCCTTTGATAGACAATGTAGTTTTCAATAGAATTTTTTTCAATTTGAGAAAATTAAAAATTAGGAATAGTGTTTGTTTTTTGTAAAATATTATAAATGTCAAAAGTAGGACTCAAATTATAATAATTACTTCTCCAAGACAAAATTCTTTTTCTTTATCTTATTTCAATATGGATTTGCTTTTCATTTTACCTTATAAATAAAAGAGGTTTATTTACAAATCTCTGATCACCATTGAGGAGAGGAAAAAAATTAACATGTAAGTCCTTAGGCAGGAACCATAATGATTCTGATAACTTTCAGTTTCCATAAATGCTAAAGTGCTTTTTCTGTGTTACACAGAAATATAAAAAACACCAAAAAGATATTTTAAAATAATTGCTTGAGATTAAGAAACAGACTAAAAATTGAAAGAAGGTATTGTTTCTTCCTTTGCCTTCATAACTTGGTTGCTCTGATACACCCTATTCTGGTCTTCTAAGGTATTTCTACCTTCATCTAAGTCTGCTGAGCAGAAACTTGTGTGTAGATTGGAATGTCTCTTGCAAAGAAAACCTATACGCTATAATCTTATTTAAAATTTTGTTAAATATCTGTTACATTGCCTACAAGATCCAATTCCATTTATCATTGACAATTGTTTAGATCAATGCTGAAAGACACATGGGTTTCATTGTTTTGTCTGAAAAAAATGAAGACTTACCATTTACTTTTTCAATTTTAAAATGTAAGCTCAAAATTTCTCTTTGTATTCTGAACAGATTTCTAACAAACATTGTTTTGATAGTTAGCTTAATACCAAAGAATAAGCAAAAAAATATTTTATTGCAGAACTATATTTATTTTCTGAAAAACATCAAATGATTTTCTATTTGTGAAATTAGCAAATAGAGGTGTATTCTTCCCAAAATTCAAGAATTTTCTGATGTAAGGAACACATCTGGAATTAACTTTGGCCGACTTCTTGTTTGAGATTAATCAGGATGAATCTGCCAACATCTGTCATTGTTTTTAATTATAATGTGCAGGTTATATCCTGCCAAGTTCTTCTACTTAGATATAAGTCCTGACCAAGCTTGAAGAAAATGACTTAATCAAACATAGATACTGTGCACCACAAACTCACCACATAATCATTTGTGGTCATTGTTTTACTTGCTGGAATTGGTCATGCTTTCTGCTGCTTGTCTTTTAAAGGCAAAAAATACATGACTGCCCTGGTATTGACCAGCAGCCCTCCCATATCTGTCTCTTACATCTTTGCCTTTTCTATAATCATCCTCACTCCCTGAGGCATGATTTTCTCCTTGATTGTGCCAGCAGGCTCAGACAGAATGGTACCTGAAGTGAGGAGTGGCTATAGGGAAAAATGTGAAGGACATGCAGGAAAAAGTGAGTGCTGAGGAAAAAAAAACAGGGAGATTGATCATAAAAGGGAGATAGGTGAGGTGAATATTTCTCAGGAGTAAAAGACAGAAAAACAGAGAGAAGGGAGCTCAAAAAAAGTAATGGATCTCAGAAAATACATAAAAAGGACATAAAAGGGGGATGGGGGACTGAAACAGCCATAGGCTTTTTGTACAAATGCTTAAAGTAGGGTAACAGCACTTACATTGCTCTTTAGATTTTGTACAGAAGGTTTGTCGTTGTTTTGTTTTTTTTTTTTTTTTTTTTTTGAGGAAGACACAATAAATTTAGCAACCTGGAAAAAAGTTGGAGAAAGACATCAAGAGTATTATAATGTGCATTGACTACATAAACTGTTAGTAGATACTTTCAGCCTTTGGATATTGATTAGAGCTGGGAGAGAGAAGTGGGTTTCAGAGAAGGAAAATGAAGCTAAATTCCACTCCCACTGCTGAGACAATGGAGACAGGATGTGGGAAGGGAAATGATGTAGTACCGCAAACACATGAGATCAGGCAGGCGAGTTGTGATCCCATTCAACAGGTTACGGTCTACAAAAAAGAAAAAAAAAGTTTATGGAAAATGTTTCAAATTGATAAATACGAGTGATAAAGGTTAGAAAATTAAAAGAACTTGAATGATGATTTAGAAATTAAAAAAAAAAGTTTCAGATAACAGTTGTTTAAAGTTGGTAAACACAAATAAAGTTGTTTCAAATTGGCCAATGCAAATTATAAATGCAGGACGGTCCAAGAAGATGTTTTAAAGTATATAAATGCAAGTTATAGATGTATAAAAAAAAAACGATTTAAGGTATAAAATAATAAATTTTTAAAAGTGGCAAGTGTTTTGTATTTCCCCCCACATGCTATTATTTCAAAGTTCACAATTTTAACCTTGATAAATGAAGTTATGGTAAACTAACAGAACACTGAAAGTTTACAGTTCACTCGGAAGCTCGAGAGTTTAAATTCCATTTGGCTGTTTGTGAACACAAACTTAAAGATCATATTTACCATGCGAAAAACATCTCTGTTCAATCTGTGTATCCGACCCTCTGTGCTGAAAAATAAGTTCTTCACCGTTTAGATCAAACCTATAGCTTTTACTAGGTCTTAAAGGCATGAGTGTATTCCTGTTGTCTAACAGACACCTGTTAACTGTATTTGTAAAGTATGGCTTTCAATATAATGCTAAGTGCTAATGTACATCCTTTTGTAAACCAAAGTTCACATAAATTTCAGGAAATCAAGAGTCCTAAGACTTGGCTCTGTCTGTCACATATCAAATGAACTCCAGATAACTACATCTGCCTGTTCTTGAAAATGGAATTTTTCTCTTGGTCTTGGGATTTCTTACCTTCCCCAATTTTAATTTTTGTTCCTATTCTGTATTTGTCTAAGCAGATTTTCATCTTGCTGACAGACTCCACTCTGGAATCACCTGTAGACCTGGTAAACTCTGAATGCTGATGTTAACCAGTTATGTGTGAAATTTACCATCATTGTACCATTACATTTCACTGATGTACACTTTTCCAAACACTATATCTAAAAACTGAGTACCACCTACTGTTCTGGGACTCCCTTCCTTTATGGTCACCACATGCCATTTAAATCTTGCATTATACTTTCCACATAGTCAATTTCATCTTAAGAATTAGTCTAGGACAAGTAGTATCAACTAACCTGGACTCTGAGATCGCTCAGACACTGGACCACCATCCAAGAAGCATACACCAGCTGATGTGAGGCTCCCAACACATATACAGCCAAGGACTGCCGGGTATGGGTTCAGCCAGGGAAGATACACCTATGAAGAGACTGGAGCCCAAAGGAGTTGGGAGGTCTGGTGGGATTGGGAGTCAGGAGTGGGGAGTGGGGACAACCTCTTGGATACAGGAGTGGTGGGAGAAGTTATGGGATGTGGAACAGTCAGAGGGTAGATCAAAGAGGGGAAAATATGGATAGTAAAAAAGGATTTAATAAAATTAAAAAAAAAAAAGAATTAAGACACTGAGACTATGTAAGTACTATCCTCTAATCCTTATACTTTATTTGCTTCCTAAACTGGAAAATGTCATGATTGATCAAGCTATCTACAAAACAGACAACTTATAAAAAGCAAATTACCAGCTCTGTGTTAAAAAACGATTGCAAATACACAAAAGAGTTAATAGAGAAAACCAAATAAAACAGAGAAAAGGAGGGAAGAGATTCAAGAATAATTTTCAAAGATAACACTTAATGCAGAGTTGGTTACCTTTAGCACAGGTAATAATTTGCATCCAAATAGGACCAATCAACACTGAACAGTAGACTGGCATGAAAATATCTACAAGCACAGAGAAATTCACTGACACAGGATGAAGAGACTGGTGCCGGGCACATGACAGCCCAAGATCAAATTCTCAGCAGAAAGAAGATTCATTTGCCTCAGGGGGACAAAGGGCAAGAAATAAGAGATGAATAGGGGATTAGAGGACATGAGGGTAGGAGAAAAGGCACAAAGGGAGAGGAAGGTGTATTTGTCCAAGAGGGACAAAGAACTGAATCTGGTTACAGAGGCAAATGGTGATTTATAATGGTAAAAGATGAAACTCTGTGTTAGAATGATTTGGTTTACTTTGATTGGGCCTGTTAAATAGGGTAGCCAAGTGGAGGGTGGGGTAACTGACTACTGGATTTTGATAGCTATGCCTTGATAATCAACCTCACAAGGAGTCATCCAAATAAGGGAATAAACGTTGGTGGAAAAAGGAATGGGGAAGGTCAAAGCCTGAGAGTCATGTTTGCCAAGCTCAAGTCTGTTAGAGACCCTCTAACTTAATATGATTGAAACTTTTGAACATATGCTAATGAAAATTTAGTCATTTTTAATCTGAAAGATTTACAAAAGAATGTACAATATCAAAAGAGGCAAAGCATGCCAAAGTTCAGAAACTCAGAATTTGAATCTTTAGTAAAATATGGAGATCACAGAGGAAATGGCTCTCTCTCTCTCTCTCTCTCTCTCTCTCTCACACACACACACACACACACACACACACACACAAAACATGTGTCAACTCAAGAGTAATTTATATATGGTATAAATAAAAATAAAATCAAGGGGAAACCTACCTAAGATATATGGCATACATTAAGATGTAAATAAAAGAGATTTAACATAATAAAATTAGTGATCTAGAACAAAGCATTGGTGCCTATTATACTCATCATTATCCCTCAATATGTCTGGATTACTCCAAACACGTTTTTAAAGCATGAAGACATTAAAAAGACATTTAAACACATACAGAAGAAAATAAAAGCAGTTAACAGTACGTACTTTAAAGAGGCCCAATACAAAACTTAAGAGTCAAAAAACTTTTTAGAAATAGAATCATGCTCAATTTCTACTTTTCAGGGAATTTTTAAAATTTATTTTAAAGTTTTTTTGTGGGTCCCTGTTCCGGAGGGTGTCCCACAACAATCTCCAGCCTGACTGGGGACAAAGTGAGAGCAGGGAGGGTCTGCTACTGCCTCCACCGCTGCCTCCACCCGCATCTCTGCTGTTCATTGGTCTGGCCTGGCTTGTGCGGGAGGTCCAGACCAAGAGAATAAAGTGAGAGCAGGCAGAGCAGATCTCTTCCCAGTGTCACAGCTCTAGTGTTACAACTCTTGCGACAGAAGCTCTTGGACAATGGGATGATTCTCGCACACCTTTACTTCTCCTGAATAGAGCCTTTATATAGAGTTTCAAGGTGGGTTAGGGTCTGGCAGCAGATAATGCCTATTTGCTTGTCTGGGAGCTTGGAGATACCTCATCTGCATGTGCGAGAGCCTGAAGCACTGTTCCTCATGACTGATGGCCATAGACGTCTCTGTGGAAGAGGCGGCAGAGGGCTGAAGCTAAATGAAAAGAGCCAGGCCCCCCTGGAGCAGAGCCAAACACCTCCTGTCTGATAAGGGTCCAAGGTTCGAGGCCTATGCTCAACCAGACACCCAGCTGCTTCTCACAGCTTACCACCCCACAGTTTTCTTTTACTTTTTGAGTTTACAAAAATAATTATACCATTTCCTATTTCTTTTTTCTACCTCAAAACCTTCCCCTAAAATAATTCTTTTTATCTCTTTAAAATTTGTGTTTTCATATATTCATATATATATATATATATATATATATATATATATATATATATATATCATAAATACACTTCTGCAGTCCTCATAATGTAACTTTAACTTTATGTATGTTGTTAGGACTATTTGGAATTCAGACACAAACTTGTATGTTTTTCCCCGGGAAAGACTATTTCTCATGCTTTCAGCCTTCTGTACTTGTCTGTAGTTCTCTGTGTAGGACTGAGGTTCTGTGGGAGAATCTACAACTCTCACTTTAGGAAACCATTATGATTCCTGCCTACATTCTAAATATTTGTCCTTATATCTACAGAAAAGGGTAGTCCTCGCTCTTCATCAATCAAACTTGTTTTTGCAACATACAGAGGCAGTGCAAAATATAGGAACTAAAAATGAAGAATTATGGAGCTAAGTCTCAGTGGATACGTCTGCAATCTGCTTCTTGAGCAGTTTCTAGGTTTCCATGCTCTCTTTGAATGCATTATTTTCCTTTTTTTAAAGTTTTATTTGTACTTTCTGCTATGCATACAGCCAAAAATTCCATTTAAGAGTAAGAAGCTTACAAGACAATGTGCTCTAAAGATCATACAAAATGATGACGAAGATGGTTATCAGTAATTCTATCAATCAACATGATTGAAACTAAACAATTCAGCATAGAAGAAAGTAGAAATAGGACTTGAAAGAAAAGGAAAAATTATGTTCTAAGAATATGACTTAAAAAGTAAAATATAATCTTAAGATGTTTCTTTTTATCTTGCTTTGTAGTTAAAATAGCTAATAGCAATTTTATTTCATTTTACACATCTTTAAAATAATGGAGAATTTTTTTTTTTGGCCCAATTCAGTTTTACAGTATAATTTCACTGCTTTTTTTTTAAAGATACTAAACTATCAAGGTGATTGTGATTTGATATTGAAAGTACAAGTATCATTTTCTTAGTCATTTAGGGTGTCACATTTATATAAAGTTTGTTAATTAATGGCTTTTTTTCATGAATACTTGGTCTAGTTCCATTGAATTCTGTAAGTTATACTGTTGTTTGTCTGTTTATATAAAATCTACAAGTTTTTAGTTTTGTCCACTTTAATTTGTATTGTATTCTAAAGTAGTATTTTACAGAAATAAAAATTTTATGAATAAAATTAAAATAAATGCATTTATTACTTCACCTTCCATCTACTAGAGAAAAAAAAACATATGTCTGATTCTTTATTCATTTTTCTATAACTAAAAACTGTTGTCTTTTGACAGCATTAGTTTCAGAACTATCACTACAAATAAATTTTATGTTATTTTGTATTATCATGACTCATAGTTGCTTTTGAACCTATTTGAAATTGTGTTGATTTTGCAAATTGTGAAGATGCTTTGATAGGGTGATCTAAAAGGATGTCTAAATTCTGTTATATGAAAACAAACAAACATGGATTAAGACTTAAATTTCTATTAGAAGTGAGAACATTTATAGATATTTGCATGGACATTAACACTATTCAGACTTCCTTTCAAAGGTTAGACAAGTTTTTTAATGGTTAATGTTTTTAAAAATATCTGGTCTAGTTAACTAATGGCAGTATTTGTAATAACTTGTTTATTATTTTATTAGCTAGAATAGTAGCATTTTCTAAGTATGGATTTTTCAAATTTTTAGGAAATGAATTTGAGGTTACTGTTTATTCATCATTACATTATTAAAGTGAGAATTAGTCATATGACTGTTAAATCACACACAAACAAAGCTACAGATACGGTTGTGTGCCCCAGTGCTACCCCTACATTTCTTTGACTTTAGTAGGCCTACAGATGGTTTAACCTCTTCTCAACTGGATCCATGATAATATAAATTTAAGCAACCACCTCACTACATTCGAAGTCAAGTAATTTATCATGTTTTGTATTTTAAAACAAACCCTTTTAAAGAGTGCTATATTTGATCATATTTAAAAAAACTCTTGTACAATCAAAAAAATGTTAGAGAAGGTTGGGAATACTGTGTCATTGTCTTGTAAAGGAATAAAGCACATGTGACCTTGAAAGCACATATCTTCCTCTACTGCATTCCATTATTTAATTTAAAAAAGAACTCTTATTATTTCATATCTGTGACCTGATCAGCATTTGTAGCTCTGCAGGAACTCTATGGGGTGAAAACTTAGCCTGAAATGATTTGTAGGTTTTTATTTATCTCAAAAGAAGAATTCTTTCTTATTCAGGTTTTCACTAATATATCAATACATTTACAGGAGTAATAGTAAAGGTTATATTTCACATAAAATATGATTCTTGGGACAGTAGGATGGCTCACTCATTAAGCGACCTATCATCAAGGCTGAGAACCAGAGTTGGATTCCTGTGATCTACAATCTAAAAGCAGAAAACTAACGTCCTCAAGTTTTCTGACTTCTACCATATGATGATGTGTGTGCTTTCTTCATACACATACATACACACTATAATAATAATTAGTAAAATATCTTGAAATGGTATGAATCCTGCTTATTCCAAGACAAAATTTTTAGCCGTTATCTTGAAACTCCTCAAAAATATAAAGTTAATAGATGCACTCAAAAGTCAAATCTAAGTTTTATTAGTTATTTAGAAGAATATATTATTAGAGAGTAAAGAACATAACACTATGGTTATTTTTTAGCACGCAAAATCAGTTACACTTATAGATGTGAAAATATAATTGAGGAAGGTGTCATCATAAAGGCAGCTACTCACATACAGAACAACTAAAAGTCCTTACTATGTAATTTTGTTTATTTTCAAATCTATTCCCAAACTATTTAATTTAATTAACTCAGTATTATGTATGGATGAAAGTCTTTGATCTTAGACATCTTCCTCCAAGTAAAGCATAGTAGTGAATGACTTTTGCTCTTTGTCAAGATGTTTCAAATTGGTAAAAACAGTTTTAGGACCAGGAACCCAGAAGAGATGTTTGGATAAATATGTGGTCACTGGTATCTCTCTGTCTCTCTATTAATGTCCATTTACTCACCCATTAGCAAAATCAGATGATTGCACTGATGTAATCTGAAGAGACTTTGAGGAATATGATGCCTGTCACTCTCACAGATAGGCAGGATTCTGAGACTCTGAATATTTGCTGAATGAGTATTCACAGACTTCTTAGATTTTCTTCAATGAAATCAGTGCTGAAATTCAAATAATTAAATTTTAAGATCTATGGTTATGAGTTTTCTCTTAGCTATATATACTTTGTGAAATATAGGCATTTTCTCCGGGTATTTTATAGAAGGATTGAAATAACTAATAGTTCTATTCTCTACAAAAATTCATATTTCTTAAGTATTATTTAAGAGGGCAATAATCCATCCTTTAAAATGAAATCACATCCTTTATCATACTGGCCCTAATTGCCTCTATTACTTTGATATTCATAATTTTGTAAGAAAATGGGTTCTCCTTAATTTACTTGCCTATCTGCATAGCTTATTATAAGCTGGAAATCTTATAAATACTATTGTAAGGACTGTTGAAATGGTCTTTGGGTAAAAGCCTTGTATAAATTTTGTTCCACTTAATAATACTATGCTTGGGACATTCGTATAATAAAATCAGTTTGAGCTAATATTTCTTGTCTAAAAGCTCAAAAGAAATTGGATTTTCTAGTACTTTACTGTACTTAAGGTGGAGTGGGATAAGACTACTTATTCCTAAAAAAAAAACCTTGAAGTTTAGCTCTTTTCAAGTGTTCAAGTAGTGCCATCTTTGAAAGAATCATTTTTATTCTTGTTTGCAATTTTTTTATCTCCAACTATACAATGACAACATGTCCAAATCTACAATACTGTTAACATTGTTAAATTGCTTAGTGTGTGCAAAAATTTCAGAGATTTATCAGATTCTGTGATTGGCAAGAGAAAGTCTTTCAAATTTGTTATTGATAAGAGAATTCAAAGTATTACTTTTTATTAGAAGGTCGGAACAACCTAGTAAGCAGAAAGAGGTTTGAGAGGAGAAAAGACAAGCACTGCTGTCAAGAGAAGCACATTTTATTTTGAATCTAAATCTTTTATTGATAATTTACAGGGATCACATCCAGAATTACATATTAAACAATGATCACAGGAATGCCTCTTCGTGCAATAATACAAACATGCTCTATACAAGCGTTTTAATGTTAATGAAGCTTCTTTTAAAATGGCACACAAATATTTATGCTCTAGGTAAATTTACATTTTCTGTTAAAGGTATTAAATTTAATATATTATAAAATCATTGGTCTTCAAAGAAGATAAATTATGAATTCTTAGTTCAACTTGTTGCAAAGGTAGTCTATCAACTCTTTAAATGTCAAAATCTAGGTAACAAGAAAATTTATACACCAGTTATTTTTAGATGAAAACATTATAACTGTTTATTCTATATGAGGTATATATAATCTCAAATGTTCTATCCAGAATTTGTGTATAAATGAGCTATTTTCAACTTAACATAACATAATAAACAAGATTGCTTTAATTTACACATGAATATTTTTAAATCCTTTAAAATAAAATGTTTAATATTTCCTTCACGAATGAGTAATTTAAAATTGCAAAACTATGAGGAATTACAATGACACAAATTCTTCTTTATTTTATTTTACTAACTCCCCCACCCAGATACATGTACTAAGAGTGTGTTTGTGTGTGTGTTTGTCTATTTCACTATGACATCTTTTTAAAATATGCAAAGTCTGTATGCTGTTCTAAACATCTATCAAATTTTTGATACTTTGCCTCATAGCGTTTAGCCCTTCCTGTTTTAGCTATCTGTTTACTTTTCTACCTTCCTGAAACAACTATTAAGAGGTATAAGAGACACTAGTGTCTCACATTTTGTTTATCCAACCAAAATATTAAAATGTTTAACAAGTAATAGGTTGACTCATATACCATTAAATGAGCATCCTGCATATGGTTCTGGGTGCTTGACCCAAAAAGGAAGAGCTCAGAAAATCAGGTCAGATCTCATAAAAATCATAGTAATGTTTATATTTTTTTGTTTATCATGAAAGTACTATGCGTGTATGTATGGGTTTGTGTGTGTGTGTGTGTGTGTGTGTGTGTGTGTGTGAGAGAGAGAGAGAGAGAGAGAGAGAGAGAGAGAGAGAGGGAGGGAGAGAGAGAGAGAAAGAGAGGAGACAGAGAGACAGAGAGTGACAAACAGAGAGACAGGCAGAGAGAGGGGAGAGTGGGAGAGGAAGAGGAAGAGGGAGAGGAAGAGGGAGAAAGAGGGAGAGAGACTCACTCTATAGTCCTGACACTCCATCAGTGAATTTCTTCATGATCATGTCAGTTGATCATGTCAGTCCGTCTCAGTCTCAATAGTTACTCCCTGGGTCTTGAGATTGAAGCTGTGGACTATCACACTTGGCTGCTCATTGTACATTTTATAAAAGTAAACAAAAATATTACTCCTAGCTGGTAATACTTAACTTGGCCTGTATCATCGATATTATGAGTGGAATAATTAACCCAAACGAGGGAATATGAACAGAAATAAATGCCAAATTCCTGAATATAATTGAATGTATGGCATTGAAAGTAATCTAGTGAGCATATTAGAATACCCATAGAAACACATTTTGTGTTTTGTAGTAGCTAATTGCATTCCATTATTCAACACGACTTTTATTTACTTCAGCCAAAGTTCAACATTACTTCAGCTTGTTAGTTACAATCCAATATTCTCTCAACTATTTAAAACTTAAAAGCCAGTCAAGAAAATTTATACAGTAGCTAAATTCACTAAAACAAAAACACCAAAATTATCGCTAATATCAGGAGTTTATGAAGAGTTGAGTAATTTCCAACTTTACATAATATGAGATGGACTCTTTTATCTTACATCCAATGAGTCTTTTTAACAACTTTAAAATAACAGTAGTGAAGAATAAACTGGATTGTGAGTCTAGTGTGTAGTGGATGAGCTATCTCTGAAAGTATATATTTTACTGACTCACTCAAACCTTAATTTCAAATATTTCTCTCATAAGTGGCCAATGTAAAACCTTAAGCTCACAGAAAATACTGTCTGAAGAGACATCTTTCTTGTTTGCTTCATTATTGCTTTCAGTAACCAAACATAGGGTTTATACCATACCAGGTTCTGATAGAGAAGCCGTATGTTGAGTGGCCATTTCATCAGAGTCAGTGGAAAAATACTGTGATTGTGTCTCAATTATAGTTGTAGAACCTGTCATAAAACAGTCTTCTTTAGGTGGAATATTAATATTTAACAAAATGCTGTGTTTTTACATGTTTTCCACATTTCTGGAACATATTATATGCATTTTGTCTTTCTGGTATAATTGATCTCAATTATACTTAATTAAATATAATATAATATTTCAAATAATTGTACTTTCAAAAAACATATCATATTTCTATTTTAAATGAATATACATTTTATCACAAATATTGCTGATATTTTAAACTATTTTTGCTCTTACAATTTGTTATAAACAAAGAGGTAGAAATAGTCACTGCTTCTTTGTGATGTTTTATTTAATTTTTATTTAAAATATTTTATAATATTTTTATTGTGTTTTCTTTCTGAAATAAAATATCACTATGGAGCATAGATTAAGCTTATTTCATTATGTAGCTTGAATTTAACTGGCCCTGCTTCATCTGCTGCAATGTGAGATTACAGATATGTAAAAAGTCTTTTTTAAAAAAAAAATCAATGCATAGACATATGTATAGGAGGCTAAATTTAAATAACCTTTAAAATGTTTGAGAATGAGCATTAATATAAAACACTGAAGTGATTCTAGATCAGTTATATTGTACTAACAACTATATTTTTAATTATATAGTACACACACAGACACACACACACACACACAGAGAGGCAGAAACAGACATGCACACACACACATACACACACAAAATGAATGTATGCACAATGGAATAAATAAGAAGTCAAGAGGGAAAGAACTGTATTGGAATGTGTTATGTCTCTTTGTCATTAAACGTGCAGATGAAGGGAGAAGGGTCAGAACACAGATGAGGCATGGCAACGTGAGGGAAACCTGAGAATGTGAAGAGGAAAGACTCAAGATTAGAGGCAAGGGTTTAGTTTCAGGACTGCATGTGTGACTAAAGAAGGAAGTAGGCACACTATGTGGGAGGAGGAAAGAGCACGTGAATGCAAAGCAGATGTCAACACATAAGAATCACATATGGCGTATAATAAACCTGGTGTGTTAGTATCTCTTTAATAATAAGAGAAAATGGGCAGTGCATTACCCCCAGTGTCCAAACTCCTCTCATTGGAATAATTGTAGTAAATAATATAATGTCTAATAATATAATATAATGTCTAATAATGGTCATCTTCTTTCTGGGAAATAGAGCTTACACCAAAATTTAGACTCAAAAATTATGTTAGCTTTTGTGGTCCAGTATTAGGTTCAAAATCAGTCATTACTAAGGGAAAAAAGCATGGTCTTATTATAATATTAGATATTGTTGTTTGTGCCATTAGTATACTCATATGTATTTCCTGACAGAATGCTGGATATAATTTAAACACAAAAATATGCAATGACTAAAATAATCCTTAGTGCAGAGTGAAGGCTGGGGTTTTATAGGCTGCATATTACTTGTTCAGTCAGTAGGGAAACCACAGATGATAGATTTACTTTCAAACAGTGGATCTATACTGTTGCCAGCACTATTCCAATGATTTATTCCAGAATCAAGTCTGCACAGAGCATCTTGCTCTGTTCCCAGGAGAGGGTAATTGTTTCTGTGTCCTTGGGCTCTGACTCTCGCCTCTTGCTAACAGTAGTCAATGAAATAACAATTGTGTTAAGAGGGAACTTAACCTCTGTGGTTCCTTAGTCAATGTAGTAATGTTCTAGATAAATCTGCTCTCCTTCGAAACAATTTTCTCATGCATGATAGGTTCAGTGGCCTCCTCAGAGGGAAAAAAAATCACTGGAAATTTAAAATTTTTTTCAGGTTCAAAATCATGTAGTCAAATAGCCTTTAATTCAGATTATTTATTTGCCAGACTGTTCATTTATTTTAGCAGAGATAGAGTCATACATATGCAAGGGAAAATGAATTTTTGTACTGTATTTTGAACGTAAAAATAAAGATAAAAGTTTAGTTATAACTAGATGAATTATGAAACATCTTAAAATGATAGTATATCTTATAGAAAAAATCCTACACTTTAGTTGAGTGATTAATATTCAAGGTTTTAGTAATTGTTTACTTTAATCTAATTATGTAATTGTATTTTTCAGAATAAATCTACTCATTAAAAACACTTTTCTCATATCCAGTCTTATTCTCTACTAACCTCCTTTTCACTGCTTTATGAGTTTGTTCATTTAATGTATCGAGTATCACATGGGGCTGTACAAAATTTGATTTATTGACTATAAGTAAGTTTTAGACTAGCATATTTTCAAAGTAATCAATATAAGCACATGTATATTAACTTATGTATTTACCATACAATAAAGTGAAGGGTAACTTATCTTTATCCTTAGCTGTAAATTGAGATTTCAGAACTGATCAAGAAAAGATAGCTGGCTTCCTGGAGGTAGGAGCACTACTGGTAAATGTTATTTAGATGGCACTTTGAAAGATTCTCATCTGGGGTCAAATACCTCACAGCATGGAACTTTCAAGACATAAAAGGTGTCCTCCTGGGTGACATGGGGAGGTGACAAGTATGTACTTGTTAAGGAAATGTAATTTAGCTATATTATAGAGGTTTTAGATCAGAAGGTTCTTGATGTACCAGGTTTGGGGTGTTTATTAAAACACAGAGATTTTTCTTCTCTAAGGATAATACTTATGGTGCCTTTTATTTCAAAGTATGCTAAATACATAATTATATGTCTGAGATATATATCTGGTGAAGATAACTGGCAACATCTACAGTAATTAAATATGTGAAAGTTTTGGTTACTAGACTTTCGAGCAGTATTTCTAGCTTG
This sequence comes from Rhabdomys pumilio, assembly GCA_030674055.1. NCBI lineage: Eukaryota > Metazoa > Chordata > Mammalia > Rodentia > Muridae > Rhabdomys > Rhabdomys pumilio. Next base: position 60,668,933 of record JANHMN010000011.1, on the reverse strand, counting down.
CTCTGAAATGACATGATCATGTACAGTGAACATCTCTAAATATCTGTCTAATTATATACAAAATTACTTCATATTTTTCTTTTAATTAGAGCATGAGCCTGTTGTGGAGGTAATTTTCTGGTCCTGATTTATTTACACCTTTATATTCATTTTCTATGATTTCTAACAATTTAAAGACAATGTTCAGCTATGACTTGATAAATATTTTACAAAATTCAGGTTAATAAATAGAATCAAATTGAAGCCCCCAAAATTAATCTGCCCATCTATAGACATTTGTTGTTTGACAACGAAGCCAAAACCATACAATGGGAAAAAAGGCATCTTCAATAAATGGTGTTGGTCTAACTGGATGTCTACATATAAAAGAATGAAAATCGATTCATATTTATCACCCTACACAGAACTCAAGTCCATGTGTATCAAGGACCTTCACATAAAACTGAATACACTAAATCTCATAAAATAGAAAGTGAGAAATATTCTTGAATTCATTGATAAAGGAAACAATTTCTTGATTAGAACACCAATGGCTCAGGCTCTAAGACCAACAATTGATAAGTGAGATCTCATGAAACTGAAAAGCTTCTGTATAGCAAAGAACACTGATAGTAAGACAATGCAGCAGCATACAGATTGGGAAAAGATCTTTACCAGCCCTAACATATCACAGAAGCACTTAGATTCATGCAAAATCCTTAGTTGCCAGGGAAAGGTAAACAAAAATGAGCCTCAGATTAAATTTTACATGGATCAGAATGGCTAAGATCAAAAACTCAAGTGATAACACATGCTGACAAGGATGTAGAGCAAGCATAACACTCTTCCATTGCTAGTGGGAGTGCAAACTTGTACAACCACTTTGGAAATCAATTTGGCAGTTTTTCAGAAAATGAGAATAATTCTACTTCAAGACCCAGCTATAGCACACCTGGGCATATACCAAATAATGTTCCACAATCCCACAAAGGCACTTGCCTCAACTGTGTTCAGAGCAGCTTTATTCGTAATAGCAAAAAACTGTAAAAAACCTAGATGTCACTCCATTGAAGAATAGACAAAGAAAATGCACATCTACACAATGGAATACTATTTAGTTATTAAAAAGAAAGGTTTCATAGATTTTACAGGCAAATAGATGGAACCTGAGAATATCATTCTGAATGAGGTAGCCGTAAAGTATAGGTACCATGCTACATACCAGAGACCAAAAGAAGCTAAACAAGAAGGAAGACACAAGCTAGGATGCTTGAATCTCACTTAGAAGAGGAAATAAAATAGGCATAATAGGCAAGGGGAAGGAGGGAACTGTGTGAGAAAGGAGTAGCGGAGTTGAATGGGATGTTCAGAATCTGGTGTGTGCAGGGGTAGGAGACATGAACAGATGATCTTGAGAATGAAGGAAAGAGGTAGAGAGATAAGTGACATCTTAAGGAAGTAACACAGACAGGGGGTAGGGAGGGTACCCACGAATCAATGGGGATGACTTTAGCTATGACTTATAGCATTAGAGATATGGAACTTGAAGATGCCACCTCTTGTAGCCAGACAGAAATCCCAGTGAAGCTAAAGAGTCCCCCACAAACCTTTGACCCCAATTTTATTCTGTATATAAGAAATGAAGAAAGGATTAAGGGAATGACCAACCAATAACCTGTCCAAGTTGAGACCCATCCCATGGGCAAATACCAATGCCTGACAATATTAATGATACTCTGTTATGCTTGGAGACATGAGTCTAATATGACTGTCTTCTGAGAGGATTCATCCAGCAGCTGATTCAGACAGATGTAGACACCCACAGCCAAATAGAGGGTGGAGCTTGGTTCTCTTACAGAAAAAGAGGAGGAAGGATTCCAGGATCTGGAAGGGATAGCACCTCCAAAGGAAGACCAACAGAGTCAACTAACCTGGACCCTTGGGTCTCTCAGAGACCGAACAACAAAAACCAAGGAACATGCATGGACTAGACCTAGGCCTGTCCACACATATAGCACATATGCAGCTTATTCTTCATGTGGTTCCTGAACAATTAAAGCAGGGTTGAGGAAGTGAGGCCATCCCAAAATCTGTTGCCTGTATGTGAGATATGTTCTCCTAGCTAGACTGCCTTGTCTGGCCTGAGTGGGAGAAGACAAAACTAGCCTCATATACTTGACAAGGTGGAGTGGTACTCAGGGGGACCACCACATGTTCAAAATGAGAAGTGGAGGGGGCATGGAGGAAAGAATTGTGAAAGGTGGGGCCTCAGGAGAGGGACAGTGAGTGGGCTTTAAATTGAAGAAAGAAAGAAATCTATGCTTATTTATTTATTTATTTATTTATACAGGGCCTGGCCATATAGTCTAGGGTATCTTTGAACCCAAACACTCCCTGCCTTAGCTGTCACAGTGATGGAAAGATAGGCACACTGCTTTCGGGCTATGGATTGATTATGAATATGGTAGCTTTATTCTTTAAGTCTTTCTGATCTTGTGATCATGAGTCAATTTCAATATGTGTAATCCTTAACCATCTTATCAAACATGGCTTGTTTCTTATTCAGTGTGGTTTTTTTTTATTTGCTTGTTTGTTTCATTTTGTTTTTATTTTACATCTGTTTAATTATTTTGTTTTCAGGGATAATCTTACTTAAGATTTCAGAATTTGACTATCTTAAATTATGTTACTCTTTCTGAAGTTCTCAAATCCCTCCATAACTTTTTTAAGTTTTTAAATATAATTAAATTATAACATACCTACAAGTAACATCATACAGACTAGGAGGTGACTAGGAGGTTATATTTAATAATATACATGCATATATATATATATATATATATATATATATATATATACAGAGAGAGAGAGAGAGAGAGAGAGAGAGAGAGAGAGAGAATAACTATTAATGCAAAAAAGCAACCATGATTTGAAAATCAGTAAGGGGTGAGGCACATGAGAGACTTTGTAAGGAGGAGAGGGAAGGGGAAAATGATGTAATTTTAATCTCAAGAATTAAAATAAAACAATAAGCAAGAAAATTTGCATACAACATATTTTAATCTGTTTTCTCCTAACAACTCTATCCAAATCCTTTGTATTCTTTTTTCTTTTCATACACACAAAAAAAAAAATAACAAAGAGTCAAAAGAAAGACACAAAACAAATCATACACAAACACACATACACACATACACACACACACACACACACACACACACGTACTCGTGCACACAAGTCTATTTCTTGTTGGCCAACTACTCCTTGGCATGACTCTGCCCTGGAGTGTGATACACACACACAGTAGACATTTCAGTAGAGGAAACCAATTTTCCCTTTCTAGCAGGCATCAATTCTCAATAGAGTCTTGGTTTAAGGTGGAGTTTTGTGTCCATGTCTTCTTATCAGTTCTGGGATTCTGTCTGAAAGGGGATGTTTTTATCCCTGGCTCTTACAATATTTCTGATTCCTCTTCTGGTAGACCCTATTCCTTGAGTCAAGGGGTTGCTTTTAAGTCTCTTACTCTCGCCACATTGTCCGGCTGTAAGTTGCAGCATCAATTACTCTCACACATGAGGAAATTTTGATGATGAAAAAGGGCATTCCTTATGAGTATACCAATATGCTATTAAGAAATTTTATTTCCAAAATATGTAAATATATATATATATTTATTTATTATTAAACATAATATATATATATATATATATATATATATGTTTTTCACCAATAACGCATAAGTCAGAGATTTCATCTATAAGATATAATTTAAAAAATTGAAATTTAAATCACTTAAATTGTAGTATCTTATTCCAGTATCATATCTAATACCAAAATGCCTAGAAATGAGTACTACTTTACTGATAAATATTATATAAAATGAGAACATTTCCATATTGACTAGTATGTACTTTGCCAGCATACATATTTTTTGGATTGTAGAAGTATATTTCTATAAATATATTAGAAATGTTAAGAAAAATAAAAAAATATGTATTAATACGTATTAAATTGTGTTATGTATTAAATTGTAATATGTATTAATATGTATTAAAATATATTTATATTTGGAGGTCTATGTGAATTTTATGAGATTTATTTATTTTATTCTTATATGTATGAGTGTTTGCCTGCACTTATTTTTTTGCATCATGTCCAAGGTGGTGTTTGTAGAATTCAGCAGAGGTCATCAGTTCCCTTGGACCTGGTACTTCAGACCATTGTTCTGTAGGCCAATGAACCCCATTGGTCATGAGAATGGATCCCGTGTTCTTTTCAGGAGCAGTCATCACTATTATCCACTGAGCCATCTCTTTAGACCCGTTCCATGCATTTCAAGAAAGGATAATTTAGAAGCTTATAAAAATTTTAAAGTTCAAATTTAAAATCTATTTAATTTCCAAACTATGCATGAGAATGACTAGACTTTTAAAAATGATTAAAAAACAAAGCAGCATAAGTGTGTATTTATGACAGCTGGCAGAATTGCATACTGTATACATAACAATGAAATGCAAAGCTAGTGAGACATGGAGTCCAATTCTAATTGAGCACATTGTCTAAAATGTAAATTAATTGTGTTTACCACCAAAACACCATCTGTTTCTAATAACTGAAAATCGTTAAGTAAAATGGAAAAGTTGTATCATGTTGAAAAAAAGAATCATTTTATTTTCCAATAGAAAATGCCAAACAAGAATCTGAGATGTTGTACACATTATTACAGAAATTTATAAATCACTTGTGAATTGTGAGACATGTAATTATTTTTGTTTAGCTTTGTAAGCATAGATACCTGGGGGTATGTGTATACATTTTTATAATGACATTTCTTTCTTGGTTATCAATAAAATATACTTCATTTCTCTCAGGAGGACATTTTAGAAAATTGATATAGGTTTTTATATGTTCTTTGAAATTTTTACCCTCATTTGGTTAAGCATGAGATTATATAAATGGGAAAAAGCTAAATAATACCGAATCACAGGAAATATTTTTAAAATACTTTTAAAAAGTTAAAAAGCAGATAAAATTGAATTCTTTATTTTTTATTCAGTAATTGAAAAATGAACTCACATAACTTAAAAAGGATTCTCATTTTGAGCTCTGAAATATGAAACTATAATATGTTTAAGGACCAAGACTATTGCCCCAATTTCTTTTTCATTTTACTCTACATGTCCAGAAAGCAAACTCTTTAATCCGATTAGTATTTTCCCAGTGGGAAAGCCAGGTAGTTCATTTTGCAAAGCAGAGACATACTTCTTTTGCTACTCAAATTGTTTGGCTATAATGGTTCAACAAATCTGTGGAGTATTAACCTTGGTAATAACTCTGAGTAAAAATATTCTTCAATTGAAATAAGAATATGTTGTATTGCCTGGATCCATTTATTTACACATTCCAAACATTGTACAAAGCACATATGTAAAACACCTGGAAAAGTTTAAGCAAATTACTACAAAACAAGACAAACAAAAAACCCAATTCAACCAATCTAACCAAGAAAAACAAACACAAAACAAACAAACAAAAGCAAAGAGAAACCTGCTGAGGACATGGCACAGTTTTACTTCAAAAATGCTCCCTAAATATTTTCCTATGTATGTAAACAATGAGAGTAAATGAAGAGTTTACAAAGAATGCACCCCACAAATTGTTTATTAACATCATCCTTTTTGAGCTGATATAACTTACCTAATTTGATACATAGTAAAACAATTAATATTGAATGTCATTTGATTATTTAATTAAGGGTTTTTAAAATCCTACTTACTTCTTGTTCCTATGTTCCAATAATCTTCATATTGCTGAGACTATAAATACCTCTATAAATTTGTTGTTAAATTTTATTCATTTTTTAAAGATTGTTCTAAGAGCCACAATGGGCAGATCCAAGAATCTGGATTTGTTTGTTTTCTTTTATTTAACAAAATTTGCTATGATTTACAGCCCCTCCCACAGTGTGACTACAAACCATCAGCACATAATTATTTCCTCTTCTTTTAATCTTCTTCCTTCTCTTTCTCCTTCTCCTTCCTCCTTCCTCCCTCCTCTCTCCTCCCTCCTCCCTCCTCCCTCCTCCCTCCTCCCTCCTCCTCCT
>JANHMN010000011.1:60509950-60662751 GCA_030674055.1 Rhabdomys pumilio | reverse complement strand
CCTCCCTCCTCCCTCCTCCTCCTCCCTCCTCCCTCCTCCCTTCTTCTCCTCCTCCTCCTCCTCCTCCTCCTCATTCTTCTTCTTCTTCTTCTTCTTCTTCTTCTTCTTCTTCTTCTTCTTCTTCTTCTTCTTCTTCTTCTTCTTTTCTATCTTCTAGGCAGAAGCATATAGCCTCTGTAAGGACGGGTTGTTTGGAGAACTTTTCCTCCCCACAGAAGTCTGTAGGAGCTCAATGGCACCATGTTTGCTGATGGTGGGGTCTTTTCTCTAATATGTGTGTTCACAAAGCATCATCTTGCACTTATTGCCCTCTTATTTGTCTTACATGGTAATATACCAGATTTTCCAAAGTGAGTGTCTGTTAAAATTGATCCTATAGAGAAGCATCTCATCCCAGCCACTTAGAGACCTGCAGTTCCTAAAGATATAGTAGAGTTGTGGACACATGAGAGAAACAACAACTTTTTTAAAAAAAATTATTTAATCTTTTTTTTAACACTCCAGATTTTATTCCCCTCCTGGTCCATCCTCTGACTGTTCCACATTCTATACCTCCTCCCTGCCTCCCTCTCTTCATGAGGATGTCCCCACCCTTCAACCCAACTCATCAGACCTCCCTGGTGCCTCCACTCTCTTCAGAGTTAGGTGCATCTTCACTGACTGAACCCAGACCTGGCAGTCTTCTGCTCTATTTGTGTTGGGTGCCTCATATCAGGTGGTGTATGCTGCTTGGTCAGTGGTTCAGTGTCTGAGAAATCTCAAGGTCCAGGTTAACTGAGACTGCTGGTCTTCCTACAGGGTCATTCTCCTCCTCAGCTTCTTCAAGCTTTTCCTTACTACAAAAGCCTGTACTCAACAAAACTGGAAAATCTAGATGAAATGGATGTGTTTCTAGACAGGTACCACATACCAAAGTTAAATCAAGAGCAGGTAAACTAAACAGGCCCATATCTCATAAGGAAATAGAAGAAGTCATTAAAAACCTCCCAACTAAAAAATGTTCAGGGCCAGAAGTCTTTAGTGCAGAATTCTACCAGACCTTTAAAGAAGACCTGATACCAATATTTCTCAAACTATTCCATAAAATAGAAACAGGAGAAACAACAACTTTTAGAATCTGTATAGCTGTTGGAGACCAAGGTGAAACTGTTTGCTTGTTTACTTGATCAACAACATATATTATATTTCTAATGCTGCATACTAGAAAAGTTAGAGCTTTTATTCATGATCTTGTAAGTCTGTCAATAGGAGAATCCCTAACTGTGATGGATCCAAAGACCTTAAGAATATTGACCTGGAAAACTGAGAGGAGAAAGCGTGTATTTGTAGCTTCTGAATCTTTACTCAAACCTTCCCATTTCCCAGAAATATGATTAAATAATTTCAAACAAACCTCTAACACATGGGTCCTTTAAGGTCAACACATACAATCATAAGCAGTCTTAATTTGATCATCATGGACCAATCATGACAACTGTTGTGCTCTGTGCAGTTTTTTAATTCATAAAATTATAATCACATTGAAATTCTGTGTAATGAGGTTGTATAGATTGGTGGTTTCTCTACATAGTAAATAACACAAAATAAAATCTAATAGAAACAAAATAAAAGAATAACACTAGAAAAACTGCTCTGGTAACCCAGGTGAGGAACTGCCCTCTCAAAAGCTAGGGAAAAGCGATTGGGGGAGGAATTCTATGAGTCAGCATTGGGAGGGGAGTTAACATTTGGGATGTAAATAAATAAATTTAAAATATTGTACTGGTAGTACACATTGGATATTGAAATGTAGATACGATTACTATTAGTAATTTTTGGTAATGGGTGCTCATGTCAGTGTGTTACCTGTGCATGGCTTTGTTGCAATTGATGTCAAATGGTAATTATGAGGATTTAGAATTTTTATATTCAATGCCTCAGTTAGGAAAATTGTAATTTTCTATAGAAGTATCAATAGTAGTTCCATGTTAAAAATGTAAACCTTCTATATTACTAAATTTAAGCAGGGAACTACACGGCAGATTTTAGTAAGAGGCTGAAATTAATTTATCAAAAAGTAAGTAAATCAGTCAATGTGCTTTCAGAGTGTCACATATAACCTTAGTGTTTGTAATGTTGCACGGACTTACTTTAGGTGTCATATCAAGCTATTGAGATCACTAAGTATATTTCCATATTCTTCTTGGGCCCATGATCTTTTAAGTGGATGGCCGATGACTGAGATGCTCTCATCAAACATATTTTTAAGACATATTTTTCCAGTAATGTTTATTTAATTACATTCTCAAGTAGAATGCGAAACCTGTTCTAGAGTATGGTAACATAAGCCTCTAAATTAATCACCATGGAGGCAAATAGATAGCAGGCTGTATGCCAGCTTATGCTACACAGTGCAGCCCTATCTGAAAAACAAAATAAATGAAAATAAAACCAAAACAAACTAAAACAGAAACAAACAAAAAAAAGAGAAAATCCCCCCCCAAAAAAGAAATAAGCAAGAAAACAAAATAATGAAATAACTAGGCAGAAAAGAGCAACATGTGAAACGGTATGCAAAGGAAAGCTGAATGAAGATGAACAGAATCAAAAGACTGACACTTTTGGTTTCTGATTTTGTTACTTTGGATACTGTCTCTGCCCTTTAGTTAGTTTGACTAGGGGTTTATCTATCTTGTTGATTTTCTCAAAGAACCAGCTTTTGTTTTTGTTGATTCTTTGTATCATTCTTTTTGTTTCTATTTGGTTGATTTCAGCTCTGAGTTTGATTATTTCCTGCTGTCTACTCTTGAGTAAGTTTGCTTCTTTTTGTTCTAGGGCTTTCAGATGTGCTGTTAATTTACTAGTGTAGAATCTCTCCATTTTTTTTTTTAACCAGGGCACTTAGTGTTATGAATTTTCCTCTTATCACTGTTTTCATTGGTTTCATAACTTGGGGTATGCTTTCGTAAGTTTGGATATGCTGTGTCATCATTTTCATTGAATTCCAGGAAGTCTTCAATTTCTTTAAGTCTTCTCTGACCAAGTTATCATTGAGTAGAGAGTTGTTCAGTTTCCATGGCTATATGGGTTTTCTTTTGTTTTTGTTGTTATTGAAACCTTAGTTTTTGGGGATCTGATAGGATGCATGGGATTCAATCTTCTTCAATTTCTTGAATTGGTTGAGGCTTCTTTTGTGACCAATTATATGGTCAGTTTTGGAGACTTCTAAGACCATGAGGTGCTAAGAAGGTATATGATGCTATCCTCTGTCTTTGAAACATACATTGTCTGTAACAGAATATATGAATTTAAATATTCAAACCATGTGTAGGATAGATATAGTGCAAATTTATTCCCAAACACAATTTTGTGAAGTGCTGTCATTACTCTGATTCTCTAAATTAATAGACAATAAAAAATTATGTTTTAGAGTCATTATTTGATTTTAGTCATAATTATATGAAAAGATTTTGACATTATCACTTTAAAATGGTATCATTTTACAGCTTTGAAATCAACACCAATAAGCACAAGTAAGACAGGTGTCTCATAAAAGTCCTTTGGTTTCATGCTGTAAGTATTGTTCTGTTTTTGTGCTAAATTTGAGATCTTATATATCTGTGTGGCTCACGTATGTATAAAAAAGATTTGTCTGTTTATTCTGGGAGATTTTCCAGTGCTTATAGAGGAAAGACTAGATTAACAACACTTCCTGTTTTGAAATTGCTATTGCCAAGAATCATTAATCCTATGGATGTGTTGACACTTATTTTGTGGGAGTAAATTTAAATCTCAGTAAGCATTCAGTAATTGGGAAGGTTATGGAAATAACTTGATTTACAGAAGATCCTCATTCTCTACATTTGTGTGCAATGTCTGTTGGAGATACATGTTTATATTTATATATCACTGTTTGTACATATAGCTTATACCTACCAATTTCAAATTTTTGATTCCTTGTGTTATAAATTTACATATGTTGTATTTTTACTTTCACTTTTTTCAGTACAGGGGAATAAACCCATATCCTTGAATATATCAGACAAGCACTCTAATCCAGAGTAATATTTTGTATGCCATTACATTCACTTAAAAACAATTTATACATTGAATGACATTCAATTGGATAATACTATGGCAGTACTTTTCTATGATAATGAACATTGATATGGAAATACAAGGCATCCTTGTCAAAGGCTTGTTTTTGGTAGATATATTTTTTTCTAGTATTCAATTTTATTATATTTAAAATGCAATCTGAAACAGTATGATCCTTTTGAAATTGATTAGGATATATTGTATATTTGAGCAAATATTCAATGTCAATATCAATGGCAATTAGTTTAATGGGCTGCTTACTTCTTATTGCTTGCCTATAATGTTCTGAAAGTGAAGAAAAAAGTGTACAGTTACATAGGTAAATCCTTCACGTACAAAAAAAAAAAAAATAAGGACCTATAGGCAAAGAACTACAAGCAAGGGAAAAGCATACCAGTATTACACTTCTTAAAGCAACACAATTGAATCGTTACCATTATAGATGCATTCTTCACTCAGTGTTGATACGCATTCTGAATGAATGCTTTGGTCTTAAGGAAGGTGCTCTCTCATGTCTACTGACTTCTTAGAGGTCAACTTTGCTTGTACATTTACTTCAGCTTTCTTCTTGTTGAGACAGACAGATGGACAGACAGACAGACAGACAGACAGACAGATAATACATATGTATCCTATACATATATTCTCCTGAAATGTTCATTACAATCTCTGTCTTTGTATTTAAAGTATTCTCTGTGAAGTCATGTCTTTTGAAGAATTGCTTCCATATCTACCCCATGAGCTACTGTGCTATTCATAAACACACATTTGTAAACAGAGCACTTGGAAAGTTGAGGCTGGAAGATTGCTCTCAGTCTGGGGCCAGCATACTAAATAAGGAGACTGTGTCTCAAAAAATTGAAATAATAAAAAATCTGAAAGTTCTACAGCTCTATCAGAGAAATTTAAGTATTGATCTGTATGTTTGAGTTAATGACATTAGAAATAAATCCAACACCTTCATATTTTTTTTTATTCTAGGGAATCTTTTTCTTTCTTCTTTCCCATCTTTACTGATAGCAGTCAAATAAGCATTTCTTGTTATTTCCTTTTGTTTGCTTTATTTGAGACCTTGCCTCCTTCTTTTAAATATCGTTAGCTGCCCTGGGGTTGTAATATTCAGTATCATATTCAATACACACTGTTTATTTTTGTAAAAACTATGTTTTTACAAAAATAAAAAAATTAAGAAAATAAGAATTATTAAACATTCATTCCTATATCCTTACTACTCACTGTCAAAACCTAAAAAAAATGTGTATCTAGTACTCATACTGTTGCAAAGTACAAGCTGGTTGTAACTGGTCAATTTTACTCTTGAGTTTATGACATGAATCTGTATCTTATTTTATAGATTCTGCAAATGATATCCTGCTGCTTCAAAACTGATAGAAATTCACAGCAGTGAGATTCCATTTGTGCTTGTATCCTATGTTTGTACATTGCTGTAGATAAGCCATACTTCCCTGTAAAATATAGGCTCTGATTAATTTGGTGCCATTTTTGCTTCAGTCAATAAAATAATAGAAAATGTATACATGTAAACTCACACTTATCTATTCAGGTGATAATTTTGTTTTTCTTGTGATTCTTTTCTTCTTGATCAGTACGATAGACCATCATTTCCCCTCTATCTGAGAGCATTTTTGAGTCATTTCTTCCAATTCCTTCTGTTAGAAACAAATTTCCTCAGGCAGTTTCTTCAGAAAACATTTTTGTTTTAGCCTCATTTTAAGCAATTTTCTCTCTGTATAAATGGCTTTGGACTCACATTTTTGTGTTATCCTTTGTAACTCTAAACATATTATTTGGTTACTTTCTGTTCTCCAATGATCTTGTTACAGCAGAGTTCTACTTTCTGTAATTCTCCAACTCCCACTGGGAGACCAGCATTTTTCTACAGTTCTTTGTAGAATTTCAGAGGAGTGATTCTGAGGGCTTTGGCTTGCATTGATGTTGTGAAATGTTCAAACTTGGTAAATAAAGTATCTTGGATGCAAATTATTGAGGATTCCTCAATAAAATACATTAATCTATAATGTATTAATAGATGACTAATGACTGTACATAAATACCTTACTATGTATATCACATACATTCAGTTTTGAAGAAATAACTCATATTATTTTTGAGTATTAATATTTAGTCATTACACTGGTCATGTGCTGAGTTTAAGGCATTTCAGACCTAAAAATAACATGGATCATTCTTCTCTATTTTTTTTTCCAGTGCCTAAATATTATGCGGCTCTCATTTTATTTCTATGAATAGTGAATCTCAAAGTTGCCTGTTGATTTTTTATTAATATTTATTTTTAAATAAAGTATAATTAAATAGGAATATGCTTGAATGTGCTCATTTTTCTGTTAGCAAATACATTTATTTTTTGTATGAATGCTTTAATAGATGTCTGGTCAGCTTCCTTTTAATCCAAGATTACTTCTAAGGTTCAGATGTTAATGGCTATGTAATTATCAATTAAAGTATGGAATAATTAAATAAATTAATATGAATATTAATGTGTCTGATGTCTGAATTATATAAAAATCAGATATTCCAAAGACTAAAGGAGGTTCAAAAAATTGGTTGTTGTGGTTAGCTCTGATAATATCGTATGTATTGTATTTTATTTCTAATGCTTACAATGCCTGAATGCTTACAATGGATGATTGATGTGTGTGTAAGCTAGAGGTGTGTGTGTGTGTGTGTGTGTGTAAAAATTCTTTGCAGAGAATTTTTTATTTATAGTTTTGAAATTTATATTAAATTAAATTATACACGGTGGAGAATCAAACAAGATTCAGAAGAAATGTTTATTATTTATAATTTGTTTATAATTGGTTCCTAATGCCACAAATACTTCCACTGGTTGGTTAAGTCAAAACAAATGTATCTAGCTTTTCTTGGTAAATTAATCTATTGAAAATAAGTTTCAACTTCCAAAGAATGCATTCATTATTCATAAATGTGTAATTGTCTTCTATGTGTAAAAGAAGTCCTCTAATGTCAAATGAAAAAATGTTGAAAGTTTCAAACGTTTATTTCATGTAAAACAACTTCTTTGACTGCAGTTAGAGAATTTCACACTGAGTTCCTGAGTGTTCTTGAACTGAGTTCCTGAGTATCTTTGAACTGTATCATAGGCTCTCATACAGGTAATCAGATCCATTATTTGTTGAGATTTGTTGAGATTATACATGGTTATGTGTAAGTAACCATGCATATTAGGATGTTATTTAAGTATTTTATGTTATTTTAATATTTTAACAAATATGTCTCAAAAATAACCACTACCTTTGTGGTAAGTGAATTAATGCATGTGCCTTTTGATGGGGACAGAAATGTTATCACAACAGAATATAATTTAAAAGAGTAATATGCATGTGTTAGATAACAGAGAAAATACCATATTTTAATTTATTAAAGTTTAAATTATCATATATTATGGTGTCTTTGTATATATATATATATATATATATATATATATATATATATATATATATATATCATTACAGATAGTTCTGATTGATCTTACTGAACATTTGTCATATTGCAAATGCTATGTCTACCTATTTTGGTTCACTCCCTACACCCAAATAGGTAGGTTCTCTTTTCTTTCAGTTCCCCATGGATTCCTTTATTCTACATTTCCCACTTCAGTATCCACGAGTGCACTTAAGCTTCCTTTATTATAGAATCAGTTTTGCTGGTGTGTTTCTAGTTCTATGCTAAATTAATGACAGACAATGACTAGCCTAAATATACATGCGTTTCTCCCGCTTCTGCTCGTAATATGAGGAGATGAATGCCATTCTACAGTAGCTAAGCTTTGATTCTTTCAGCTGCTGCTACTGTGCTAAAGACTCATTGCTGTCATGGCATAGGAAGAACTAAATGAGAGGTAGCACCCCAGGATGCTGCTCTGTAAGCTGAAAATGGAAAGATTTATTCTGATCTAGGACATTTATCGTAGGTGGTAACTTAAATGGCTTGGCTTTACGCAGCTTAATTTTATTTGGTAAAGGATTACAGTTTACACATCTACACAGCCCTTTCACCTGCATCTTCTCTTTTGGCATTTTAGTGTTCCACAGAGGAAGGTATTTGAATCATTGAGTATCTTTGTGTTGTCCTCAAACTCTTCTTTTAAGGCAATTCCAGTGCCCAACAAAGCACAAATCCAAGGTTTTTTTGTGAATTATGGATTTATATTATTGTCTTAATTTACATTAATGGCTCTCAGAATCTACTCACATTCAGCTGGCTTCATTTGTCCAGGTCAATGTAGAGCTTACATTTCATCTGTTCTCCTTCCTACTTGCTTAGCTAAGATTCATCAGGATTTTCTGTTTCTGCACAACCCAACCGTAAACTGCTCTTCTGAAAAAATATCAAGCTTCCTTTAAGTGCTCAAGTACTGTTTAAATGGGAACTTCTAGCATGATGACTGGCCACTTTCCATGACCATAGAGCACTATCTAATTTTTCTCTCTAATTATAAATGATTGGCATGATATTTGTGTATTCTAATTGGTGAAATCTCACTACAGAGAATAAAATCATGAGAAAAAAATTTACACAAATAAACAGAACCTTTATTTTTTCTTCATTGCCTTCATCTTCTATCTCCATCTCCACCCTCCACATCACCTCTTCCCACCAACCCCTGCTCCCCTGCTCCTCCAAAATAAAACAAAACAAAACAAAAAAAAAACTCTTTTTTTTCCCTGAGAGAAGATACCAGTTTGTGGTCATAGCTGGACTGGAATTCATTACCCTCAAATTCATAAAAATCCTGAATTTTTATGAATAAAATAAAATAAAAAATTCCCACCAACCCCTGCACCTCCAAAAAAACCTCTTTTTTATCCCTGAGAGAAGATTCCAGTTTGTGGCCATAGCTGGACTGGAATTCATTACACTCAAATTCATAAAAATCCTCCTTTTTCAGGCTCCTAGGGCTGGGATTACAGGCACGTTCAAGCTTCCACTTAGCTGCTATATGAAAACAATCTGATGAAAAGCAACTCAGGAAGGAACAGACTACTTCCATGTGATAGCCCAACACAGACCTCAAGGCAGGAGCCTGAAGCAGAAGTTCTGCTGCCTTTGTTGGTGGCTTGCCCCTATGTCATGCGCAGGTAGCTTTCTCATCTAGCCAGGACCATCTGCCATGTGTTGGTAGTACTCACAGTGAGTTGGACCCAACTGCCCTGACATCTACTCTCTCTTGAATCTTTCTGCTTTCATATCAAAACTGTCCTTTGTTCAATTTACTCATTTTACAGGGTTTCCTTTATCCCATATCTACACTAGTTTTTAGTGTATGGGATTTTTAAAATATGGAATTTTTCTAGTTTTTAAATCTTTTGACATATTTATATCCATTATGTAGATATTTTATTCTTTATTAGCTATCATCTGCATATGAAAGAAAAGTAAGTTTTCTCTTTCTGAATGTAGGTCACTTTATGTAATATTCAACATTACAAACAATTGTCTAGAGCTGTAATAATTATTCTTTATATTTGAAGAAAATTAATAAAATTAATAAAATTAGATTGCAGATACATACCATAATTTAATGAATGATTTATCTGTTTATGGACATCTAAGCTGGTTCCAATTCTTGCTATTGTGAATATAGCAACCAATTTAAGGAAATAAATAAGCCTGTTTGTGACCCAAAGTTGGAAATAGAATCAATAAAGAAAACAAACTGAGGGAATTCTAGACAAAAAAAAAAAAAAAAAAAAGAATGTGGAATTCAAAGAAGAGCTACAGAGATGAAAGAGAGATTCTCAGGCATCAAATATCTATAGAATAAATAAACAGATATATTGTGAATTGGCCAGAGAAAATATTAAATCTAAAATTTTTTTAACACAAAACATCAAAGGAATCCTAGGCACTATAAAAACAATCAAATCTAAGAATAATACAAATAGCCGGGTGGTGGTGGCACACCCCTTTAATCCCAGCACTTGGGAGGCAGAGACAGGCAGATTTCTGAGTTCGAGGCCAGCCTGGTCTACAGAGTGAGTTCCAGGACAGCCAGGGATACACAGACAAACCCTGTCTTGAAAAACAAAACAAACAAACAAAAAACAAAAAACAAAAACAAAAAACAAAAAACAAAACAAACAAAAAATAGAATAATACAAATAGAGGAAGTAGAAAAATCTTCAATCAAAGGCACAGAAAGTACTTTCTAAAATAGCATAGAAGAAAACTTTTCTAACCTAAGAAGATTCTTATAAAGGTACAAGAAGCATACAGAACACCACATATGTTAGAAAATAAAGTCAGATTGCCACAAAATAATTAAAACACCAACAAAGAGTATTAAAAGATGCAAAAGAAAAGAACCAAGTTATGTATAAAGGCAGACCTACTGAATTATACCTGATTTCTCAATGGAGACTCTAAAAGCCAGAACAGCTTGGAGAAATGTGGTGCAGACTGTAACAGATCATAGATGCCAGCACAGACTACTATACCTAGAAAAAATGTTTTCAATTACCACAGATGGAGAAAACAAGATATTCCATTATAAAGTCAAACTTAAACAATGTATGTCTACTTAACCAACATTACACAAGGTACTAAAATAAAAATTCCAACCAAAAGAGGTTAATTACATCTAAGAAAAATATAGGAAATAATCCATCCTGAATCAGCAAAATTGAAGGAACAGAAACACAGACAAACACACACATACACTCACACATGCACACACATGCACCACCAGTACCACCACCAACACTAACAATATTAAGAACAAAATAACAGTAATAATCAATCATTGGTCATTGATATTTCTGTAAAATAATGATTTTAATCCCCCAATGTAAGGACACTCATTATCAGAATAAATGTGACAAGTTCCATGCTCAGTTGCATTCCAGAAGTACACTTAAATACCAAGGATAAACAACACCTCCAGGTGAAGTATTAGAGAAGATATTTCAAGCAGATGGACCTGAGAAACAAACTGATATAGCCATTTTAATATATCACAAAATACACTTCCATGAAAAACTATTCAGAAGATATAGGGAAATATACTATATACTCATTTAAAAAAATCTTCTAAGAGGAAACTATAATTTTTTAACATCATATTATTACATGTAAAAAAATAGCCTTTTGAAAAAAATCACATCTCTTCATGATAAAAATCCTATGGGGATTAGAGATACAGAGAGATAAATATTAAACAAAGTCAATTTACAGTGAGCCTATAGCCAACATCAAATTAAATGGAAAGAAATTTAAAACACTTCAACTAACACCAAGAACTAGACATGGCTTTTTATTCTTTCTGATTATAGTCATCACATAAAAATTTTAGCTGGAGCAATAAGGCAATGAAAGAGGTGAGTGAGACATACATTGGAAAGAAAGAAGTCAACGTATTGTTATTTCCAGATGATAGGAATATATATATATATATATATAAATTTCAACAGGAATCCTACAGCTGATAAATACTTTCAGGGTTGTGGCATATACATGGCAAATGAAATGAGAAAGAAATCAGTGAAGCAATATCATTCACATTATCCAATAATAATATAAAATATATTGAGTGATTATAACTAAGCAAGTGAAAGGTGTGTATGATAAAAATTTCAAATCCTTGAAGACAGAAATTTAAGAAGATATCAGAAGATGGAAAGAGTTCTTGTTCTAAGGGATCAGTAGGATTAATATAGTGAAAATTGTCATGCTACCAAAAGCAAACTACGGATTTAATGCCATCACTATCAAAATGTCAACAGAATTTGAATGAACCATTCTCAACTTCATATAGAAAAACAAAATCTCAGAATAGCTAAAACAATTCTGAACAATGAAAGACTTTCTAAAAGTATCACCATTCCTGATTTCAAATTGTATTACAGAGCAATATTAACAGAGACCTTCTGGTATGGGCATAAAAACAGGCTGGTTGATCAATGGTATTGGATTGAAGACCCATTTATAAATCCAAACATATGGACATTTAGTTTTTGATAAGGAGCCAGAAATACATACTAGTAAAAAGAAAACAGCAACAAATTCAACAAACAGTTCTGGTTTAACTATCTGTAAGTTGAGAAACACAAAGAGACTCATCACCCTGCATAAAACTCAGCTTCAATGAAACAAAGACCTCAATATAAAACCAAATACACTGAACCTGATAGGAGAAAAAGTGAGGAGTAGACGTAAATAAATTCTTAACAACATGGTGAAGAGCTGGGCAGTAAGAACGTCAAATAAATAAATAAATAAATAAATAAATAATAAAATGGAACCTCAAGGAACTGAAATCTTCATTAAAGGAAATGGCATAAAGGTACAAGAGTGAGAGGAGAAACGGCTGGAATTAAGAGCCTTTGGCGACTAGTATGGAAGCTTTCTGGAATCTATGAAGGTGATCTAAACTAATGGGGTTACAGATTCTCATGTGAGCAACCATCTCTTGTAGCCAGAAGAGGCATCCAAAAATGAACTGAGTTGCATTCACGTAAATTGTTGGCCAAGGGATTCCTAATGACTGGCCCAGCTTGAGACACATATCATGAGCCAAAGCCCACACCTGACACTATTAATGATAATCTGCTGTACCTGCAAACAGGAACCTAGAATAACTGTCATCTGAGAAGCTTCATCCAGCAACTGAGGGAAACAGATGCAGAAACCCACAGCCAAACATTAGGTGGAGCTTGGGGAATCTTGTGGAAGATGGCTAAAAAAGAAAAAAAGAAATCTTCAAACAATCCAGGCTGTTCTCCACAAGCCGAAAATAGGCTTCACTTCTGATCACAGCACTCACCCGATTTGTTGAACCAGGGGAAGTTGAGGCTAAATGGAACCGAGCATTCCATTCACTTCGGTCTTCCAGTCTCTTTGGTTCAGTAAGGTAATCTGCAAGCTACAAAAAGAAATGTGGACAGCAAGCCAGCCGGAAATTCTTTAACAATCTGTCCTGCCTGAAAAATATGCTAGGGCCATGGTGGCACAGAACTTGTGGGAGCATACAAAGAAAGTCCAACTTGAATGCAGGCCCACTCCATGAGATGGAGCCTATATTAGTAATGCTTGCAAAACAAATAGACAATTAGACAGCTCAGAGACCGAGGGCAAAACCAAACTTGACTGATTTAACATGAATGAAATGATTCCTAATGCTCTTCTGTTACACTCATAGATGAGATCCTTATCCTGACATTATCTGAAAGGCTTCTTGTGATTGTAGATGGGAACTGATTCAGAGAGCCATAGTCAAACCAGAAAGATTGTAAGAGCCAGAGAGGATGGAGAACCCCTGAAGTGAAGGCATCTGCAGGCTCATTTACTCTTACCAGGCTAATAAAAAAGAGAAAGAAGTTAAGATTTATTTTTCCCAGATCCATCTTTTATTATTTTTAGTGTTCTTATCTTTCTGAAATGAAAGAAAAATAATCATACAATACATTATTATCAGGGTATCCTCTCAACCTCCTCCTCCTCCTTGTCCTCCTCCTTGTCCTCCTCCTCCTCCTCCTCCTCCTCTTCCTCCTCCTCCTCCTCCTCCTCGTCCTCCTCCCACATTTGTCTACATCACTAATCACATTTTCTATTTAAAAGAAGTATTTTAAGGTAATAGTTTAGAAATCTAAATAGTTTACTCTTCTCAAACTTTATTTTTTTTTTTTTTCATTTTTACTCTGTTTATATACTTTGGGAAGGTTCTCACTGGGAGGCCCAGGGTAGTCTTAATTTTGATTGATTTTTTTTTCACATGTTCACCAGACCTGGATTTACAGAACTGCACCACCATTCATGGTTATGGGTTATTTCATTGATAGTTATGACTCTTCACTCTTTTTATTGTATAAATAAGAATATAACTTATTTAAACCTTTATTTCTATCAATCTTGATTCTTTACCTCAAGGCCTATTGTATACAACATAGGCAATAGAGATTCTTTTGAATTAAAATATCTGTATTAGCTTATATTATTCTATATATGTATTATATGTTTATATATATAGAATTTTACTATTATTGTATATGTGGATGTTTGCATGAATAAATGGTATTTCTACTTAAATACACATGTAGAAAATAAATAAAAACTCAGTGGGGAACCGCAGGGTCTCTCACACCACGCTGTGTGTAGTCAGCAGCCCTGGGTTCCTCCAGCTGGAAGTTAGGCCAGGCTGTTCACCACAGTTCCTCACGGTGCAGCCTCAACACAGGAAGAAGTCCTTGGGTTTCCAAAACCGGTTTATTGGCATGGCGGATGGTGGATGGATCTGGATGCACACCCCACAAAACCCAGGGCAGGCCTGAGTTAAATAGGGAGGGGAAGAGTGGGGAGGGGCTGGGGAAGAATGCTTAGTCGACTCCACCCTATGGCCTTCAGGTGCCTTATTAGTATGTAAATCTCTCGAGGGCCTGGGGGCCTGTTTATCACACCCACCACCTGTGTAGTGACTGAAGGGCTCAGGTTGAGTGGAGATTAGACATCCTGACAGGAGCCTGGATTCTGGGGGCACTGCCAAACCCACAACCCAAGAACCAGGACACCCTTACATGGCCTGACAATGCAACACAATTATAGAGATCAGAGAACAACTTTGTAAAGTATATTCGCTTTTCTACTGTCTTAAATAATATTTTTAATTAAAGTATAATTATATCAATTTTCCCTTCTTGCCCTGCTGTGAATCTCACCATTGTTTTTCTGTTTCCTTTCAAATTCAAGGCCTCTTTATTTAAAAAGTTATTTTTGTTATACTTATACATTATTAATAAATATAAAACTGTAATCTGCTGAGTATTTGAGTTTAAATGCACATGGGATTTTATATATATATATATATATACATATATACATATATATATATGTGTGTGTGTGTGTGTATATATATATATATATATTAAAATTTGATATCAAATGACATTTTCTACCCTAAAAATTCCATTTTTGACCTGATAGCCCCAATTTCATATTCCTTATTCATCCCAGAATCAAGCATTTTATAAATTTGCAGAAAAATATTTTATTTCATTCACTGTTCACGATAAATTTTCTATTAAAATCAACTTATACCTAGCGAGTCAGTTTTCTTCCGGAGACAGGTTAGTCTGATAATAAGTGGAAAACTGTTCTATTCAAATTTACATTAAAATGAATTTAAAGCCATTCAGAGCATTGACTTTTGGCAGGAATTTACCTATTATGGAGAGCAGAAGAATTGGATCTGCCTATCAAAACGATGAAACTGAACGCACATCTGCCAAGACCATTATGTACATTGCTGAAATGTATTATTAACCTGGAACACAATGTGTTTTGTCAAATAAAAGAAATTCCATTAAGGATGCCAATTTTAATATCCATGACACAGCCCTATTCAAAAATGTTCATGTGTTTTTGTCAGAGTCACGAAAATGCAAACAAGGAATGATTTTTTTTCGTCCCCCCCACCCCCTGTGTAGTTTAGGAAGTGTTTCCAATACATGAAAACATGTGAGCAGAGGAACTTGCCTTCCTCCTACAAGTCTGAGCTGACAGGAATCAAAAGTTCAAACATCAACAGCCATTCATAAATAAAACCACAAATATTTCTAACATTTTTAAAAAAATTACAGAGACCATGTTTCTTTGAGCAGTTTGATGATTTAAAAAAAAAAGAAACTTAAATTATTTGTGTATAGAGAGCACTATCTCATAGAGATCAGAAAATATGTCATAGAGTACTCAGGGCTGTGATGCTGCAGGAGTCTACAGAATCAAAAATACAAGAGAGAAGGAAACTAACCTTGCTGTCAGTCCTCATAAGCTGAACACTGAGGGTCAGGGCCTTTCCAAGAGTTACTTGTTTTACATTTTGCTACTCAGTATTGCATGTTTGACAATCATTGGAAGGAGGAGTGTATCAATTTATAGGACTGCATTCCTTTTTCTTCTGTAAGAAAAACATTTTTTTTTAACTAAAGGCTAAATATATATTTTAATTTATGTTTCAAAATATCATTAACTTAGTAAGCTTTGCTTAATGAGTGAGATGAATGCACCATGAATTCAGAATGATATAAGGATTCATGAAGTCTATGATGAATGGGCAATGCTTCTGTCATTTGCAACATAATACTTAACACAAAATAATACAGAAATTATGATCTCTAACTTTTGGCTGCAGCTGTATGTAAGGAGAAAAGAAACTTCAGACAAAGTTGCCAGAGAGGAAGTGAACACTGGAGCTAGGGAAACACCCTCATGCACTTTGATCTCACACCCTCTGCACTCTTTGGAGTTGTTATAGAATCCATTTTCTCTATCGTTACAGTTTTTATCTCACCCACACTGGATTCTATCCTATCCTGTTAATACAATTCACACTTGATTATTCCATATTTGATGTTAATGATTAATTCAGGATTGGCATGAACAGACAAAATGGTGGGTTTATATACTAAAACTGTGTCAAATTATAATTCATAGTCATTGAGTGGGCCCTGATTCAAGCTAATAATTCATATCTGGCTTAGATGGAATTTTATTTCTTCATATTTCGAAATGCTTGGTCTACTTTCATTTTCAATAGATTTTTAAGAACTAATACTCATTGTTTTTCTATTGAATTGTGCCATTTTAAACAAGGAAACTATTGGACTCTGTACTTATAAGTTTAGTTTTAGTTTAAGTGTGTGTTTTTTATGCTTGCAATCAAATGCAGGGCTTTAATTGTGCTAGAAAAAACACAAAGAGCCTACCAGTTAGGTACATATATTGACAATTTATATTTTATATACACAATACACTATGTAATTTAAACCTTTTGGTCAAAGAAATAGTTAAGAGATTGAAGTGATGTATCAATACAATTGTGAGTCACTGTTTCTCCTATCTCATATTGACACAGGTTGCTCTAGAATTTGATAATATTTGCACCCACCTTTTATATAACAGAGTTACAACTAGATGTCTGCACACTGAGACCTTCCTTTTTGTGGGGAGCAGAACTCAAGATGGCTCCTGGCTGGGTGCCAGATGCCCCTGGCGTGTTGGTTCACCATTTCAGGAAGCCTGAGTGGCACGTAGTCTAGGCTTTACTGCGCATGCATTCTGCTTGTTCATCGTTACATAAGATCTGGCCATGTGACATATGCGCTCAACATCAATCAAGAATGACTTCATGGCAGGTTCTGATTAGAGAGGACACAGAGATTTAAGGGCTGGGAGCTAGAGCTTGGGGACTTTTGTGGTACTTCAAGGTTCCTGAATAAACCGTGTTGGGAAGAAGATCCCGTGTCCGTTGTCTTCTGTCTGCTGGTCGGTTCAGCAAGAATGAGACTGAATAAAAAGTTCTAGTTCAGATAAACTGGCAGATGTATTTGCAAATCTCTCCAGACACTAAACTTGATCATTTTAAATAATTCTTATGTAAAATAATGAAATGATTAACCTCCTTAAGCAGCTGAAATATTTTATATTCTGAACCGAGTTCTACTGGACAAAAGAGGATTCTCTAAATGCAATTCCAATGAAGACTTGCCCTAGTTACTTTGCTTTGATATCGTGAAAGAAAAAGAAAAACAAATGAGAGTATTGAAATAATTTAACTCTAGCTCATTGTGTGGTAAAAATGTGTTTCAAAATTAAGCTTTTTGGGGGGGGGGTTGTAATATAATCACTTTTAATTTAGTTTTCTAATACTGTGAATATTGAGCTGGTAAACTTTCTTGCTTTTAGAAATAAATGAAATTTCATTAAAATAATTGAAATTTCATCATGTTCTGTAATTAATTTCCAAATTGCATTTAAAAGACATTCATAATTAATAAAAAAAAAACCCCTTTCCTAATAGACCTTATAATACACATACAGGAGCAGGAAGATAATGTGATGTATAATTTCAAAATTCTTTATTAATTCAAAAATAAACACCTTTTTGAATCTAATTAAAAAATACTAGATTCCTACCAAATTCACCTAAACTAAAAAAAAAAAGAAAGAAAGAAAGAAAAAATAAAAAAGAAAAATGGAGTCAGTGTCCTTAGTGCATACACAGATTAGAAATAAAATAATACCTTTTGGTCTTTTCCAAGAGTGCTTTTACCATGTATTATTGTATTAGTTTGTGGTGTTTAGTTGTCTTCTCTTGAAGGCCTGCTTTTTCTGAAGAGGAATTAGACTGGAGAGGGGCAGGGGCTATATGAGTTAAAGGGGAGCTAGGAATCATCGAGGGGGGGACTATGATTGGGATGTATCACTTAAGAAAAGAATATATTTTCAACAAAAATAATCTAAAAAGAGAACAAGATTTTTCCCTCTGTATTATTTGTAAATTTAAAGTGAAAATATCACTAATTTTCTTTTTATACATTTCTATTACTTGTTTACTTTTTAAATGTTGTCACCCTTCCAAATATCCTCGTCACAAGCCCCCATCCCCTTATCCCCTCCTCTTCACCCATAAGAGGGTGTTCTCTGACTTACCCATCCATTCCCACCTCAACCTTCTGGGGTATCAAGGCTTCACAGTATGGAGCACGTTCCCTCCTGCTGAGGCCAGACAAGGAAGTGCTTGGCTACATATGTAGCAGGGGCCACAGAGCAGCCCACGTACACTGGATTGGTGACTTAATCCTTGGGAGTTCTGAAGTGTCATGTGAGTTGATACTGGTGATCTTCCTATGGGTTGTAATCCCTTTCAACTCCTTCAATTCTTCCCCTAACTCTTCCATTGGGGCCCTCAGGCTCAGTACAATGGTTGCCTGTAAGAATATGCATCTGACTCAGTCATCTGCTAGTAGAGCCTCTCAGAGGACAGCCATGCCAGGCTCCTGTATGCAAGCACAAGGCATCAGTAATAGTATCAGGATTTGGTGCCGGTGCTTTCTGTACAAGTTGGGCTGGTCTCTGGATGTCCTTTCCTTCAGTCTCTGCTCTATTATTTGTTTCTGCATTTCCTTTAGACAGCAAGAGTTCTGGGTTAAAATTTTGGGGATCAAAGGGTAGCCCCATTCCTCAACTGGGGGCCATGTCTATTTACTGGAGGTAGTCTCCTTAGTTCCATCTCTTCATCATTGGGCATATTGGCTGATATTATGCCCATTGGGTCCTGGGAGCCTCTCACATTTTTGGTGTCTGGGATATTCTAGACTTTCCTCTGTCCCTACTCCATACTACTACATATTTTCATTCATTCAACAGGCCCTCTCAGCTTCTCTTCTGTTTCCTCCCCATACTTGATCCTTCCTCCCCTTTTCCCACCCCCTCCCTTCTCCCACCCAGGTACCTCCCTTCCCATGCTTCACATGCTTTTGTTCCCTCTTCTAAATGGGATTGAAGCATTTACACTTGGGCCTTCCTTCTTTTTAAGCTTCATGTGGTGTGTGAGTTATAACATTTGTATTCTGAATTTTTTGGCTAATATTCACTTATCAGTGAATACATACCATGTGTATTCTTTTGTGACTGGGTTATCTCAATCAGGATGATACTTTCTAGTTCCATCCATTTGCCTGCAGAATTCATTATGTTCTAGCTTTTAATAGCTGTGTAATACTCCATTGTGTAAATAGACCATGAGTGGATATTAGGCAAAAAGCTCAGAATATGCACAGTTTAACTCACAGACTGTATCAAGCTCAAGAAGAAGGAAGACCGAAGTGTGGATA
Source organism: Rhabdomys pumilio (assembly GCA_030674055.1). NCBI lineage: Eukaryota > Metazoa > Chordata > Mammalia > Rodentia > Muridae > Rhabdomys > Rhabdomys pumilio. The sequence goes on along the minus strand of JANHMN010000011.1, from coordinate 60,643,006 downwards.
CTTCAGTCCTATTTACAATGGGGAAAAATAATAACAAGACGTAGAGGGAGGGACCTGGAAGAAAGAGGGTGGAGGAGAGTAAAAGGAGAGCAGGATTAGGTACAGGAGAAGACAGGGGAGAAGTACAGAGGGTCAGGAAATTTAATGGAGGTGTTTAGCAGTGTAGGATGGGGAACTAGGGGATAGCCACTAGAAAGTCTCAGATGCCAGGAAAACAAGAGGTTTCCAGGACCCAACAGGAATGAGATTAGCTGAAATACCCAACCAAGAGGGGAGAGAATCTGTAGAGACCATATTCAAAGGTTAAGCATGGCCCCGCTTGAGGGATGGGGCCATCCACCCATCTCAAAAATATTAACACAGAATTGTTCCTACCTAAAGTAAATTCAGGGACAAAGAGTGGATCAAAGATGGAAAGAAAGGCCATCCAGAAACTGTCCCACCTAGGGATCCATCTCATCTGAAGACACCAAACCCAGACCATATTGCTGATGCCAAGATGTGGTTGCTGACAGAGGCCTAGTGTGGCTGTTCCTTGAGAGGCTCTACCAGTATAGATGTGAATGCTCACAGCCACCCATTGGACTGAGCGCAGGGACCCCAGTGGAACAGTTAGGGGAAGGACTGAAGAAGCTAAAGTTAAGTTTCTTGAGATAATTATTCAATGGAATATCTGGCTGAATCTAATCTAGATAGAGTTACTCTTAACCATTAGAATGGGTCTTGCTTCACCAAGACCTGTATCATGAGCATCATAATCTGTTCATTTCTGTACGACCACTTAGTATCCAGCACTTTTGTTATAATAGGTCTGAACCCATTAGACAAGTTTAATGCATATATGTAGGTCACAGGTTATACAGTTACAGCAAAAATGAGTAGCATTTGAACTGAAGCAATTCCTAGAATATTTATTGAACTTAGTTTTAAGGGTGATGCATAATTGTGCAAGTGTGTATATTATGGGATGTAACATCCTGAGCACTTAAAATATAATTCTTCCAATCAAGACAGATATATGCTAGCTGTGTGCTTAACTGAAAATTAGACCAGTTAATTTATGCTATTTTCTTATCATTCAATTGAACTAATTAGTGCATCCCCATGGTGATGGATTTCCAGCTGATGTAAGTTATCTATTACAGTCACAGTTAAAGGCATGTTAATTGAGAGGGCATGGTTCTACTTCAGGTTATCAACAGGCCACATTCAACAGGATTAATTGGCAGGAAATATAATAAATCCCCACTTCACCACTTCCAAATCCATATTGATTTTCTTCAAGTAAAGCCAGTCACGCATTGTTTTGTACAACTAAGCATTTTCTCATTAATTTTCATAAATTTTATGTACATATGTTTATCATATTCTGTTAGAAAATTTCATGTCTAGATCTACAACCTCGTCTGCACATAGCATTTTTGTTGGTAATTAAAAACAGCGAACGTTATATTATCCTCAGCATCAATGCTATGATAGAAACAATTAGGTTCAGAGCCTTCAGCCAACTTGGATGTTCTCCAACAATGAATCTGTGACATATGTCTGATTTGCATAGAGGCTTTAAGTTTTCAGTCATAAATCATCTTGAATATAAATACTATATGCTCAGCAGCAGGTGATAATGAGAACTTAAATATAAATTTCTTCTAACTCTTCTTTCACCTGGGCCATTGAATAGATAGCAAGAATAGAATAATATTAAAATCAATCAGAGTTCTCTCATAAGAAGTATATTTTACTTGTATTATTTCATTGTATTATGCTTAATATTCAAGAAAAAATGTGTTTTATTATCTGAGCCCCGTTGTTTGCTTAGCTTATCTATTCTCTGCCTATGTATAAAAAGTTTAAAGACTGCACTTCAATGATTTGAGTGGTATTGATTTCAATGGTTTGTGTGTATATGTGTGTTCACATATGAATACATGAATATCGTCATCAGAAGACAACCTTGGATGTTGTTTACTTTTTCATTGTCTCCTTCCTTCCTTTCTTTCTTTCTTTCTTTCTTTCTTTCTTTCTTTCTTTCTTTCTTTCTTTCTTATTAGTTCAAGACAGAGTCTCCGGCAGTAATAAAATGGACGCACTCTTCTACATGGTTAAACAGTAATGGGGTCCTACATGAATACAGAATTATGGGCTGGGGTAACTTGGATTGAAACTGTGAACAAAAATAATTACTTCCTCGCTAAATCTTATGTACTCTGTCAGGTGTTTGTCACAGTAACAAAATGTCTCAGACTAGTACATTTTGTGTTAGTTAAACCAATTTAGTTATGTAAATTGTCCCATACATGGATTCCACAATATAGTACTCGTAGTCTCATTTGTTTATTGAATTCTTGAAATGTAGTCAATGTCATGAACCATTCATTTCAATTTATTCCAATTTATCTGGCAGAATGACAATGGTGGAACTCATCTTTGATCACAGCACTTGGGAGGCAGAGGCAGAAACCTCTCTTGATTCAGTGGCTAGCCCTGGAATATAAAATCAGTTCCAGGATAGACAGGCTAAAGAGAAACCCTGTTTTTTTTTATTAGATATTTTATTTATTTACGTTTCAGATGTCAACCCCTTTTCCCCATTTTCCCTTCCTAAAAATCTCCCATCCCACTCCTCTCCTCCTTTTTGCTTTTATACCATTTTAATTACTTGCATCTATTAAGGTCAGTTCTATGTTGAAGGTCTAGTAATACAATAAATGCAAATAGTCAAGCAACAGGCATGACATTAAAAACGAATATTCAAAGAACAAGCAAGGCAATAAACAAAATTCTGTGAATACTCCATGATCACTGTTTCTAGGGATTTACCAGGATGACCAAAATATCTGAGCCAACTTCCCTGTCTTAGGCGAAAGTCATTTTCATGTCTGAAGCCGAAATCCTTGGAGAAACTCTGTTTAGACAAAGCAAACAAGCAAACAAGATTTACATATGGTAAATGCAAATTTTAAAACTCTATTTGTCCAGAAGTTAGTATACTGCAGAATGGTTTCTGTAAGAACCCTTAGCGATTATCTATCTATTCTATAGAGTATATCTTTATCCTATACTTAACTACTCTTGTGTTTGTTTTGTTCTGTTTTGGGTGGGATTTTTGTTGTTGTTGTTGTTGTTTCGTTTTATTTTAAAATTAAGAACAGTTCCTTTTTTTCATTTGTTTGTTTGTTTGTTTGTTTTTCAGGACAAAACTGGGTAATATATCTGGCCTGAAATTTGAACAAGGACAGTGAAAGAACAAATTCATTTTTTTTGTCTTTGAAGATTATAACTAAACCATGTAATATGTGTTTATTTCACTGTGTAACTAGGGAGTGTGTAGGCATTGCCAACTAAAGTATGCTGAAGCCAATGTTGACAGGTTAAAAATAGGGCTTATTGCTGCCAACACTTCCAGCTTTTTAAAACATAATTTAAATTTTTCACATTGATGTGAAATATTCAAACTTTTAAGTTTTAACTGCGACTTTTCAAAACACTGTAAAACTGTCTGAATAAAAGACATATTTCTTGGACTGAAATTTATCTTCCTTTTATTAAAAAGATACGGTGCATGACATAAGTGGTCATATGGATCATATATTCTTTGTCAGTTCCTCTGATAACAGACACCTAGCTGTCCTACATGTCTAACTATTGAAAGTAGTGCAACACTACACATATACGCTCACCATCCTTCAACTGAATTCAATTCCTTTGGGTGCACATTCAGGAACAAGGTTTGCTAAATCGTTTGTTGTTATGTTCCGTGGTGGAGGCTCTAACTAGGCTACTTACTTAGTTAATTTATGAGTCATTTAAAGTGCAGTGAATAGATTGTCATCATAATGTTAGTGGTTTGTTTTTTCTAATGGCTAAAATTATCAATCAGTTTTTCATAAATATATTGTATACCTCTTTTTTCTTTTTTGAAAAGTATTCAGATCACTTGTTATTTGTTTTACATTGGATCACTTGGCTTTTAAAAGTATTTTACACATATCTGTATGTATCTATTTATAGATCATATATCTATCATATATATATATATATATATATATATATATTTATGATAATCTTAATCGTATCACTTGAAGTTTGACAATTTTTATCTTATTCTGTAAGTTGTACTTTCCTCTGTTAAGTGCTTTCTTTTACCTGAACAGAAGCCTTTTATTGGGCTATAAATCTATTTGAGGATTCTTGTTTTTGTTGATGACATCTCATTCTCACTTAGGAGTTTAGATTATTTTCTTCTAGTAATTAAAACTAATACACAAAAATGATTGGTACCACTTTTATTCAGAGTGGAAATTAATTAAACAAACAAACCAACCAACAAATAAAAAAAATCAAACAAACAGCATAAGGATGATAATGTGCTACAAAGAACAAAAGGAAGAAGACTAGAGGAGTTTCATTTAGTTTAGACCTTTACTACACTCCATGGGAGCTCAGGGATCAGGAGCTCTGTGAAAAATGATTGCTAAGAATTTTAAAGGCAGAGGGAATGGACGAGAAAGGAAACAGTGCCCTCTACACACAACAAAATTGATGCAAATATGAACTCACAGATATAATTGCCACATGCACAGATCTGCACAATCAAACCAGATGTGGCCCTAGCACTGAGAACTAGAAATTAAAACGGGCTTTCACCCCAAATCAAGAAACTATCTACAACTGGTAGTCTCTTGGAAAGAAAAAAATTGTCTCCACCAATGCAGTTTCACATATCATTCAAACTTCAGTGTAGGTTCTATGTCTAGCACTATGAGCCTATGAGCAATACAAAACAATGTAATTTTTGTATATTTTGTATACTTTTTGTTTTATATAGCTTTTTATGTCTTGGTCTTTTAGTGATATATTTCAGTGTCTCATTTTAGTCGCATTGCTTTGTGCTTCTTACTCTCTCTCTCTCTCTCTCTCTCTCTCTCTCTCTCTCTCTCTCTCTCTTTCTCTGTATGTGTGTGTGTCTGTGTCTGTGTCTTTAGTGATTTTGAAACAGAAAGTGATACAAAGGCTTTGGGATACAAAGGCTTTGGGAAGATCTAGGACTAGTTGGAAGTACTGAAAAGCATGATAAGAATTTATTGTGTGATCACAAATTTCTTTAGGTTTACAAAAAAAATTATTGGATATTTTATTTACATTTCAGATGTTATCCCTTTACCCCATTCCCCTCCCCCAGGTACCCCGTATCCCATCCCTGCTTCTCCTGCTTCTATGAGGATTTATCCCCACCCACCCATTCCCCACTCCTCTAAGGCTCCTGTTAGCATGCATTTCCTGGCATCCACATCAGTGTCTACCTTTGGTGACTGCACATGGGATGGATACCCAGATGGAATGCTCTCCAGAAGGCCCCTCCTTCAGTTTCTGTCCCACACTTTGTCTCCATATTTGCTTCCTTGAGTATTTTGTCCTTCTAAGAAGCACCCACACTTGATCTTCCTTGTTCAAGAGCTTCATGTGGTCTGTGAGTTGAATCTTGGGTATTGAGAGCTTCCGGGCTAATATCCAATTATCAGTGAGTGAATACCATGTGTGTTCTTTTGTGATTGGGTTACATCATTCAGGTTGATATTTGCTAGTTCCATCCATTTACCTAAGAATTTCTCAAATTCATTTTTTTCATAGCTGAGTAATGCTCCATTGTGTACGTGTACCACATTTTTGTATTCATTCCTCTGTTGAAGGACATCTGAGTTCTGTCCAGCTTCTGGCTATTATAAGTAAGGTTTCTATGAACGTAGTGGAGCATATGTCCCTGTTAAATGTTGGAGCATCCTCTGGGTATATGCCCAGAAGTAGTATAGTTTGGTCCTCAGGTAATGCTATGTCCAATTTTATGAGGAACTGCCAGACTGATTTCCAGAGTGGTTGCACCATCTTGCAATCCCATCAACAATGAAAGAGTGTTCCTCTTTCTCCACATCCTCGCCAGCGTCTACTATCACCTGAGTTTTTGATCTTAGCCATTCTGATAGTTGTGAGGTGGAATCTCAGGGTTGTTTTATTTTAAAAGAAATAGAGAAAGCCATGATTGATTCAATGTGAAATTCTCATGGTTAACCCAAAACTTTTACATGGAAAATTTTAAAGACTATAGTAACAAAAAAATAAATCTTAAAAATTGAAACCTCATTGTATTAACAACAATGCCTGTTGCATACACTAAGAACAATATGACATTAGGCTAGCTCTCCATGATTCTGTTTTATTTTGTAATTTGAACACTTTGTTTCAAAATTGTTTAGAAATGGATGAATACTCTACTGATGATTACTTATGAATGTTTAATATTAAATATAATCCATTGTGAATAATTTATATATAAGAATGAAGAATATAATACATCATATGTAAACAGCAATCTTTTTAAAAGTAAGATGATACAGAAAAGTATGAACTAATACTGTTGAAGAGAAGAGAAGATGTTTGGCCTTCCATTTCACCCTAGTAAAATTCATCTTAAAACAGAGTGTTTTATGCTGAACATTTTATAATTAAAGCTTCTGTGTGTTTGTGATATATATATATATATATATATATGTGTGTGTGTGTGTGTGTGTGTGTGTGTGTCATATATTTACTCTCCTTGTCTTCCATCAAATTCATGATTGCCCATAGTGCTGACTGATTTTATAGAAATAATTAATGTCCTCTACTCTAGAAAAAAATCACTTTGCCCACAGTTCTCTGTTTAAGGCTGTGGTGAGTCATCCTCTTTCCATATTAGTAAGTCCATTGGTATTAGTGTCTTTCAAGTAATGTTTAAGTATCCAACGTCTAAGTTATGAACTTCTTGGGTGCAGCCTCTGACATTTCTGTCCTCCTTTGACCTCCTGGTTCATACTGATATCCAAGACTTTGGTGTAATTGAATCACCTGGAAGGGGGATCCAGGACTCTGCACTGTGATACTCTTTTCCCCTTCTGCAGAGTAGTTTTCCTATGAAGTGACAGAACCCTACTTATCTGTGAGCACCAGAATAAATATTGAGGATGCAGCTAAAAAAATTGTACTTTCTAATAAAATTGTAGTTGTTGGTTTTCCTCTAATATTCATGACTTCATTGGCCGTGGTAACTGGTAAGGTTTCCTGTACCAAGGATGATTTTCTCTGATTCAACAGATAGTAAATCCAATTAAAGAGCTGTTAATACTATCGATCCATGAGCACAGCAGGCCTTTCCAGCTTCTGATGTCTCTTCACCTTGCTTCTTTAATTTCTTACAGTTTTAATCATACAAGTCTTTTTCTTGCTTTGTTAGTGTTATACCAATATATTTTGAGGTTATTTTGAAAGCCTGTTTATGATTTGTATATAGGATGGCTGCTGATTTTTATGAATTAATTTTGTACCTGCTACTTTGCCTAAAATGTTTATCAATTTTACATTCTTTATTAAATTTCTATAATCTGTTATTTATAAAATGTTATTATCCGTAAACAAAGATACTTTGGCTTCTTCCGTTTCTAATTGTATTCCCTTGGTTTCTTTCAGTTATGTCTTAGCTAAGACTTTAAATCCAATATACAAGAAGTATGGGATGAAAAGACATCATTATTTGGTTTCTAATATCATTAAAATGCTGTAAGTTTATCTTCACTTAGTTTGTGGTTTTTCTATATATTGCCTTTATTTTTTCAGGTATGCCTGAGCTTCTTAAAGTATGCCCCTTTTATCCCTAGTCGTCCCAGGACTTTTGTGATGAATGGGTATTAGAATTTATCAAGTGGTTTTTTATTTTTTCATTTAATGGGATAATCATTTTCTTCCAGTCTGTTGATATGCTGGATTACATTTATTGATTTACACGTGTTGAACCATCCCTGCGTTTCTGTGATGAATCCGCTTGATAAGGAGGATAATCTCAACTGGTTTTGTAAGTATTTTGTAATACTTTGTCTACTTTCTTCATACTTTTTAAATATAGTATTAAAGTCTTAGCTAAAATACCTAAAGCAAACTAAGGGAATTAAAAATAGAAAAGGAAGAAGCCAAAGTTTCTTTATGTGCAGATAATAAAATTTTATACATCAAAGATCCTAAAGACCACTTAAGGAACCTTTTACTTTTGATAAGTATTTTCAGTAACATAGCAAGAAACAAAATTATCACACAAGAATATGTAGCTTTCTTGTATGCAAATGATTTGAAAGTAATGCAAGTACTTCATTGAGAACTTTTACCTATTTGTTCATAAGGGATGTGGTTCATAATTTTATTTTCTGTTAAGTCTTTTTGTAGTTTAGGTGTTATCATGATAGCAGCTTTCTTAGGAACGTAATGTTATCTCAGTTTCTATATTGAGAAATTTATGAACCTCATGAAACTGAAAAGCATCATCTGGAAAAGGATCATCATTCAGACAAATTAGCAGACTACCAAATGAAAAAACTTACCTTCACCAAATATATATCTTATAGCAGCTTATTATGTAAAATGTATGAAGAACCAAAAATAAAATGGATGTAAAGAAAACAAATAACCAAATTTAAAAAAAATGCATAAAACTAACGGGATAGATCTTAAACAATGGAACACAAATGGCTGAGGACACTTAAAATTTTTTCATAACCTTAACCTTCAGGGAAATGCAAATAGATACTACTTTGAGATTCTATCTTACACAATTCACAATGGCCAGCTCAGACTGACAAGTATTTGTAAGAAGGGGAATATCTATCCTTTGATGATGATAATGCAAAATTTTATAGTCACTGTGGAAATAAGGGTGGATACTATTCAGGAAGCTGGGGATAAATCTAACTCATGATCTATGTATTACATTCTTGGGCATATACACAAATGACTCTACATCTTACTCAGAGATATTGTCTCACCAAGATTCATTGTTGATCTATTCATAATAGCTTGAAATTGGAAACAACCTAGATATCCATAAATTGATGAAGAATAATGAAACTGTGGTACACATATAACAATGGAATATTATTCAGATCTTAGAAAAATAAAATTGTAAAACACTCAGGTAGATGAATAAATCTAGAACAATCTACCTGAATGAGGCCATCCAGATACCAAAACACAAATATATCTTTTATCATATATAGAGAATTTGGCTTGCTAACCTTCAATATGTGTGCCACTCTTTAATAACTAGAGAGGTTAAGTACTTAGTAACTTACTATGGGGAAAGGAAAGTTCTACACAGAATGGGAATAACATATATTGTTATGGAGATTGAGAAGTGAAAGTAGAATATGTTTATATAGTAAAGGGTATAGAAGAAAAGGTAAATAGTGAATAGAGACAAGAACAAACATAATAAAGACCACTGATAATCTATATGGAAAATGACTACTAAAGAAGCTTCCCAAAATATAGAAAATGTGTGTATGTATGTATGTATGTGGAAAAGCACAGAGACCTGCAATTGAACAATAAGCAGAGAATGAGAGAATTTTAAGTACTCAGTCTTAAATGTCATGTCTTCAGCAAGCCCTCTCTTCAAGGCTCAAGGACATATGTAGAAGGAGAACCAGAAAAATCTTAAGAGCAAGAGGGGATGGATGAAGCCAAAGAAATCCTCCAGACACAAGGACTGATTGTGAATATAAAAACTCACAAGACTGTTGAAGAATGAAAAGAGCCCAACATGTTTAAGCCGGACTGGGTTTGAAGAAGACTTAGCCAGGGGCTCGAGCCCTCTAGGGGTCCAAGTGCTGTGCAGTGCCTTTCATAAGTAAAATCCCAGACTCTGATGTAAGTCTGTGATTGGAAAAAACTTCAGTCATGACCTAGGATGAATATTCTCTGTGAAAAACAAGACCAGGAGAGTTGAAAAACACTGAAATAATTATTCAGATAAGTTAGTCAAGATAATAAAGCTATGGTTGCAATAATATCAGTATTATATATATATATATATATATATATATATATATATATATATATATATATATATATATAATCAGCAATCAGCAGTGGGAAAAAACAAGTTGTTCATGCTTGAAGTTTCCCTAGAGTCTTGTGACTCTGCCCAATTCCCTCCTTCCCAGGTCCCTGTGATGCCTACAGCTGGACTGACCCCTAATTAAGAACTATCTGCAATTGACATCCCCTGACAAAGAAAAGCCAGTTTTCTCCAATGAAGTCTCATATGGTGTATTAATCCCATTCATGCCTAGGAGTTAGCCAGTACACAATGGTATGTTGTAAACTTTTGCATCTCACTTTGCTTTGTTTGGGCATAGTTTATCTTTTTAATCTTTGACTTGTTTCTTTTACTTTCTGTTTTCTGGTAGATATTTTTCTTTATTTTTTTGTGCTTCTTATTTTGTGGGATTGATTTTTTTTTTATTTTTTATTGAATATTTTCTTTATTTACATTTCAAAGTTATCCCCTTTCCTGATTTTCTTCCCAGAAACTACCTATCCTATCCTATCCTTCTCCCCCTACTTCTGTGAAGGAGGAGTTGATTTTTTTTTTTTTTTTGAGATAGAAAAAAAAAAGAGAGAACATGAAGTTGGGAAGAATCTAGAAGGAATTGGGGAGGAGGAAACATAATCAGATGTTTTCATTTTTTTCAATAAACAGGTAGAGTGTATTGATGTGATTTCTAAAACCAAATATTATGACAGGCTTGTAGAAGATTGATGGAACATTCTTTAGAGCAATTAAAGATTTGTGGAGTGTTTAATAATAGTGATTGTATGAAGAAAAATAAACAATTTAGAGAAAATCATCAAGATATTGTCCAAAACAAAACAAAAAGACTGTTTGATTTATGTTACATCTTTCATTCTGTCATTTCTCATTATTGTCAGAGAATTTTTTTTAACTTATTAGCAATTTTTGTAAATGGGGAAAAATGATATTACTGTAGAAAGATTGGAAAGACAATTCTGCAAAAACTACATTAGAAAACATTTATTCATCTGCAAGTTGAGTTCCTTTCCTGATAACAGTGTGCCAAATGACACCTTGTAGGATTTGGGGAGCCCTATGATACTGTCAACAAAACCGAAACCTGGCAAAGCTACCAGAGGTCTTGAAAAACCTATGCTTAATAGATCTATGCAATAAAAATGTGAAAACTCAATATGCAGAAGTTTCTCTCAGTTCCACTTATTTTCTCCTTCTGATTGAAGTGCACATTCAAAATAAAATAAAGTATCATTATATGAAGAATGACCCTCAAAGTACAAGAACGTACTATGAACACATTCTACATATGATCTATTTTTCTGATTTGATAGAAATAATGTGACTGCACTCATCTTTCAAAATCCGTGCATACGCATACATAGCTATATATAAATGCACACAAATTTTTTCCTGTGTGTGCATTTTCAAGTATATCTATTTTATTTTTCTTTCACATATTCAATTATCTGTATTTTGGTTTCATCATCGCATTTACTATGTTGGACAAGTGATTTATGTTCAAAGTTTTTGAAAACTGATTGCAGTTTTTATTTAAGCAGTTTGTTTATAAGATAATTAACATATATAATAAATGCAAATTATGGAATGTTTAAAGGGGTACTTAATAAACTGCTAGTGTGATTTTTATCTCTGGTTTTAGGAATAGATATTAGCCTTAGATATATATCTCCACATTTCTTTCATGAACCCTGGATACTGGCTTTTGGATAGCCAGGTTTTTGATTTTTGTAATTTATAGTTAAAATGTAGTCGATCACTATATACTAACTTTTTTAGTCTTCCTTTTATTTACAGAGAATGAGTTATAGATTTATTTGATTTTGACATGGTATCAGATAATACAGGTTGTGGGAAAAGTCATGAATTAATTCAATATATAATATGAAAAATGGCATTACCTTCTTCCATTCATTTGTTGATGTTTTGTTAGCAAATGATCACAGCTATATTTTTAAACATCCAAATTTCTCACTACCATAATTGTGAACTTTGAGGAAACTAACTGAAAAATTTAAACCTTATTAACTGTTCATTGCTTTTTTTTTCTTTATACCATGTATCTATGAAGCTACACTAAGATTCTATTCATGAGTTTAATATTCCCTCATGGATGTGCTTCTAACATTGGTACTCAAAGTATATAGCATATTTTTTCACTCATAAATTCCTTTAGCTAACATGATTTTCCATGTGTGAAGTATCCGAGACTATTACCTTGACCCACTCTCAGGAAGCTTCTGGATGTGGTGTTAGTTTTAGTTTTGATTTATATATTGTGTTATATTATGTATATGTGTGGCGAGGGAAGAAATGTCCTCTGAAGAGCAGAAGCCAACTTTTAGAGGTATGTTCTCTCCTTTCACTTAGGGTTCAGGGAAACTAATTCAGAATGTAAACACCCACAGAAAACATCCTTACCTACTGTCTCAATGTCTGAATTCAGTTACCTTTAATTGGTAAGGTGGAATGTGCCTACAGTGACCTATGCCATCAGTTAAGCCTATCCTTCATTTAATCCATATCATGTCCTTGCCATTTATGTATTCCATTTATATAGCATTCACTGCCTTATAATATTCTCTTGAGAGCATTTTGGAAATAGCTATACAAAGATCCCTACCTTAGTTCTGTTTTGGAGGAACATGACTTTAGACATATCTGCTCATCTGGAAGGTACTGGTTAATAAGACAGAGTGTGTTAAAGTAAGCTGTTGATATTACTTTGAGAACTGATGACATATCAAAATGCTTGCAAACTAGATAGAGGTTAAGTAGTAGAATAATCACTAAAGAAAATGTCGATTCTCTTTACTTAAAGTAGTTTTCTTAGTAAAACAATATTCTTGGGTTTGAAAACAACACAAGCACAAAACCTTGGTCATATAGGAAAACAAAACCAATCTCTGTACTCACACTCTTTACTACTGTTTTTAAAAGAACTCTTTATGATATTATGAGATGGCTTTAACATTATGCCTAGGTTAAAGGTCAGTTATACTTAACCAACAATAAAAATGAGATGTAAGCACAAAGCTCATTATCATTAGGGCTTGTGCAGGGAGCTAATATTATTTTCTCGAATCTAGAGTGTAGTTAAAAAATGAGTATATTACTTCTGTTAAATCTCTTCCATAAATTAAGTTTCTTGTATTTTCATGATACTATACAGACCAGCAGCTAAACTTTCCTATAGAATTTGTCTTTGGCCACTTCTCATGGTATGAGAGTCTGTAATCAATATAAATCATTGTAGAAGACATAGGGGTCCTCCCTCAAATACAGTTTGGCATTAGGATAGGATCTAGTCTAGAAAGTGGAGATATATAGACCTTACAAAATCAATAGTAGGTTTTCTGAAAGAGAAATGTAAGTTAACTTGGCAAAAGCCATTAGGTCAGTCCTAGGGATTTTGAAGATACATTTTTAGGAAAGCTTTAATTGTGTGTATATGCAATTTTTCATATTAAGTATTATAGAAATAAATACTTAATTTATCTTTGATATTCTGTGTTAAACATTATGATGGAATGAAAAGATTAAGAGTCCTTTTTAGAAATATGCAATATAGTAAATTCGGACAAAAATTTTAGCTGTCAAACTTTTATTCTAATGACCGTCAGGGAAGAGCGAAAGAGCCAGGTTCCTTAATTGGCCTTTCCTAATGGAGTGATACTTTAAGGCTCATAGTTTTTATATGGTACATGCAATTTTAACTACTGCTCTATTGTTTTATGTATTCAAATTGAATACTTTACATGTTTCACTTGGATCCTTAAACTGATCTAACCATGAAGGGCACGATATTATAAACTGGAGCTTGGCAAAGGGGAGTGTATAATGACTCAAAATCAAAGTAGCAGATTCAGTAATATAGCCAGGAAGATTAGAGCTCAGAATTAACTGAGAGATCTGAGGAGAGTGAAGGACAAACAAAGAAGCAGATTTGGTCTAATTAAGAACTCGACAAAAGCACACTGGCAGAAGTTTAATAAAGAGCAGATATGAACTGTTACTTGAATATATATTTTTCCACTTTCTTTGTCTGATATCAGTAATATAAATTTGAAAATGCTCAAATGCATGTAGGGGAAAGAGAAAAATTGAAATTAAACAAAGGTAAGGAGATTAGTAAAAGAGATTATTACTTCTAAGTGAACTAAAGTCTCACATGTCAGCCAAATAACTTTCAAATACGTTATTACAGTTAAAATGGCAGATCCCCTGCATAGGTCTCCTAGAATTTAGTTAAAAAAGAAGAATGATCATAAAACATATTCCTATATACAAAGTATGAGCCTTTCCTATTCAGTGCAATCAGAGTAAGAATCATAATTACTTCTTGTTTATAAGGAAACACTGAGAGTGGCAAATGTTTGGTTTAACATAAGCTCATCTCACAAGAAGGAGCCTATAACCTACACTGTCTGGATAGCCAAGAACCAGAAGTTGGATAGCTCAGAAAGCTAGGGTAGAATTAAATAGAGCTGACAAAAAATGTCAATAATAAGCAATGATTCCTAATCATATTCTGCTATACTCATAGATTGAGTCTTGTCTTGTTGTCATAGACAGTCTTCCTCTGGCAGAAGATGAAAATGGATGTATGGGCCTAAGCCAGACTTAATGCAGAAAGATAGTGTAAGTTAAAGGAGTTCTGGCTCCTCCCCATAGAGATCAAGCAACCTGTAGGATTCTGCGGGGATGAAGAACACCTGATGAACAGGGCTCACCAGATAATTAATCAGGACTCACAGACTGAATTGACAATATGGGCCTGCATGAGTCTGTACCATCTTCTCTTCTTATATGCTGTGGTTGTTAGCTTGCTGTTACTGTGGTGCTTAACAGCACGTGGAGATGTGTCTTTGAATCTTTTATCTGATTTTGGCACACCTTTTCTTCTCTCCAGTTACCTTGTCCAGCCTCAAGATGAGGATTTGGTCTTTTATTATTGTATCTTGTTTTTGTATCTTTGTTTGTTTTTGTTTTTTATCCCAGTCTGCCTGTTGGGTCTTGGAGACCTTATCTTTTCTGAAGAGGAAATACAGAGGGAGTGGACCTGGGGCAGAGTGGAGGTAGAGGTGAAAGAGAAACTGGGTATGGGATGTATTGTTCAAGTGAAGAATCTATTTTCAATACCAAAAACTTAAATAAATAAGCAATCCCAATATTGTCGTGAAAGATCTTGGATCATGCTGTTTTTAAGTGATATTTAAGGTGGAAAAATCAAACATTGTAGAAAAATAAGCTAACTATAATAATTTAATAGTTTGAATATAGTAGTAAAACCATACCATAAAATTAAGAAGTACTTTCTAAATAAAACTTTGAAATCGTATAACAAAAAACCCATTTTATTTAATATGAATATTAAAGTTATTTCACTTTAGCAAAAAAATGGAGACAATTCAAACTAACAACCCAACGATTTTTGACAACTATTGTTTAAATTTATTTAGTGAATCTATTTATATCTATTGTTTCTGAGAATCAGACCGAGAACATGGCCTTATAGCCAATTCCACAATTTAATCAGTGACAGGTGAAAAGCAGATAAATGCATTTCATATTTTTAT
Organism: Rhabdomys pumilio; assembly: GCA_030674055.1. Lineage (NCBI taxonomy): Eukaryota > Metazoa > Chordata > Mammalia > Rodentia > Muridae > Rhabdomys > Rhabdomys pumilio. The sequence goes on along the minus strand of JANHMN010000011.1, from coordinate 60,627,517 downwards.
TTTGTTGAATACCCTTGGTCCTTTATTACTTGTCAACCATTTATCTAGTTGTCATGGTCACTACAGAAAACATTTAATGTTAGAGTTGAAAAGACAGATGATATATCTCAAAAATGATCTATACTGACATCTTATAAAAAGTGTTTGAATAGAATATATGAGAAGCAGGAAGCTAAGCAAGTCCCAATTAAAGCAGCTAGAACTACGAAATTCCATATCCTCTGGCCTTAAGTAGCTCATCCGCATAGTCAACACAATGTGATTTATAATAACCTGGACGCTTCTGGATGTAATCCAGTATTTTCAGGAAGATTTAAGTGAGGGTAGAAGACTCACTGCCATTCTCGTCAGCTTTACTCCATTGGATTGGTCCCAACATGGATACAAAGAAAACAAGAAAAAAAATAACTAGCTAAATCTAACAATTACCCAATTCTGCTTCTTGACTGTGGATACTCTGTTACCAGTAATTGTCTGCTTCGACAGCCATGCCTTCTCACCACAATAGAAACCTTTTCTGTTAGTTATTTTATCCTGACAATAGAAAAAAGAGTTATCATAGATGGATAACTTAATAAAACTGGATTATATAGTTATGTTTAAATAGAGAGAAAGGATTTTCATCATATTTGGACAGATAGGTTTATTTAACCATTAACTAAACTATGACTCTAGTGAATTAGTTAAGTTAGTGATAAAACTTATAACCTGGATATTTTATTTCCAGTACACACTGAACTGGATAATTTCAGGGTTTTGTGGATTTGTAATCTCATTCCTATCTGGGATTCAACCTAAGATTTGTATTTGCTGTTAAATTTTTACCTTTGAAACTATATCCTCAAATGGTTCCTGAAATTTATGAAAGGAATAATTTAATTTCCTGGAGCTAAAAATAAAAGGAAAGATATAAACGACAAAGTAAGTTAGACATGGATACAAAAAAACAAAAAATAAACCAAAAAACAACAACAACAACAACAACAACAAAAAACATGTTTCTAAAAAGGGCAAAACAAAAGGATAAGTTAACAACCAAGTATTTTTTATTGGGCTCAAGAGGTCTTTTCCTTATGTAGTATGAAATCCCTTTGAGTAGCTACTCTTCCCATGGAACTAAAATAAACCTGGGTAAGAATGAGAAGGGTCATTCAGTGCAGTAGTTCTTGCATATTATCTCCGCGTACGGTAAAGAGAAGCAGAGGTACACCTAAAATAACTTTGAGATATATCCTGATTGCTTTACAAACAAACAAACAAACAAACAAACAAACTACTAATAAAGTTTGAATATTCAGGATCTCCTAAAACTCCAGTATCATCATGATGAGAGAACTGAGTGAAGAAGTCTCTGAATGTTATTCCCTCACGAATGCACTGACTTTGTAAACATGATTGCTAATCTTTACACAAAGTTCTATTTGAGAAAGCTGTTTAAAAAACAATAGCTCAAAAAGCAGGAAGACAGAGGCTGACTCCTGATAAGAAGTGAGCTCACAGAGGTAGAGTATATTAGTGTTTCTTATCTGAGACACCTTCCAGAACAGAAATACTTATATTTTTACATGTTTTCGGCTATGTTGTTACAACAGACCAAAAAGATAGACTTGTTTAATAAATTTCCAAAAATTTGAGTAATAAATTGTTATACCTCCCAAGATACTGAAGCACAAAGGAATCAGTCAAGCAGGAGACAATCCCTATTTTTTTGTTAAAAGATCAAAATAATTTCTCATCAACAAATTTTAAGACACTTTCTTCATCTTCTGTCAAATGATTTATCCTAATATTGAAATACTGTTTTCTTACATATTTCTTCATATTGCATTGTTTTTTAAGTGTGTACATAGTTCATAATTGTCTTATTCTTCATCTCAGCTAGGAATTATTAGAAATTTTTACACTCGGCATTAAAATTATACTGATTATGTATTGCCATATTTATGTTTGTTTCCTAGATAATTTGTAATAGTGTCCTTGGTTTAAGGAACAAGTAACAAAGCATTCTGGGAACAAAACTGAGCTATTCTATAGCTTTGGCTCTTTAGGAATTAATTCCATCACTTGCAGTTCCTTTTTAATTTCAGATTTTCACCAAAAGGATACTTTGCTCATTCAAAAACTTCTAAAATAAAAGATGCATTGGACAGGACAAATGCATATGCTTGTGCAATGTTACTCTCTGGAGTGAGAACACTGAGGAGATGGGTGGGGGTATGGCTTGTGAACACAGGTGCCTTAAATGTTAAAAGTTTTGTTTTGTTCTAAAGGGATGGTATATTTCATCTTTGAAATATCTACATATCTTTATATATTTTTGAAATATCTGAAATATCTTTATATTTCCTGAGGTTTTCTCTTACATATATTAAGTGTGTGTTAAAAATCACTCACTATGATGGCTTCTTTAAGTTAGAGAAAATAAAAAGAAACTTTTTGTTTATGTATGCTTGATTACACAACTATCATTATACACATGAACAGTACCTGCTATTTTATACTTTGGATTGAAAAGTAATGAGACAGCAAGGATAAACATTAAGTTAATGAAATGTCAATGAAGCATGTTTGCTTTTCCCACTTGTTATGAATATAGACTTTCTGCCTCTATTAGACTTTACCAAAAGTGAGAGAATAATCAATGGCACGCAAATGATTTTAATTACTATATAATAAACTGCACACTTGATGAACCATTTACTCAGACTCTATATCATTTATTAAAGTTTAATATAAAATTTTACCCTGTAATCAATATTTCTCCGTTTCTTTGTTTCTTTTTTTTGTTTCTTTGTTTCTTTCTTTCTTTCATTACTTATTTGTTTGTCTTGTTTTGGGTTTTTTTGAGTCAGGATTTCTTGGCTGTTTTGGAACTCACTCTGTAGACCATGCTGGCCTCAAATGCAGAGATCTGCCTACCTCTGCCTTCCAAGTGCTGTGATTAAGGACAACGTGTGCCACTATGGCTCAGTTTCAATTCTTTTTCTAATGTAGGTATCAACCTGCCTATTTTGGCCTGTGTAGAAACTGTATTGGAATAGAATACAGTGTAAGATTCATGGACAGCACAAAGGTCTTTCTGTAGCAGGATCATCTCTGTTGTTGTTGCTCAGTGTCTTACCACCTTCCCAATTCTATCAGACATGTTTTCTCATCTATTGTGAAACAACTATAAAAACTTATAGATATAAATTCATAAAGTGGTACAGATGAGGCTTTTGGACTTTCCTTCATCCATCCATGTTATGGGCATAACTTCCAATTTTGCCAGAACACATAATTTGACATCAAACCCTTTTATGGCTTTAAAATCTCTTCTGCAATGTGCCATGAACCTTAAGTTCTGGTGGTTTTTGTACTTGTCTCTGTGAGACTGGGCTCTCCATATCTGCTTTTATCAGGTTGTGGTTTTCTGAATTGATCTCCATCTGTTGCAAAGATAAGTTTTCCTGACAAATGGAATTTGTCTTAGTTTTTCTTTGGCCCTTTGCATTTTCCTATAAAGTTTCAGAAAATCATCAGTTTCTATACAAAAATATTGATACATCAATTTTGTACTTAAGTGATGTGCCTCAATGTGAGAGTATCCATAGTATTTGAGCATTTTGTTTTAAGATGACTGATAATGAACACATATATGCTCACAGACACAAATGATATTACAGAAAAAAATATACACACTTTATACAAGGTATAGAATATAGCTGCATATTTATTCACGATTTGTTAAAAATCTATGCATACATAGTTTATTTTTGTTATTTCAAATACCTTTTTTTTAGTTTCCAATTGCTTTTTTAAAATTTTTATTTAATCTTTATTTTACACTCCAGATTTTATTCCCTTCCTGGTCCACCCACTTACTGTTCCATATCCCATACCTCCTCCCTCCCCCGCAACATGTCTCCACTTCCTCCACCCCACTCTGCCCCAGTCCTCCCCACTCCCTGGGACCTTCTGTCTCTTGAGGGTTAGGTGCATCTTCTCTGACTGAACCCAGGCCTGGCAATCCTCTGTTGTATATGTGTTGGGGGCCTCATATCAGCTGGTGTATGCTGCCTGATTGGTGGTCAGTGTCTGAGATACCTCAGGGGTCCGGGTTAATTGAAACTGCTGGTCTTTCTACAAGGTTACCCTCCTCCTAAGCTTCTTTCAGCTTTTCTCTTATTCAACCACAGAGCTTCTATCCATTGGTTGGGTGCAAATACCTGAATCTGACTCTTTCAGCTGCTTGTTGAGTCTTCTGTAGGCATTCATGATAGGTCTCTTTTGGGGAGCACATCATAGCATCAGTAATAGTGTCAGGCCTTGGTGCCTCCCCTTGATCTGAATCCCATTTTGAGCCTGTATCTGAACCTCTTTTTCCTCAAGCTCTTCTTTGTTTTTGCCTCTGCAGTTCTTTCAGAAAGGAACAATTATGGGTCAGAATTTTTGACTGTGGGAAGGCAACCCCATCCCTTATTTGATACCCTGTCTTTCTGCAGGAGATGGGCTCTACAAGTTTCCTCTTCCCACTGTAAGGTATTTAATCTAAAGTCCCTCCTTTTGAGTCCTGAGAGTCTCTCACTTCCCTGGTCTTTGGTACATTCTGGAAGTTCTTCCCACCTCCTATCTCCCAAGACTGCCTGTTTCCAGTCTTTCTTCTGGCTCTCAAGTCTTCAGTCCTTCTCCACTACCCAATACCTGTTCATGTTTCCCCCTTTCCCTGCCTGTCCACTTTTCCACCCAGAACCCTCCTCCTCTCCCCCTCCTCCTCTCCCCCTCCTGTGACTGTTTTCTTCTTTCTCCCTCCCAAGTGAAATTGAGGTGTCCTCACTTGGGCCCTTTGGCTTGTTAACTTTTTATGAGTTCTATGGACTGTATCCTGGGTATTTTATTTATTTATTTATTTATTTATTTATTTATTTATTTATTTGGCTAATTTCCACTTATTAGTGAGTATGTACTTTTGGGTCTGAGTTACCTTGTTCAGGATGATATTTTCTAGTTCCATTCACTTGCCTGCAAAACTCAAGCTGTCCTTGTTCTTAATAGCTAAATAGTACTCCATTGTGTAAATGAACCACATTTTCTGTATCCATTCTTCTATTGTGGGACATCTGGTTTGTTTCCAGCTTTTGACTATCACAAACAAGGCAGCTATGAACATAGTGGAACATGTGCCCCTGTGACACTGTGGGGCATCTTTTGGGTCTATGCCTAAGAGTGTTATAGCTGGATCTTCATGTAGATTTATTGCCAATTTTCTGAGGAATCTCCAGATTGATTTCCAGAGTGGTTGTACCAGTTTGCAATCCCACCCGCAGTAAAGTAGTGTTCCTCTTTCTGTACATCCTTGTCAACATATGCTGTCACCTGAGGTTTTGATCATAGCAATTCTGATTATTCTAAGGTGGAATCTCAGGGTCGTTCTGATTTGCAGTTCTCAGATCACTAAGGACTTTGAAAGTTTCTTTAAGTGCTTCTCAGTCATTTACTATTCCTCTGTGTTGAATTCTCTGCTTAAAACTATACCCCAATATTTTTATTGGGCTCTTTGGGTTATTTTTAGTGGTTAGCTTCTTGAGTTCTTTATATATTTTGGAAATTAGCCCTTTATCTGATGTGGGGTTAGTGAAGATTTTTTCCCAATCTGTAGGTTGCCAATTTGTCTTATTGACTATGTTCTTTACTGCACAGAAGCTTTCCAGTTTCATGAGGTCCCATTTATCAAATTCTTGAACTTAGAATGTGAGCCATTGGAGTTTTGTTTAGGAAATTTCCCCCTGTACCAATGAGTTCAATACTCTTTTCTACTCTCTCTTCTATTAGATTCAGTGTATCTGGTTTTATGTTGAGGCCCTTGATCCACTTGGACTTCAACTTTATGCAAGATGGCAAATATGGATCTAAAAGGATGTAAACCCTCATTATCTTTTAAAGGAGTTACTAAAGCTGGTTTATAAAAACTAGTCCTTTGAAATGGTCTCAGATAAGGAGCTTTCTATTTTAAGATATATATATATATATATATATATATATATGCAATACTTTGTTCATTCCCGACAAATTCTTCATGAGAAGAGAAATAACTGATGTAGAGCAGAATTTCTTACATTTGCTTCCTTATTTCTGAACACATCCTGAAACTAAACTCACCTTACCCTCTATTCTTCAAACTTTAAAGATAAACAATTTTATCATATTAAGGAAGTAAATATTCTTAAGCTTTTTAAAATTGTGTTAATATTCAGGGAATGAAATCTATAATAAACTTCTATCAACAACTATAATGAAGTATACTTTTAATTTGATTAAATTAGACTTTGTAATATATAATCGTTTTGTGAGTATAGGGAGTAACTTACAGAATATTATTATTTCTAAATATACATTTTAGGTCATCAGACATCACAGATTTGCTGATGCCATAGGTTAATTTATTCTCTACTCTTAGGGAAAGCAAAACCTAAGGTTAAGTATACTAAGCGAAACCTTAGTATTAAAAACAAACTGACAGAAGCCATCTAGGAAAGGCTAAGGAGAACAAGCGAGTTTCCTGGGGTAGTCCACCTTTTGAATAGGCGCCATGAGTGAGCTCTGACATTCATAGATCTCAGAGATTTCATCCCAGGATTGCTTCTTGCTGCTGATATGCCTTTCATGTCACCATTACATAGCATAATGATTTCTCAGCATCAGCTCAACCCATCAGTTCAGCCTATCGGGCAAATTTCCTGGTGACCAACATGAAGAGGTACTCTGGTGTAGCAAAGCTGTATAGAAAAATTGATGATTCACTATTTCTGGTAATGATTTTGTAGAACTTGTAAAATAATACAAGTCATTTGAAGCTCCTTATGGAATAAAAACTACCAATAAAGCTCCATAAACCTTCATGTTTCATAGGCTCATTGCACTAGGATGAAAAAAACATGCTTGGAAATAATGTATGATGAAGGAAATCATTTCTTCTAGGTCAGGTAGGAGACCATGATCTGTAAACTGGGAATAGGCAATTTATTTTAGGTGTAAGGACAAAAAATATAATATTGACTAGTTTATCTATACAAAACTTCAAATAATAAGATACAAGGTTGATGATTTGTCTTGACAAGCCTTGGAACTTGCGGCATAAAAATTATTCCAAAAAATTATAAATTATTTAAATTTATAATGAACTTACAGATCTAAAAGATGGATTATAAATGTTTAGCTAAATACTAGTCTTAATGGAAAGACATGTAAACAATTTTCTTGTATATCCTTAAATCTTATTGATCTATGACATGACCTATTGCATTAAACTTACCATGAATTTATGGAATTTAAAAGTACTATGAAACCACATAATCAATTACTCTGCTGCAATGATTTTTATCTGATAATTGTATGAGGTAATTTTTGAAGAAAATATAAAAGCTAAGAACAATAATAAAATAGTTTGGAACTTTTTTTCAGCTTCATCAAGTGTGTGTGTTTGTGTGTGTGTGTGTGTGTGTGTGTGTGTGTGTGTGTGTGTGTGCGCACGCAAAAGAGAGAGAGAGAGAGAGAGAGAGAGAGAGAGAGAGAGAAAGAAAGAGATCTATACCTGTCATTCTTTCTTATTCCTTTCTCTCTGGCTCACAAAGAGTTAATAAACTCTGAGCCTCTGGCCTGATCAGCAAGGGCCCTGTGGAGTGTAAGGGAAAAGATTCCAAGTTACTTAAGTTTTTTTTTCCCCTGCTGCTCTCAGCAAGAGTTAACCACCAGATGCTAACAGCTTTTGGCCCTTGAATAGCAACAGAGAGTTAATCTCCAAAAGTCATCAGCTTTTGGCCTGGATCACCAATGCCACCTTTCTCTGCCTTCCCCAGGTATCCAAACTGGATGCCATGTTGGACTCCAGCAGCAAACAAACCCTACATACAGTCGAATGAGTTCTCTGTCATTACAGGTATATATGTAAAAATGATGCATGTTATTTAAGTTGAAGTTTATTTTTCTCTTATTAAATATTTGAGTATTTTTAGGTGATTATAAAGCATATGTGAGAAAAAAACAAGACTTTATAATTCTTTATTCAGATTTTTGGGATAATTCACTGAAGTAGACATAAAAGGCATTCAAAAGCATCTTCTTACACTTAGAAAAATACAGCGAGTCCTTATGCATTATTTTTCATTACAATATTATATTTGACAATTCTATTTTATTTTTCTGAAAATTAAATTTTATCAGTTTGCTCTCTAAATTTTCTATTTTCTTCTACCTTTCCTTTTGTATTTTCACAAGTCATTCTCATGTTTTAGCCCTACATTTCTGTAGCACAGAGAAAAAGTTAAAATTCAAGGCAAAAATGCAAAAATAAAACATGCAAATGCCTTTTAAAGAATTAAGTTGTGAGTCTCCAAGGAACAACGTGGTCTTCAAACAAAATAAAACAAATCAAAATCAGAGAGGTGAAGAATTAAGAGAGTTAATAAGGAATAAAGCTGCATATAGTGGAAGAATACATCCTCTTTGCATCTGGGATAGTTATATCCTCAATCGTGATATACACTCAGGAAACATTATAATCTCTATGCTGTTCTCTATCCATACTCTGAATGTTGTTAATCTTACATTACAATGTAACTTTATGTGCCTTCTGGATAGTAAAAACATTCTGCCAGCGATCAAGTTGAAATTGTAAAGTATGAAGCTTGATTGATGAATGACAACAAACATATTGTAAAAGTTTTGGAACATGAACCCAGTTCACTGAGATGCTTTCCTTTATTCAGAAAAACCAGATTGTGATCCAATCAATGGATAATGGCACTTCCTGCCATGCATGATGACGCAAGTCTAATGTTTAGGACAAAAAGAGTGGAAGAAAAATAACTCATGGGAAAAAAAAACAAAACCAAAAATGAAATATAGAATAAACAGAAAACTGTAAATGTCCCAGACAACTCTCTCACCAATTTTTTTTTATATTTGTGATTTTCTTATTGAGCTAGAGTTCTCTTCTGCAGCCTAAGATTTCAATACAAGTTTATAATGCAACTCCTATACCTTAGGTTAGGAACGAAGAAGAGAAGTGGAAAGAGTATTCAAGCCAGAAGGACAGGATCTCTACTACAGTATAGTGTAATCTTTCTAGAACAGAGAAGACACGCTCAGAAAATAACAGCAGTGTGCTTATGTAAACAAAATCTGATACAACAACACAAGTTGACATGCAAACTTGAATGGGGGAGCTACTTCGAGACACCACTTCTACATTTTTTCTTATTAATCATTTTATTCACTTACATTTCAGATGATATCACACTTCGTAGTCTCCCTCCACAACATCCCCCAATCCCACAGTCTCCTGCTCCCCTTTGCCTCTATGGGGGTGCTCCTCCACCCACCCATCCACCCACTCCCACCTCACCACTCTAACATCCCTTACTCTGGAACACTGAGCCTCCAAAGGACCAAGGGCCTCATCTCTCATTAATGCCAGATAAGGCCATCCCCTGCTACATATGCAACCAGAGCCATGGGTTCCTCCATATATCTTTTTTGCTTGGTAGTTTAGTCCCTGGGAGCTCTGGGGCATCTAGTTAGTTGATATTTTTCTTCCTATGGAGTTGCAAAAAACTTCAGCTCCTTCAGTCCTTCCCCTTTCTCTTCCATTGGGGGGTTCCCTGGGCTCAGCTCAATGGTTGGCTGTGAATATCTCTATCTGTATTGATCAAGAACAGCTATACCAGGCTTCTGTCAGCAAGCATCGGCAAGGGTGTTGGGGTTTGTCATCTGCAGGTGTGATGGTTTCTGAATAGAGAGGTCACTGGATGGCTTTTTTTTCAGTCTCAGTTACATTTTTATTCATCTTTCCTTAGGACAGAAATAACATAGGGAAAAAATTGAGATGGGTGGGTGGTCCCATCTCTCAACTCAGGGTCATGTCTGTCTTCTGGAGGTGGTCTCTACAGATTCAATCTCCCCTTTGACGAATATTTTTTGCTAAAGTCATCCCTGTTGGGTCTTGGGATCCCCTAGGTTCCCTGGAGTCTGAGACTGCTAAATGAATAACTACAAAATAATTAATGATTGATGAAAGAAGGAGAATAACGTTTTGTAGGAAAAAGTTTGATAAATTAACCAATTCCAAACTGTTATCCCTAAATACATGAACTTAAGAGCAACATGAAATTGAGTATATATATATGTGTGTGTGTGTGTGTGTGTGTGTGTGTGTGTGTGTGTGAATTATATATTAATAATTTGAGAAAGAATAGGAGATATGTAAGGAGTTGAAGGAAGAGAGTTGGAGATGAAATCTATATTGATACAGTATTTATGTATAATATTATTAACTTAAAAATTAATTTAAAAAAACTTTAAAAAGCACATTTCTTTTTGGTGCTTCACAAAATAACCATTCAGGAAATTTAGAGTATAAAATGTTATTGGATTATTAATTTTTCCTAATATTTTTAAATTATATAAAATGTCCCCTGGTAGTTTAGAAGTTCAACTTATTTATCTATTGAAACAACAATGTTCAAAAAAGTAAAATTACTTATTGTGCTGGACTTTCAATTAAACCAAACAGAATAAGGTCAATTCAATATTGTAAGTGGAAAAAGATTGTTTTATTCTTGGTTGCATTTGGCTCCTTGCCTACAGGATACGTGCCAGGTTATTAAATACATGCAGTGCTTGCTGCTCCCAGCACTACTTTCCTTCTTGACTTTTACTTAGGCCTAGTATGTTTTCCTTCAGGTTTGTAATTTCTTTTTTTCCTGAGCCAAATCTACCCTGACTATGATTAGTAAGTTGATAAGACTGACATCAATCAAGTACCTGTTTAGGCATATTCATAAAATATTACGTTCACAAAAAAGAAGACCAGATCACTTTAAATTCATTAGCAGTATAAAAAAAATCAGTTTGTTAATTTAGGAAGCTATAGGAAATAATTGCTTATGAGTTAAGTCTATCATGCTGCCTATTTTTATAAATCATTTCTAAATGGTATATAAAAATATCAAATAAGAAAGTACATACATACACAGATCATAGAATGTGATGGCTTTTATGCATATGGATTGTATAATCTTTTTCTATATTTACATCTGAAACATTTGTCACTTAGGATATTTTAGTGCAGGAAGAAGCTTCTTTGCAGATGGATGAGCAAGACAGTGATCTCTAAGCATAGCTGAATATTGTTATTAGGAGTCATTTTATTGGTACATTAAATAATAAGCAACCTATGGAGTTTTACTTACATTTTATCATTGTAAAGAGATACCACACCTTATAAAAGAAAACTTCATTATGTGCTTGCTTATAGTTTTACTAGATGGATCTATAACCATCTTGCAATGTATAGGCAATACAGCAGGCAGTCAGGCATGGCCCTAGAACACTAGCTATAGCTTATGCCTGATTATAAAGTTGGAGGCAGACAGGCACTGAAAGTGGGATGAGCTTTTGATTCCTCAAAGACTACCCTAATGACACACCTCCTCTGAAAAGGTCACATCTTGTAATATTTCCCAAATAGGTCTACTAACAGTGGATCAAGCATACAAATACATGATTTTATGGGACGATACTCATTTAAACCACCCGAGACTGGTAAAATATATCTTGTGAAAATGGTCAGCCTACCTAAAGTAAACTGGGGATTTGCTGCAATAAATATCAAAACTTAAAAAGGTATCACAGAATCAAAAATAATCACAATTCTATGGAATCAGAGAGAATTTAAGATGGCCAAAGCACTCCTGGATAAAAATAGAGTTGTCATAATTCAAGAGTCATAATAATAAAAGCAGTGTGCTAGTGACATATGAAATGGCACCCTGATTTACTCTATTCATTTACAGAATAGAATTAGGGTTTCAAATATAAATACATGGTTTTACAGAAACCAACATTTTGACAAAAATGTAAAATAAATTACACGTTAGAGGAAGATGTCTTCAGCAAATGGTGCTGGACCAACTGTGTGGCTACATATACACGAGAACTACTTCTCAGTAGTGCACCTCACATGAACTCAGCTAGATATCTCAGCTAGATATCTTTATATCTATATATTATAGATATATATCTGTATATTCTGTTGGTCAATGAACTAGAATTATTCTGATCATTCCAATAAAAAAAACCTCAGAATCTGAAAGGTTGACACATCAACTCTTCATATCTAAAATCATATTTTTTTATTTGAAATCAATCAAATCTGTGAAACAAATGTGAAATAGAAACAAATCATACTCAACAGAAGCAGAAGTGACTTCCCTGTAGACACAAGAGTGGAAAGAAGTTCACATGACCAAATTATATTGTCAAAATACAAAATGTTTGAAAGGTCAAGTCCTGTAGAAATGTAATCCACTGAAAAATAGCTAGATGAATTCTGGAGGAGAATTTTAATGAACAAACAAAAGGTTCATCAAATAAGTTTAAGATACTAAAGAAGAAATGCAGACACAGTTCAATGTTCTATAAAAGTATAGGAATAAACCCCTCAGTGAAAAACATAAATGCACTAAACAAAATGACAGACACTTAATAATCTGAAAATTAAATTCACTGCAAAAATATGAACTCAATAGAAAACTCAAGGGGAAACCCTCTGGAGAGTACCAGAGACCAAAGAGTGGTGAGAGAATCTCAGGACTAAATGGGAGTGAACTTAGATGAAATGCCCAACAGTGGAGAGAGGGAATTTAGAGTCCACCTCCAGTAGATAGATAGGGTCTCAAGAGCGGGGATGGTGTTATCAACCCACAGTAAAAGTTTCTGATCCCAAATTGTTCCTGTCTAAAAGATCTACAGGAACAAAAATAGAAAAAAGAGTGAGAGAAAGACAGTTCAATGATGGTCCAACTTGGGACCCCTCTCAATGGGAGACACCACGCCCTGATAGTATTACTGATGCTATGATGTACTTACCAGCAGCTAACTGAGATGGTCAAAGATACTTACACATAACCAATGGACTGAAGTTGGGAAACCACTATGGTTGAATTAGGGCAAAAATGGAAGAGGCAGAATAAGAGGACAAACCCATAGGAAGACCAGCAGTCTCAACCAGAACCTTGGAGCTCACGGAGACTGAGTCACCAACCAGCCAGCATACACGAGCTGGTCTGAGGCTCCAGAAACATATATAGCAGAGGACTACCTGTCCTCAGTAGGAGAAGATGCACCTAATTCTCAAGAGACTTTAGACCCTAGGGAGAGGGATCGTCTGGGGGTTTGGAAACATCCTCTTAGAGACAGAGAAAGGAAGAATGGGATGAGGAACAATGGGAGGGAACAGGATAGGGTATAATGACTGGATTGTAAATAAACAATATAATAATTAAAATAAAGAAAGAACAACAACTATTACAACAACAACAAAACAATCTGAAATGAAGAAGGAAATGAAACAAATCACAAATCTAAATACAAAACTCTGGATCGAAGCTCTCAACCTAATATCCTAAGATCAGATATATCTTTAATACAGGAAATTGTAGGAAGCTTAATTCAATTGATGGGTTCTGGCAAATCTTTCTGAGCAGGATTCTGATAGTTCAGACATTAAGAACATCAACTGACAGTTCATATAACTAAAAGGTACTCTACAGCAAAGGGCACATCATTGAGAAGACATTGCCCACAGAAGAAAAAATAATCTCCACCAGATATACTTCTGACAGAGCATATATACATAAAATATATAAAAACTTCTGAATACCAAGAAGAAAAATCAATTAAAAATGCACTATGGAATTGAATACAGAATTCTTAGAAGGAAAAATATAAAAACCTGTATCACATTTTAAAAAAATGTTCAACAATCTTACCCATCAGCAAAACAGTATGTTTTTTTTTTTCAAGAAGCAGCTCTAGGATTGGGGTCCATAGACATTATTAGCCTCATCTAGTGTTATGTGATCTGCTAATGAGTCCTGTACTGGGTTCTAAGGCTCATTCCACTTGAGACTTTAAACTACTATTCTATTTTCATGACTGTCAGAGATTAAGCTTTCCAATATTTTTTTCTTTTTTAATTCTTTAACATCTTGATGTTTACAAAAATTTTTATTCCATTACATTTTTTTTAAGGAAATACAACATCTAGACTATTTTTTTCTGATAATCCATTATCATGGACTCTTCTGAAGCCACTCCTTAATCACATATTTAAACATATTTAAATCTCATCTGAGTGTTTTGCTCACTTTTTAATGTTTAAGGAATGGTTGTTTTATATTACATACAACAAAATTGTATAAGATTTAACATCTTTTTTCTTACCTCTAAATGGTTAATACACAATCAAACCATTTGATTATTTCAACAGTCTTACAGAGTGTCTATTTTCCTTGATAGAAATAATTGGACTATGCTTTCCTGACAAGGAGAAAAGACTAAGTCAGTTTTATGAATCCTGCAGGTGATGCTATTTGTAATACATTTAATCCTTTGAGATATTACAACACTGGATATCATCGTCTTATGATTGTATGTCTTATTTTTTAGACTGATTTTTTTTATTCTTCACTGACCACCAGAACTACCTACTTTATTTTTAGTCATGTAAATTAATTTAATTCACGATTCACACTTCAATACTTGCATGCTATAACTAATGGCCAATTACCTATGGGATTAATTTTAGGTATAATTTGTATACTTTGTCTTCTTGTAAGTTCAGACACAATGTAGCTCTCCTAGCTTTTCCTTATAGCTTATTTTCTTACTATTTTTTTTTTTTTACCTTTTCCTTTCTAATGAGATCTCTTAGGGATCCTTCCTAAACCCATCACCTAGCCTGAATCCATGAACACACATTTTCCTGTTTATTGTATAGGAATGGACTATGTCATTGAGCCAATTAGTTAAGATGTAATTCAGGAAGCTATGATTTTTTCCCCAATTAAGAAGCACAGAAAAAAAAAGAAGCACAGATAAACAAACTGTTAAGCAAATAAAGAATGTAACTTTTTTCTTAAATTTTCAGAAAAGCAACAAAATTTGTTAGTGAAATACTTTATTTTTAGTTTTTTTTAATCCTGTGCTACAAGAACAATGACCAATGTAATGTAGTGCAGGGATGACAGAAATATCACAGAAGACATTTCTCTGTGATATATT
This sequence comes from Rhabdomys pumilio, assembly GCA_030674055.1. Lineage (NCBI taxonomy): Eukaryota > Metazoa > Chordata > Mammalia > Rodentia > Muridae > Rhabdomys > Rhabdomys pumilio. The sequence continues at coordinate 60,612,415 of JANHMN010000011.1, read as the reverse complement.
ATATAGATTTTTGTCTTTCTTATTTTTTATAATAAAATATCCTTTATTCTAATTATATTTTTATGAAGATATGTTTCTCTACCCCCTGATAAGGATACAAATATATCTGTACATATTAGGCTGGCTATAAAGAAATTTTCATGAACTCATATTTATCATCTTATAATTTAAAAAGATGATAGACATTGTGTCTGAATTTGTAGGAATATGTAATATACAAATTCCACCTGAAATTAATTCCATAGGTAATTGGTCATTAGTTATAGCATGCAAGTATTGAAGTGTGAGTCAAGCTTAATGAATTCAAATTCTTCAAATGTATCAAATACAAAATACACTATAAGAAATTCTCAGCAATCAACAGATTGGGTAAAGATCTTTACCAATCCAACATTTGATAGAAGGCTAATATCCAATATATACAAAGAAGTCAAGAAGTTAGACTCCAGAGAATCAAATAACCCTATAAAAAATGGAATACAGAGCTAAACAAAAAATTTTCAACTGAGGAATACCAAATGACTGAGAAGCACCTAAAAAAATGTTCAGCATCCTTAGTCATCAGTGAAATGCAAACCAAACAAACCTGAGAGTCCACCTCACACTAGTTAGAATGGCTAAGATCAAAAACTCAGATGATAGCAGATGCTCATGAGGATGTGGAGAAAGAGGAACACTCATGCATTGTTGGTGGAATTGTACGCTGGTGCAACCACTCTGGAAATCAGTCTGGTGGTTCCCGAGAAAATAGACATAGTATTACTTGAGGACCCAGCTATACCACTCCTGGCCATATACCCAAAAGATGCTCCAATATATTACAAGGAGATATGCTCCACTATGTTCATAGCAACCTTATTCATAAAAGCCAGATGCTGGATAAGACCCAGATGTTCTTCAACAAAGGAATGGATACAGAAAATGTGGTACATTTACAGAATGGAGTTCTACTCAGCTATTAAAATCGATGAATTCATGAAATTCTTAGGCAAAAGGATGGAACTAAAAAATATTATATTGTGTGAGGTAACTCAATCACAAAAGAACACACATAGTATGCATTCACTAATAAGTGGATATTAGTCCCAAAGTTCAGAATACCCAAGATACAGTTCACAGACCACTTGAAGCTCAAGAAGAAGGAAGATAAAAGTGTGAGTGCTTCGGTCTTCCTTAGAAAGGGGAACAAAATACTCATGGGAGCAAATCCAGGGAAAGTTTGGAGCAGGAACTGAAGGAAAGACCATCCACAGACTGCCCCACCTGTAAATCCATTCCATATATAGGCACCCAACCCAGACACTCATGGGAGCAAACACTAATGGGAGCAAATATGGATACAAAGTGTGGAACAGAAACTGAAAGATAGGCTGTCTGGAGACCATTCCACTTGGGTATCCATTCCATGTGCAGTCACCAAAGGTAGCTGCTGATGTGGATGTCAGGAAGTGCATGCTGACAGGAGCCTGATATAGCTGTCTCCTAAGAGGTCTGCCAGAGTCTGACACATTCAGAGGTGGATGCTCACAGCTAACCATTGAACTGATCAAGGGGTTCCCAAAGGAGGAGTAGAAGACTGAAGGAGCTGAAAGGGTTTGTGGCCCCATGAGGAGAGCAAAAGTACCAACCAACCAGAGCTCCTAGGATCTAAACTACCAGCCTGGGAGCACATAGGAAGAGACCCATGGCTCCAGCTGTACATGTAGGGAAGGATGGCCTTGTCGGGCATAGGTGGGAGAGGAGATCCTTGGTCCCATGAAGGCTGGATGCAGTGTGAGGGGAACTAGAGGGTGGGAGGTAGGAGGGGGTTGGTCTGGGCACATCCTCATAGAAGCAGAAGGAGGAGTAATGGGATAGGGGGTTCCTGGGTAGGGGGGATGTGATAAGAAGATAATATCTGAAATGTAAATAAAATATCCAATAAAAAAAAGAAATAATGGGAGGGGGTATGAGATATGAGGTTTCCAGGGGGAAACCGGGGAAGGAAATAAAATTTGAAATGTAAATAAAGAAAATATTTAATAAAATCAAAACAAAAAAAAACATCTTTGGTGAAAAAAATTCTGTATTTAATACTAATCATTTGTTGAGAAATTGAAATTATTTTCATATTTGGATGTGTTATAATGTTTACAAATGAAGTTTTATAGTTATTTCTATTTTGTTTTTTATATCATATATGCATACAATGTGTTTTGGTGTAATCTGTCTCCACTTGGACCCTCTGACTGCCCTCTTAACCTCTCACAGTTTTTCCTCAGACTCATATACTTTCTTTCCTTTTTGTAAAAAAACAATAATAAAATGAAAAGATAACTAACTGTGCCAACACAGTGCTGCCTCTACGTATATGGGTGTATGACCTTCAACTGCAGCATTGGTATCCCTATTGAAGCCTTTTCCCTGATGAAAATTTACACTTCCTCATTCACAACCTATGGATTTCCAATGTTTTTTCAGCTCATTAACTCCTCCTCAGTCCATGCTGGGATTTTGGCTCTTGATTTTATGTGCAGATTTTATGGAAGCTGTTATAGCCACTGTTAGAACATGTGGGTAATGACTCACTCCTGTCCAGTAAATAATACTTTGCTGCAGTACACATTCATTCTGGCACTTACAATCTTTTTTCCCTGGCTTTAATAACACGTTAATTATAAGCTTGAAATCCATTGCAATATCAATCTTTCTTCCCTGGCTTTAATCACACATTAGTTATAAGCTTGAATATTGTAATGGATTTAAGGTCGATCAACCATTTGGAAGCCTTGGAAGATGTGTGACTGATAAACATGCTCTTAGATTAGATTATACATGTTGACTCTTTGTGGAATACTATGCAGCTATGAAGAATGAAAACATTGTGAGTTTTGCAGGCAAATGGAAGGAACTAAAAATATCATCCTTCGTGAGGTTACTCAGACCCAAAAAGACATGCATGGTAATAAGTGGATATTAGCCACAAAAGTACAGAATACCTAAAATACAATCCACAGAATTCAAGAAGGTTAACAAGTGGAAAAGTCCAAGTGGGGTTGCATCAATCCACATGGGAGGTAGATAAAACAGTCACTGGTGGCAGAGGGAAGAAGGGACCTGGGTGGGATATGGGAGGGGGAAGGAAAACAGGGAACATGATCAGGTATGCAGTGGTATTTTACCCTATAGAATGTATAGAGAACTGAGAGGTGGGAGACTTTCAGAAATCAGAGGCAGGGACCTTAGATGAAATATCCTACAGTCAGAAGAGTGAAAATCAAAGAGTTCACCTTTAGTAGAAAGAAGGGGCATCAAGTGAGGAATGGGGTTGCCATCCCATAGCCAAAAACTCTGATCCAGAATTGTTCCTGTCTAAAAGAACTGCAAAGACAAAAATGGAGAAGAGCCTGAGTAAAAGGAGGTCCAGTGACAGGCCCAAAGTAGGATCCAGCTCAAGGGGAGGGAACAAGGCCTGACACTATTACTGATACTGTGGTGTGCTTACAGATAGGAGTCTAGCATGTCTGTCCTCTGAGAGGCCCAAAAAGCAGATGACTGAGACAGATGCAGATACTTACATATGAACATTGAATTGAAACCAGGGAATCCTGTGATTGAATTTGGGAAAGACTGGAAGAAGCTGAATAGGAAGGTGACCCCATAAAAAGACTAGCAGTCTCAACTAACCAGGACTCCTGAAATGTCTCAGAAACTGAGCCACCAACCAGGCAACATACATGAGCTGATCCAAGGCCCCCTACACATAGAGAAGAGGACTGCCAGATCTGGCCTCAATAAGAGAAGAGGTGCTTAACCCTTAGACTTGAGGCCCTAGAGAGTGTAGAGGCCTGGAGCTGGGTTTGGGATATCTTCTTGAAGATGGGGGAGGAGGAATCAAATGAGGAACTGTGGGTCGGTGGACTGGGAGGGGCCAATAAGTATAATGTAAACAAAATAAAAGTAACTTTAAAAAGGTAATCTGACTGGAAAAATGTTTTAAGAATAAGGATATAGGATTTGGCCCCCTACAACTTCCCCCCTACAATTTAATAGAAGAATGTTCACCAATCTTCACAGTCTATTCACACTTAGAGCAGGGAAACTTAACATAAGAAGGAAATCATCACGGACTAAAGGGTTTGGTGTTGAAAAGTTGATCTGAGTTAGAAAAAGTCTAAGCAATGCCTAGGTCTTCTGTCGTATTATTTGAAGACAAAGTGAATATGATTGCACACATGAGCAAACATAGAAAAAGGTTCAGAAATACTTGTAGACCCATAAATTCTACTATTTATGTAAAGTGATTTTGGCATTTAAAAGTGATATATTTTTGTGCAAAATGGTAACATTTGTAGAGTGTTGTTCAGTTTAATAAGTACATGTTCATATTACATGAACTTATGAAGAATCAAAATTAATTCCATATAATGTGAATTTTCAAATTATATAGCGTGTATGTCAAAATAGTTAAGGAGAAATGACTCATTATTCTCACATCTTGAAATCGTAACATCAGGAAAATTTATGTGTACTATATGTTCTATAAAGAATAATTACTGTAAATAACTCATAAAGTGCAGAACTCTACAAGGGGGTTCTTAAGCACCCTATAAAATTTAACACGTTAAGCCATCTATTGTGAAGTCACACCATGAAATGAAAAAATATCATGATCAAGTCTATATAGTGCGTTCTTTCAAGGGAACATTAAATATTACAAATGTTCTTCATTGTCACCAGAACTCTGAAAAGACAGAGCACAAAATAAGTTAACTTAAGAAGATAAAACGCTAATGTCATCACTTTCCCACATATTTAAATTACGCTGATGAGAAACTCTTAATTAGCATTTTGACCTTTAAGCAGATAATTCAGTGAAACTTTCATTAGTAGTAGATCAAGAAGAAACTGCAAATTAAAATGCAATTTTCTGATTTGTTGCAAAGCCTGCTTATTGAATTCAAGGATATCCATATTTAATCACATATTCTTCATTGGCAATGAAATGTGCTCTCATTAGAACCATTCAGAAAAAAAAAATTGAACAAAGGGTATATAAACTACAAGGTTTAAGAATATATGCTCACCTTTTCCACATTAATCAAGAAATTTAGTGATTAATTTTAAATGAACTAAAGTGAATGGCATATTCACTACTTTTATTATCCAAGTTAAATGTATTACAGTCTTCTTTCAGTTAAACAAGTATCGTTTCTGACTTAGAAGTATAATGTTTTAAATAATAAAATTGACTGTTGGCATGAAAATGGTCTCTGACTTTTTGCAAGAAGACCTAGAAGCAGTCAGTTCCAAATCTGACCAGTTCTGCTTTTTATTGCTCTCAATATGTAATAATTTATAGTGTGCAAGTTAACTTATGCAATTTCAATGGGCTACTGTTTTGAGTGAGATCGGCAACTAGAAGACTTTTGGAAAACAGTATAATATGCTTTCCTCTCGTACATCGCCTTATACAAGTGGCCTTGCCCTTGGACAAGTGGTAAGTTGAGGGATGATAACAATTAACCTTAGTGTATGATGTCTTCCTCTGAAAAACAAATAATTTAACAGACCCTGGGGTTGCTCTTGATGGTGATATGTGACCTTTTCTTGAGGAATATATCAGTAATCGGCCAAAAAACTGAGTCCTGTAAGTCCACATTGGTGACACTGTAAGTTTATATCCATTGTTTTTAGGATGCTATTTGTTGATATTACCCTACGGAGAACATGAGTATATATTTCACACATGCTGAAACTTGTACTTCACGGTACTGTACTGAATATGAGATAAAATAATGTATTGATAATCATGCATCATATATATGAATATATGTTTATATATATGTATATGTATATATAAACATACATATGACAAATAAAGAAAAAAATAAAAAATGCTTTTATCTTTATTGAGAATCTACCTTGATTGGAATTTTCAAGAATGGAAACTGTTTTGAGTGAGACTGTGTGTCTACATTGGTTTAATGTCTATCAAATGCAGTGATTGATGGACTCCAGCCTTGCATAAAATTTTCATATTTCTCCTTAACTTTTACATGTTTATAATAGCATTTAACTTAAAAAACATTTTAAATGAGAAAATACTCTTTTTTTTTTTTTTTTTTTTTTTTTTTTTTGGTTTTTCGAGACAGGGTTTCTCTGTGTAGCCCTGGCTGTCCTGGAACTCACTCGGTAGACCAGGCTGGCCTTGAACTCAGAGAGAAAATACTCTTTCTACATAAATAAAATATGCTTTAAGTTGAATGTTTTTCTCTTCACTTAATAAATTTTATCATTAAAAATCTGAAAGAAACATTAATCCAAGTCCATGAAATGTCCCTGTGCTTCAAGTCCGTGTTTCATAACATTAAATATTCATATAACACTATATTTATATAATACTGTACTCAGATACAGTAGCAGAACTGTCATCTTCCATTATTGTGATTCTTTCTTTTGAAATTGGCTGGAAAGGGCCTGCCTGAAGATATTTTACAGTAATATATCTTATAAGTAGAAATAGCACACTCTAAAACAGCGATGAAAAGTATAGTAAATATATAACAATAACACAGTCAATTATGATAATTATTAAGTATTATATAATATATTAAATGACAGTATTTTTTTAAGCCACCAAAAGCTGATTAGGTTTGTTTATATCTCTATTACTGCAAACATAATAGCAAAACATGGTACTCTACTGTTATAATGGCTTTGTATTCACTAGGTGCTATAATTTCAAAAGTATGCTCCAAAGTTCTGTGTGTGAAAGGTTGGATGTCCAACATATAGGATGAAAGAACCTTTAAGATGTGGTAATTGGGGGAATATTAAGCCTCTACCATGTTCCTATAAAGGATATTAGAAGACTATTCTCTTTCTCTATATATTCTACTACCACTGAAGGAATCAGCTTTCCTGTCATAAAATATCTTGTAATAGGTCCAACAGGAGTGGACAAAGTGGCAATCGACTAAAACTCTGAAATCATTAATCAAACATTTTCTCCTTTTATTCAGACTTATACCAGGGCATTTGGAAAAAAAATTATAAAATCTGGCAAATATGTTAGATAATTGTAAAAATTCCATGAAAATAAGATGAAATCATGATTGTGCATTCAATCTGTTAATCACCCAAAGCTCACTAATGTATGCATATATACTATTAACCCTGAAATAATTGAACAAATATTGAAGTTCATATGATTTCAGTTGTAAGCAGTATGGTGATTTGCATCAGTCCCCAAAGGGCTTAGATATTTGAACACTTGGTTACTTATTGGTTGGGCCATAATGAAAGATTAAGAATATTTAGGAAGAATAGTCTGTTGGGATATATACTTAAAACCCAACCAAATGCAAGAGGATTTTTAGAGTTTATGGCCTCACTCAATCTCTGCACTCTCTCTTTGTTTCTTGAATGTGATTAGCCGGGTTCCTGATCCTACAGGAATTACATATTTTTCCATCTTCAAGTACTCTCATCCCTCTGGAATCCTAAGTTGAAATAAATTCTTCTTTCCTAAGTTTCACTGATTTGGGCATTATATCGCAGAAAAGTAATTAATGCTGATTGATAATAATATGAAAGTCATATCTCAGAGGACAGTTATTATAGGTTTCTGTCTGTAAGTAGATAGACCAAAAGATCTTGTCAATTAACACGGAGCTACGGGAACTCTGTTCAATGTTAGTGAAACTATGACCTACTAAATTTAACTATTTAACAAGCTAGGTAATTGGAAAAGTTGCCCAATATTTTTTTAAATTAATTCACATTGTTTATTTTAAGTGCTGCATGTTCATTAATAAGCATATATTTAAAATTAGGATATGAAATAAAAAGTGAAAATACCCTATCTTGCCCCCTGAAGTAACCATGATTAGCTCATAGTTTGGCTTTTATTTGTTTCTAGGCAAATTATGATTTTCAATATGGAATTATAACAGCAATTTCCTTCAGTTTCTACCTTTCAACTTATTTTAATCTCTGCCCTGAAATGGTCTCCATTAAATATAGTATTTTACATTCTGTTCTATGTATAATCATTTTTGGCGATTTCCAATCACAGACATTATTTTATATTGCCAATATCACTAATTGCTTGTGTGGTATTTACATATTTGCACAGTATAAATCACTGAACATGGAAACACTGAGACAATGATTTATTTATAATGGAAGCTTTTATTAATCAGACATATTACATATCCTATGAGATGATTGCAGGAAGGTGAAATGAAAGAAAACTTTCACTGGTGCTTCAATTCAGCCATCATTCCACCAATACCTTCAACTTCCTTTGGTTTGATCTGTTAAGCAGCCGTCCTCATCACATATGTGCTGTCACAAAAATGATATGAGTGAATGAAGAAAAAAACCACTGAGCATGTAGCTTAAACAAATCATTTAGATAGTTCGTAGAAAACTGAAAGGTTGTGTTTCTTTCTCACTTTTGTCATTTATTGAAAGTTAAATTTTAATTTAACTTTTAATTTAATTAAATTCAAAATTTTCCCAGCAGTTCTAACAAAATGTTAAAATATCAGTCCTCTCAGCAGATCTCTCTCCCTCTCCCTCTCCCTCTCCCTCTCCCTCTCCCTCTGCCTCTCCCTCTCCCTCTCCCTCTCCTTCTCCCTCTCCCTCTTCCTCTTCTTCTCTGTCTCTTTCTGTTACATACACACACACACACACACACACACACACACACACACACAAAGAAAATCTTTATAATTTTAGTTTCCCTAACTGTACACATGCAAAAAGTGAGACAATATTCTTTGCTAAATCTAAATTACAAAATAAAAATGATCTAAATTATGCCTTCTTAAGCACTTAATTTTAAAGGACAGAAACAATTGAATAAATCAATGTAGTCTTATCATGACTTTGGGAATCCCAAAATCTTAAAATTTTAGTATTCCTGAGATCATTATTTCACAAGTTATTCATCAGCATAGATACATATAAAGAGAAACAAACCTAAAATAGACTATTTGATTTATTAATAGTTAATATGCAAATAATAATACATCATCAGCATACTCTTTTATAAGAATGTCAGAAAATCTAGACTAAGGTACATCCAGAGCTGTCAATTAATGACGGTTATCAGTCGTAGTGATTTGTTAGTATGTTATTGCTTGAAGTGATTGGTAACAAAATCATGTTTAGTTAACTAAAAATCATATTGACATTGCCTACAATTTGAGGAGAAATAAAAATGGAGGAGTCATCAAAATAAGGTACTTCAGGTATTAAATGAATTTTCCATTTACTTTCATCAATATAATTAGGCATAAAGTACTATATATTATTTATGGAAAGAAGTATTTAGCAATCATGGACCTTTACCAAATAGGTGAGTTGGCTTTGTTTATCACAAATATAAAGTCTAGAACTCATGAATGAACACATAATTTTTGACCAAATTAGAAATTTATAACAAAAGACAAGCAAAATGTTCATAAAATATCATGGTATACTATATACTTTTTAGAATATTTTTGTGTAAAACAGAAACATACTTGAAAATATTTTTGTCTTACATCTTGGTATTCACAAAATACTTCAAGAAATGACAGACTGGCAGCTATGGAAAGCACATATAGGAAGCTTCAATCTCCATTTTTTATAACTACATGGTCATCTGTGGATTTTCATATGTACGTGAAATTAGACATTAATCCCTTGGCAGTCTATGAAAAATTAGTGTCACTTTTGACAAAGTAGGTAGGGGATGGCATCAATACATCAAAACAATGGTTTGGAAGAGATATTACAAAGTTTGTATATCGAAAATTCAAACTATGGTAGGTAAATAAGAGAAGAATGTTATATGTCTCATAAAGAAAACATGTACATTTAGATTAAATGCATTTGAATTAAATTATTGTCAAAAGTGGAAATTTAGTTAACAATATGTATGTTTAAAAAATGCAGACCTTGGTAATAAAATGAATTTAACCCAAAGGAAGGAGTTTATTTATGCTTACAGTTCAAGAATGTTTAACAAAAAGGGCCATAAGAGAATTCTACAGAGAGTTTAGAAGATGAAAATGTTGTTTATTCTTTGCCTATTTTGTGTCTATTGAATTCCTAGTCCCTCAACCTAGGACTGAGCTTAATACTTGCATTTAATTAAAATTGTACAAAAGCAAAAAGGAGGAGGGGGATGTGATAGGGGTGTTTTAGGGAGGGGAAATAGGGAAAGGGGGTGACACCTGAAATGTAAATAAACAAAATATCCAATAAAAATAAATACATAAAATAGAGAAGTGAATTACAAGCTTAGAAGTTATCAGGAAGCATGAAGTCCTTACTGTGACTCAGGCCACATCGTAACAGAGGTTCTGACTGTACTTCCTCTTTCTGGAAAATTTGAGTGTTGTTGAATAGAAAAGTAAATGATGTATTTTCTTGAGAAAAGTTCCATGCCATGTAACACTCAGGCTGGGATATGATTCTTTCCAGCTATCCTTATCCAAGTGTTCAGTCAAAACCACAGTGAGCAACAGGAGGAAACGAGTCCTAGACCAATGTGCATCCTGGTGAGAAAGGAATCTTGGACAATTTTAATTTGTTGACAATGCATGCACTATGGTGAAAGGAAAAGCTCAAATAGACTATTACTAAAGAGTAACTATTCTAATTTATTTCTGAATTTTCTAGCAATACCAGTTATGCATAGTATTTCTTTGAGATTTTTAAATTTATTTATTTATTTAAAACTCCAAATTTTATTCCCTTCCAAATCCACCCTTTGACTGTTCCACATCCTATACCTCCTCCCAGTCCACTGTTTCCATGAAGATATCCCCATCTACAATCTACTACCGCAGGAGACCTCTAAATTTCTTGACACCTCCAGTCTCTTGAGGGTTAGGTGCATCTTCTCTGACTAAGTGTAGAACCTGCAGTTCTCTGCTCTATATGTGTTGGTGGTCTCATATCAGCAGGTGTATGCTGCCTGGTTGGTGGTTCAGTGTCTAAGAGATCTCAGGGGTCCAGGTTAATTGAGACTGCTGGTCCTCATACAGGGTTGCCCTCCTCCTCGGCTTCTTCCAGCTTTTCCTTAATTCAACCACAGGGGTCAGCAGCTTCTTTTCATTGGGTGGGTGCAAATATCTGCATATGACACTTTCAGCTGCTTGTTGGATCTTTTGGAGAACAGTCATGATAGGTCCCTTTTTGTGAGTGCTCCATAGCCTCAGTAATAGTGTCAGGTCTTGGGCTGAATCCCAGTATAAAAAATGTTAATGAATAGATTGTAAAATAGGCTATATAGTGTCCACATTTTGCAAATGTCTACATATAAAAATCTGTTAATATTTCATTTATTCATATTTATAGTCAATATACCTTTTGATTTCCCAAGAATTTGATGGTTGTGAAGTGCATAAAATAATTGATTTATTTGAAAAGAATGAAACTAGTCACATTGTTGTAAAACAATACAGGCATTTTTGATGGCCAGACCCTCAACTATTCATTGATCCAGGAAACACAAATCCAAACTTGACTTTCATTTTACAGAAAATTTTATTAGAAAAAAATAAATAAAAAGAGAGAGAGAGCATGCAAGAGACAGAGAGAGAGAGAGAGAGAGAGAAGGTGAAGAGGTGAAATTAAAAGATCTTTGTTCATTCCTTATTGAAAAAATAGGCACTTAATTATGTATTTCTTAAGGCTCAGTCACATTGGCACTCAGAATACACGATATGAGTGAGGGAGGATCACAAGTTTGGAAGTTGGCAGGAAAACCAGACTTATATTTCTATATTTGCTGATGGGTTTTCTGGTCTTAATTATATGAGATGTAGAGCTGGAGAGATAGCTCAGCTGTTAAAGGCAAAATTATGCAAGATATAGTAGATCACAGAGGCTTATACCATTGTTCTCGAAACCCTGGTGTGGGGTGGTTTGAGGGACGTAGATAAATGGGAACTGCAAATGTGGGTTTCCTACGATGGTAATTTCTTTCCAGAATGCAATATGAGTAAATGTGGCCAGTAGGCATATGGAAAAGTTTCTAAATAGGACCAACAGTGGAATTGTGGAAATCTAGTGGCCTTTAAAAACCTAGAACCCAGAGTATGTTTAACTATAGTGATGGCTACCTGCCTGGCCCATTTTTCTTTTACACACATCTGTATTTGTATTTGTTTGTTTGCTAGTTTGTTTCTTGAGGTCAAGTATAATCTTTTTCTTTCCTTTTTATTGGTTATTTTATTTATTTAAATTTCAAATGTTATCCCCATTCCCAGTTTCCCCTCCACAAATTCTCTATCCCTTTCCTTTACCCCTGCCTCTATGAGGGTGGGCCACCATCTGCCCACTCACTTCTGCCTCAGAGCCCTAGCATTTCCCTACCCTGGGTCATCAAACCTCCACAGAATCAAGGAGCTCTCCTCCCAGTGATGCCAGATACGGCCGTCCTCTGCTACATAATCGGCTGGAGTCATGGGTTCCCCACTGTGTACACTTTAATTGGTGGTTTAGTTTCTGGAAGATTTGGGGAGTCTACATATTGATATTGTTCTTCCCATGGGATTACAAACCCCGTCACCTTCAGTCCTTGCTGTAACTTCTCTATTGTCGTCCCCACAGTCATTCCAATGTTTGATTGTGTAAAACTAAAGTCTTCATGTAAAGTGTCCCCATCATACAGTCCATCTTCATTCAGCTCCATCACACATTCACTGATTGTCAAACAGAAAGTTCCCTGGAATTATAGGCCAAAATATATCTGCATCACTTAAATTATCTTTCTGTTGCTTTGTCACAATGGCAAGAAAAGCTGCTATTACAGTTGGGAATCAAGATCAAAATTTTGTGCTTCTAAAGCAAGTACCATGTGCAGTCCATGTTAATATTCTCTGTATCATTCCAATTTTAGTATACGTGCTGCAGGATGCTACAACATTCCCCCAAAGACAGAGATCAACTATGTTCATAGCATCTTTAATCATAATAAGCAGAAACTGGAAACAATCTAGATTCCCCTCAACTGAAGAATGGATAAAGAAAATGTGGTACATCGACACAACGGAGTACTACTATTTAGCTATTAAAAAAAAAAAAAAGATCATGTATTTTGTAGGCAAATAGATTGAACCCGAGAATATCAGCCTAAGTGAGGTAACCCTGAGGTAACTAAGTGAGTGTCTGAAAAGGACACTCATGATATATACTCATTAATAGGTGGATCTTAGCCATTAAAATACAGGTACCATGAGCTCCACAAACCAAAAGAAGCTAAACAAGAAGGAAGGCCCAAGTAAGCAAGCTTAAATCTCACTTAGAAGGGGGAATAAAACAGTCATAAGAGGCAGATGGAGGGAAAGAACTGGAAGGGAAGGGAAATGGGGAAGGGAATAGGTGGTTCAAGATCAGGTGTGAGGAAGGACAGGAGAGATGAGTAGACCTTATCCATGGAAGTTAGCAATGTGTCACATGTCTTGCCTTTTTTCATAGTCTACACACATCTCTAAATGATCATAAGACACTTTGAGTATGGCTATGTAGTTACAAATAAACTTTGGTGAAAAAAATACTGATAAACATGGTTTTATTAATATGGACATTTTACAGTAAATGCTTAAAGCAGATGTTTAAAAAAAACACATTATGAAAGCTTTCCTTTTGTTTTTCCAAAAACTTGTTTTGGGTTTGTTTTGTTTGTGTTTGCAAAATCTTTCATACGAGCTATTACATTTTTGAGAGTACTGTGACAGTATGAAAGACCATTTCCAACGTTTCAACATATGAGACTCTCTTCTCTTTTATATAAAAACAGAAGACTAGTACTTAAAATATACTCTTACTATTTATTTCAAATTATCGTCCTGTGACTTTGAATGATTTCCTATCTAAAGTATGAATTGTTTTTACTAATATTTTTCATGTTCACAACTGTTTCTTATTCTTTGATATACAATTTTGAAAACATCAATTTTATGTAACTCCAAAGAATTGGAATGAGGACTCAGGATTCTGCTTGTGTTTACTAACATCAATTGTATATTATGATATGGGCAGAATTTGAATATAACTTGTAATATTATAGGTCAATGAAAAAGAATTGACTTTGTATAATTAATTAACTTATTGCAGACAAAAAACTCTGGGGAAAATGACCCTGGTTAACTATCTAAGGTGGGTCTAACCCAGTCCCTCATAGATTATAGAATTTAAGATTTCAGTTACAGTAGTGCAGACTCTGGTCTTCTAACCTTTCTTTGAAGACTTTAAGAAAAATTTTCATCTTTAAATGAATTATTTTCCATTTTGTAGATTTCATGAATTAAGATACTTCTGTTAGCTCAAATTTGTTTAGAAACAGGTTTTGAGGAAACTTGAATCTTTTCATTGGGTGTTAATACTAAAATGTTGAAATGTTATTTACTGAACTAATATTTATATTTCTTAGTATATAGTATTTCATAAAATGTGAGGTGATATAGATGAAATGAAGCAGAGGTGGATATTCGTAGTTGAGTAGAAACTGAACGAACTGTTATTGCATTTATAATTTAATATTTATGCAGAGTAAACATATCTGCAGGGAAAAATAACACCAGGCAGTTTTCTCACACACACAAACACAGAAACAGTAGACACAAAACCAAGACTGAGTATAGTGTAAATGAATTTTTACGTTTATAGACTTTATTGCTATGGTTTATATCTAGCCAATTGAGTTGTTCTTTCTTTGTTTTGTTTTGTTTGTTTTGTTTTACAAATAATGACTTTTTTCGAACTGTGTAAATCTGAAGGCAGAAACATCAGTCTAATTTTCTTAGCCTAGTTCTATAACCTAAACTTAATGAATCCTTTCTCCACCCTCATGTTTATCACACTGTGAACCTTGGGAAACAATTGTTAGATGAATAAATGATACCACTTTAGCTATTGATAATGGAAGGCCAATGTTAAGATGCAAATGGTCTGAGAGGGATGGACACTATGATGGATTCTTGAGCTTCAGAAAGTAAATGGAAAGCTGGAGTGTGACACACCTTCTCCTAGGGCAACACTATTATATTGTGGTATTGCATCCAGAAGATACTTGGGGGTTCTTGGAACCAATTGAAATTAAGCATTAATTCAAAAATGAATTTAATGCTAAGTATATTCAGAATCTCAAAGGATACTATATTATCATGCATAAAATTCATAAAGTGTGCTCTAGAACTTATTGCAGAAATTAAAACAAGTCACTCTGATGATATCAGTATGCGCTTCCATATAATAGTTCCAGTATGTGCTTCCATACAATAGTTAACAAAATAGCTCAAGGAAATATACTTATCATCTATCTATGCACTTCTAATTTATACTGATCTGAAATTTAAACTTTTTAATTTACACATGATGAAGGGAGATATTGTATCCTATAAGATAATATCTGTTTTAAGGAAATAATCAAGTATGTATAAAATTATGTAATGTATTTTATAATATAATAAATACTTATATAAGACATATTATAATATATATATATATATATATATATATATATATATATATACACAATTTTCAGGAAAGTTTAATACCAACTTCTTTTTTTTGTGCTTTTAATTTTAATGTTTTAACAACTAAAGGTTAGATGTTCATACAGAAGATAATTTATCTACCATTGTGATGAAAATCAACAGCTTTCTCCTGCATAATGACAATCAGTTTCATTTGAGTTATGAGAAACTTGGAGCACAAACATAATTACAATCCCAGAAACTTTACAATCCTGCACTATGTCATAATTAATTTGTGTGTAGTAGATCAACTCTTTGATCTGGTTTTCAACGGATGTAATACCAACTGTTAAAGATGAGGTTATGTGAATGCTTTATGATGACAATTATACTTATAGATAATCTTTTAGTAGATCACCCTGTTAAAAGTTAAGCAATGAAAGAATTTGTTCAAATGATTCTTTTAGGTAGATTTTGTTATGCACCATTAAACAAGTTTCTTCTTCCTGTGTATCAATGTAGCCTCCTCCTCTGTGGGAAACTTCCAGAATTCACTTTATAAATATAGTGGTGACAGCTGTGATTTAAAAGTGAAGTTGAGAGCATGTCACTACTGATGTCTTTACACCACACCTGTGTTACAACTGGGACAGACACTTTCGGCTTAAAAACAAATCCAGGTGAGCTCCAAGAACTTGTCTGTCTTAACCATTGAGCCATTAAATTTTTAATGACTTGAAGGTTTTAAATTATAAACAAGTCTTTCCAAAGAAAGGAACTGACTTGTTAAAAGATGAAAAACAAAATGATATTTGGAGAAGAAATTAGGAAAATAAGGTATATTTACTTTGATTATTTCTAGTGACATTTCTAAATAGTGAGTTGGAGCTTTTAAAAAGAATTCAGGCTGTGCAGAAACGTTATTGTAGAGATAGCCATTGACTTCCAATGAGTAGACATTCCAAATCAAGTTGGATACTCTTCCCACAAAAGAGATTTATAAGAAGTTGGATTTTGTCATACTTATCCAAAGCATATAAAGAGGAGAGGAGAACTGTACAAACTATGTTTCAGAATTGCATGAACTTGCTACTTCTATTTGATTTCAGATCCAGATGAGAAATCAAGTCAAAAGCAAAACAACAACAGTAATAATAATAATAATAATAATAATAATAATAATAATAATGAACAAGGACCAATGACAAAATTCTAAAGCAAGCATTTAATAGAGAAAATAAATTCCAAAATGTTAGTAAATTATCAATCTTACTTTTCAAAATTTACAGCTCATTTCTACCTTTGCTAGAATAGAACATTCATATACATATACATACACATATACATTCACATTCACATACACATACAAATATACATGCATCTACATATATGAAAATGAAACAATAGCAGGAAAACCAATAACTTAATTAAAGCATTGGAAAAAACAATGTGAATCAATATTTTTCACAACAAGACTCACAAATTAACCAGTAAAATAAAAAAAATTATATTAAATCACCAGCACAAGTCAACTTTTATTTCCTCATGGTAACACAAAAGAAATTAACAAGAATTTTGAGTTTTTGAGATTTTTTTCCAAATGAAAATACTAATTATCCTCATTAGTAACTCAAGTAAGATATAATTAATCTTTCTTTGCTAGAACAACCCATATTGTTTTAGAGAATTCAAAATACTTTTTCTGGTTTGGAAAATGCAGGTTTCTTTTTTAAGTTAAATATTATTGGAGAGGGTGATGGAATTACCTGAAAAATTTACTGGTGAATATTGAAATTCAGTTGGTATTACTAAAGTAATTTTATTATACAATCGTGTTTTAAAATCTGGTCTCTTTTTATTGCTTTTTTATAATTTGGGAGTATAAGTTACTAAGAAAATAAAGACATTGTTCCTACTTAAAAGATATTTCATATGAAAGCATGAAAAAAAAAGAAAAAATATTTTCATGGTCTCAGACAAATAAATTTTATTCCAATTGTACAGTTTATTTTAATTGAGGAGAGCTTGCCTAATTAGTGGCTTCCCATTTACATAGTGGAAGGTTCATGAATCCCCTGGCTACTTTAATTTTAATTGTGTATTTGTGAGCAATTAAATGAATGGAAACTATTCAGATAGCATAATTTCTTTATATAAAACCATTGTCCAGGCTATACTGGTAGTTGAAGAACTTCAGGTAACATGCAGTAGTGACTAACCAACAATTAGTTTCACTTCAAGTTTTTAGTATCAACTGGAAAGGGTACTTTGATGATAACTTTTCTGAGGATTGTATTTAATCCAATTGAACCGATTTCCCTTTAATGACCTAGATAATATAAACATATTTTCTTTTCTTAGTTTGTGCCTGTTATTAGTATAGAACAAAATACTTACATTTCTACTTTTTCCTATTTCAACACACATTCATGAGGTTTGGGCATTCAAAATCTAATTTGTGATACATTAATTTTATCTAAATATCTCTAATATACTGCTTACTAAAACTTGTTGAAGACTTAAAAAATTATGTTCAGATTATGAAATTTTATTTACATTATAAAACATACAATGCATTTAAAATAAAATGAAAGTCAGTAGCTTGATATTTGCTGACATATTTTAAAAATAATTATATTAAGCAATTTTTGAAATATTAGCAACATACTCAATATTTTAAATACAAAATCAGTATATATATCAAGGTTGGAGTCCAAATTTAAAACATTCCTGTGTAATGTTTTACAGTTTTATACATCTGGTCTGATCATATTTTTCTATCTTTTCTAAGATTGACCAGAAAAATTCTTATATATTTACATTGAATGATTTGATAATTTAATATATATGAATTGAGTTTAGTAATGATTTATATTCACTCTCACTTAATTACTGTTGTGTTTATGTTAATTACATGTGTGTGTGTTGAGAACAACTAACCTTATAGACTTACATGCTAACTTTTAGCATGCAGTACACTGCTACTAGTCACAGCCATTTTTCTGGAAATTGTATCAACAACAATCTTTATTCTCATGGCAAAGTATCACATTCAAACCCACTTTCCTACCCCAGAATGGCCTCCTTTGATTGGTTAGCATTGTTATAATTTATACATAATGAGTTTGACTTCTGAGAGGGTTAAGTGTAAATTATACTATGCATCACATGAGTTTCTGCACATGGTTTACTTTAGCTGTACCCTATCTTCTTGATTCAATAAGCTGTTAATGACAGATTTTGTTAAAGGTTCTATGATATTTGATTTTCAAGCGCTGATATACTTTCAATCTCTATTCATGCTGAAGCCATCAGTCCTGCTTCTGAGTCATTATGCAGATGTTGATATGAATATGGGAGAGCAAATAATTCTCTAATGTGTTGTCCTTTGAATATGTCCACTTATAAGTGAGTGTAAAACATATGTATATCTTTCTAGCTCTGGGTTACCTCACTCAATGTGGTATTCTCAAGTTTCATCTATTTACCTGCTAATTTCACAATGTCTTGTTTTTAATAGCTGAATAGTATTCCATTGTATAGCTACATTACATTTTCTTTATCAATTTTCAGTTGAGAGACAATTAGGTTGTTTCCAGCTTCCAGCTATTATGAATAAAGCTGCTATGAACATAGTAGTCAAGTGTCTTTGAGTTAAAGAGTATTATATAGTCTAGAGCCATCTGATTTTTCCTGGAGACTCTATACTGTGTCAAGTTATTAAAATCTAACCTTTATAAGTAATGTATGTGTATGTCTTTAGGCTGCTATGATACTCTTTTTGACACTATAGTCTTGTGATATAGGTGGAAATTTGTTAACTATTTATGTCCTTAAGATTATTATTGTTAGTCAATATTGTTAAATCTATCAAGTATCTTTTGTGGTTCTATATGTATTTAGGGTCCACTTAGCTATCTTTTTATCCTACAATTTGTTAATTTTGAATCACTTATCTATGTTTGCTGTCTTTTTCTTCTATATAAAATAATCTTTATAAAAGCTATCTATCAAGTGTCTCATTTCAACAATTGTATTCATAAACTTTAGGACTGCTACATTTGTTATATTTTCTATCAAATCATCTCTGTACAGCTCAAGCTGATCTTCAGGCAAGGATTTCCTTGCCTTAATCTCCCAAGTTCTGTGATCACATGTGTTTAATATCATATTAGGGGCTTTATATCTTTACTATACTTGTTTTGTTTGTCTATGTGTTTTATTTAAATCATTATGTTGTTCCTGTGGGTTACTTGCATATCACTAAACTTTTGTGTGACTGGTAGATATTCATTAGTGGTTTGCTTGTTACTAGATCCTTACTAGTTTATTGGTTAACACTCATGTTGCCTGTACTTTATGTTCTGCTTAGTCTGATGTTGTCTCTTCATTAGGATGAGCAAACAGTTTGAAGTATGGACCATATCCATATATATTTTTTTTTTGAAGCAGAACCTCTTAGTTCATGTTAGCCTTGTATTCTGAGCCTTAGAGCCAAAAACCACCATACACAGTCATCACTATATTAATGAAAATACTTATATGACCAAAAAATACATCCAAAATATCCACAATTTCCAAAGGAAGAGTTAAATTAAATCATCATGTTTGAGGCATGTATCACATGTAAATCAAGGCTTAAAAATGAGGGGAATGATTCCATATAAAAATATGCCCAAATAAGATAGATGAGAAGAAATAAAGTTTATAACCTGAAGAGAGAAGTAAAATAGTCTGTACTTTTTTGTCTGGCAGCAGGCATATTCAGTCAGCAGATTTTTAGTCAACCCTGAAAGTTGAAAGCAAACAAGCAACAGGAGTGTGAAAAGCATTCCTGAGGGCTAAGGTTTCCTGCTAACTGGAAATTCACTTTGGGCTCCCACAGCTCTTGTGTCTGATACTCTCAACTACAGAACCTCTTCACACATCAGCTGCCCAAAAGGATGTTCGCACACAGCAAGTTCTTAGCACTGCAGCATTTGAATGTTCCACTTTGATTTGGTTTTATTATTTCTTTTATTTTTTGAGGCTACAATATCATTACATCATTGCCAACTTCCTGTCCTTCCCAGTAAACTATCCCATAATGACCTCTTTTTTTTTCATTATTTTTTTGTTACACACATACATGCATATGTATGTATGTACATATATATTTCTAAACACAAGAACACTCTGCTCAGACTGTATAATATTACTTGTATGTATGTGTTCAAGATTGATTATCTGCTACAGGAAAATCAATTAGTGTGCTCTTCCCTAGGGGGAAACAAGTTCTCATGCTCTCATTACTCTTCAGTCACATGCTTCTTTATGAAGAGTTCAGAGTTCTGGAGGTTTCTCTAGTCCACCTTAGCATGTCTGTTGTTGTTGATGATGATTTTAATAAATATATACAATTTGTTGTAGAAAATTTTAATACTGTTCTGGGGTTTCTGCCTCAACTTTGACTATTCAGTTCCTGGATAAAAGACACACAAATTTTATTATTAACAATAATTCTTATAGAGCACAAGAGCTGGGCAGATATCTACCCTTTATACTATTAAAATTTACTTTCCTGTTGATAACCTCTAGTTATTATTTACTGTTTCATCTGGGCTGCTCTTAACTCCAATTTTCCAGCACTCAGGACCATGACCTCTTGACTCCTAACCAATGGTATCTCTCTGTCTTCTTTCCTCACTTTCTTCTCTCCTTCTTGGTATCTTCTATCCAACTATTTCTGTTGGTATCTTTATTTATCAATCAGAATTAATTTGAAGGCAAGGTCACATAGCTTCATCTGTATCTACATGAAGATTCTCCTGTATGGGATAACATAACCAGGTCTTGTGACCCAAATGTAGCATTATGAAACATCATAATAGACTAAACCTCAACAATAAGTCTCCTTCTTCTCCTGTTATGTTCATACAATCCATGACTCTGAACATCTCAGTTACTTTCCAAGGTCATGTGAGGAGTAAACAATAAGCAATTTCTCCTTTTCTCAAAATATTTTTCTTTTTTTTATATATCATAACAACCCACATAGAACAGCAGAAAGGTGGAAATGACTTTTTCTAGACCAGGAGAGTATTTTGTGTCATGATCTCTGGAATATTTTTAGGCATTTATTTCCAATCAAGAGGCATAGAAATAAAGATTCAGAAATAGCATCAAGTAGTAGCTAGACTTGAAGGGTCTTGTGTATAATTCTCTTCTCTATACAACATGAGTTATCTAACTTAATCCATGTCATACTGACCTAGTCAAGGTTTCCAGCACTTGTGCATAATGTATTAATTTTTAAACCTATTTTCTTCATGTATTTGAATGTTCACTTGCAAATAAAAACACATGTGGCATGGTACAAATACTGAAAACAATAGTCTTTATAAAATATTATGCTGCATCTTATTCTAATCATATAATTACTTTGTGAGTATAGGTTTCTTGCTTTCATAGACTTGAAGAATTATAGCCCAAGATAATCAATTTGATACTAAAAATATATAATTGAACATAATAATTATATTTGAAAATGTTCTGATATTTTGTTCACTCTTGTCATTATAAATGTATATACAAATACACTCACATTCACAATTGTGTAAAAATCACTGATAACACTTAATAAGGTCTGAAGGACTGAGAAAATTCAATATTCTCTTTAGCTTGCCAGTTTCTAGATCCTGAAAAAAAAGCCAAGGATCTAGGTTTAAAGGCCAAAATGAGTTCAAGGTTACAGAGATATGGTTCTGGTGTTATTAAATACGCGAGGCTTTGATAGACACATTAGAGGAAAACAATACACCATGAAATACTGCTCGTCTCAATGCTTTGTAGCCTGAGATGTGAATCTAAGTAGAGCAAATGTCAGCAGAAGACCCGAGAACTAGAACAGCCAGTCATTGCCACCCTACACACTCCAGAACTGGTGCTCACAATATCAGCAGGATTCAATTCAATTCTCCCACCCATCCTCTCACCTAGAATCGAATTGCTGGTTCAGAAAATGATGAAGGGAACATACTTTAAGTAAAATTTTAATTATTAGCTAACTGAAAGATATACTTAAATGAAGTCTAGTAGTATATTAATAAAGATCATTTATGCATATGTAAACTTATGACTTAATAATTATACACACTATGTCTTAAGGCTAAAACCATGTTATCTACCTCTATATTTGATGAGTGAGGAAAACATGGCTAAGTGTGATTTATTATCTTCTCAAGGCCATATGGGTAAAATAATACTTTAATTCAGAAATAAATGTGCATAAACCACTCCTGTGCCCACAATTTTCAAGAATGTGACTACTCAAAAGTTGTGTTTTTATAACAAAAGTACAAGAGAATTTTAAAGTCTTAGAATACAAATTTTACATAAATGAAATTACATTGTGTCGATAAATATATTTGTTTGTGGGCTTCATGACTGAAAAATACAACCATGCCGGCACAGAATCCCAGTACTCAGAGCTAGAGGCAGTAGGATCAGAAGTTAAAAGTTGTTCTTTAAAAAAAAAAAAAAAGATATTCTACTTATTTACATTTCAGATGTTATCCCATTTCCCCATGTCCCCCCAATAGGAATTAATATTCTGTTCCTCCTCCTGCTGCTTCTGTGATGGTGTGCTCCCATCCATCTACCTACTCCCGACTTCCTACCCTCGAATTCCCCCACACTAGGGCATCCCACCTTCACAGGACCAAGGACTTCCTCTCCCACCAATGTCCGACAAAGCCATCCTCCACTGCATATACAGCTGGAGCCTAGGATCCTGCCTTGCGTGTTCCCAGGCTAGTGGTTTAGACACTGGGAGCTCTGGTTGGTTGGTATTGTCGCTCTCCCCATGGGGTCACAAGCCCCTTCAGCTCCTTCAATCTTCTCACTACCTCCTCCACTTGGGATCCCATGATCAGTTCAATGGTTAGCTGCGAGCTGACAAGAGCCTGATATACCTGTCTGCTGAAAGGCTCTGCCAGAATCTCACATATACAGAGGCGGATGCATGCAGCTAAAGGTTATTCTTGACTGCATAGTGATAGTGATACTAGGCTGGGATACCTGCAGGCCTGTCACAAAAGTCAATTGAGTAAGAAGCAAAAAGTGAATAATATTTGAAATAGTCTTGATGCTAATAGATATGAGCTCACTAGCCAAGTAAATTAAACTGATACAAATTGTCTAAAATACTGCACAACGTTGGCTCATATTATTTGATATCAAATGAATATCAGAATAAATATTTTAATACTGATATAAGGAAACACAAATGTTACTTGGATTCTGTCATGCATTAATTAATATATTAAAAATAACTTATCGTAAATTTGTTATGGTCGTCTGTGTCCTAAGTGAATGATTTTATTTAAAACAATAAAGGAGATGCTATTTGAATCAAATCCTGATCATGAATTACTAAACACGATGTTATTTAGAGAAAACCCATTGACAAACTTGCAAAAGTTGCAGTTTAAGCATCGTTGAACATGATAGGTAGGGGAGAAAAAGAGATGAACTATACTTGAATATTTATCAAAGAATAAATAGCAATAAATATTTCAGCAATCTGACATTTCTTTCTAAAGAATTGAATTATGTGATCTAAAAATGACTAATACAATATATATGTTTACCATATGTGTGTTTATTCACATATGTTATGTATACAACTACAACAGACACATGTTGGAGTTCTGCAGATAGTAACTTCTAAGACAAACTTTTGCAAATTAAGAGTGTACCAAGACACCAACAAAAAGAAAAATGTGATATGAATCCATAATATTCAACACTGTCAGATGTTTTAGTAGTCAATTTAGACAAACTTTAGAGATCCCAAGATGAATTGAGCAGATCTCAGTGAGTGGATGTCTCTTGGCTCCTCCTCAATAATAATGCTTATCAGAAACACAATATTAAACATTATCAGTACAAAGCAATGGAGGGACATATTAGCAGAGGGCCCACTCTAGATTTTGTACACTTTTGTTTCTTCTTTCTTCTCATGAGAGATCAGTAAGGAGTTCTGCTGAAGCCTAGATCATGCAGTTTCGCAGCAAGCTGAATGTGCTAAGCCAGACCTGTTAACCTCTTTTCCAAACAGACACTGTAAGCTCAAAAATCACGCTGTTTCTTAAGGCAGCAGGTTATGAATGTTCACCTGCCCCTCCCCATCCATAGCCAGCCTGAGTTTTTAAGAAAACAGTTTTATTCAGGCCTTACATCTTCTTATCTATCACTTAGAATCGGGAATTCTTCACATTCTTGTCAATTTCACCCACCAACACACCACAAAATAAAATAGTTGCATGTTCAGAGTAAACTGAATTTATGGACTCACTTTGTAGTATATATATTTTAACTATTAAATGGTATTCTATGCATCTTTTCAGTTTTCTAATTATTTCTTTCTATGTGATGTCATCTTTTATGCTTTTTTGTTTTCTTTTCTTCATGTTTATCTGTATGTTCATACCTTGTCTTAAAAGACAAGGGTGATAGACTTAGTTAATACATATTAGGACCTACTTTTTTCTATTTGTAATTGATATGTATTAAACCTAAAGAAAATGTATATGTTTTCATTAGACCCTTGTGGAGCTTAAGTAGAAAACTCATTTTTATAGAATTTCACATAAAAATTATGTGCAGTAATACTTAGTGAACAAAAGCAAAGACACTACATGATATTTTGGAATTTAGAACGACAATAATTTTATTATTTATCTCTTTTACACACATACACATAAGTGGTATAAATATGTAGCACAAGCTTTATTTGAGGTGAGTGTATAGCATGAGATAATATCTATAGTGCACTAAGTTTGCTAGTCTTTGGTTCAAAACAAATATTTATATTGTTCTGTTTCAAATCTTCATCTCTGAAAAACATTTATTCATTTAGGTATTTCTTTGTTGTCCCTTCTATCTTTGAATTTCTGCAGTTCTTTTCTTATAATAATGCACAAAAATGTGTCTTCTCAAATTTTAGCTATATCTTTTCTGGTCTTCCATGATACCTCATTTTATTTCATAATAAATCACTTTTCAGGTGCATTATATCACTCTTTCTTCACATAATTCTCTAATGTGTCTTTCATTCTCATTGAAACTTAATGAAGATAAGCAGCCTGGACAGGTACTAATGTGAATAATTTATTAAGACTCATTGCACTGTTTGATGAAAATAATTAATATTAAAAAATTGACTTTCCTTTTCTTTCAAAATAGAGCTGTTACTTTGACCTCTATTTAACACTAAATTCTGAAGATATTTTTGCTAGTATTACAAGAACAATAAAAAAATATCAGAAGTGGACAAGGAAGATAATTTTTAACTGATTTTGTGTTGGTTTTATGGAATTTTGCTGATTGGAGAATCTATGAACCAATGTTTACTTGGCTCATAGTTGTTAAGCTGGGACATCTCAGACTGAGGAAAATATACCATAGGGAATTGTTGTTTTCAAATTATGGCAGAAGGCACAATATGGTTGAAAATATGAGAAAGAAAAGGAAGAAGGAAAGAACTCATAGAAAAAGAAAATAGGAAAGGAAAAGAAGATGGAATATTTTATTTTATATAATTCAGGGATAGATGAAAGACAAACTTACTTTCTGATCAATAACAATGCCAGTGATAACTCAGTCTTGTGATAATGACTTTCTTCATTCATGAGCATAGTATACTATCACTTAATTACATCCTCAAGGTCCCCTCTCCTAACACTATTAAAATGAAAATTAATTTTCATGTGAGATTCAGAGGGGTTATTAAAACTACCACAATAATGTATCTCAATTCTGTAATCCTGACAAATAATATTTGTGCTATAGTTTTGAGAACAGGTCTATATTTTAAGTAGGCACATAAATACATTTGAATCAGAAAAAGCCATATATGTATCATTAAGCAAACATAAAATTTTGGTTGCTACATGAGATACAGAATTCAAATAAAACAACTATGCTTTTGAATAAGAAACCATGCCATAAAAATATGATTAAATTTTTAATAATGACTTTAATATTTGATATATTCTGTATCTAGTATTGGGAATCTACTATAAACTATGATAAGAGATTTTGTTTTGTGGAAAAATGGAAAAAACTACTATTTAAATATCAACCAATAACTATTATGGTGCAATGTACAGAAAGCAACTATAGACTAAGGGATGAGCATTAAATTTGTTGCTACAGAGGCAAGAAGAGGTGCAGTGACATTCTTTCAATTTTCAATATTGAAGAAGAAAATAGACAGTGAAAACCAGATAGACAGACATAGACAAGCTTAAGGCAGCAGAACAATTTGAAGAATGACTTATCTTAGCAATTCAAAGGCAAGCACATGCTCTGTCCTCTAAAACTTATGTTAAAATCCTGATCCCCCATATTTCAAATAGTGACTATAATTAGATAGTAATTTGAAGAGTTAAAGTTAGATACAATCATGGAGATGAGTCTTTGTGGTGGTTTGAATTAAAACGGCCCCTATAGAGTTATGTGTTTGCTTAGTCATAGGGAGTGGCATTATTAGGAGCTATGGCCTTATTGGAGTGTGTATGACTTTGTGTAGTATTAAGTGTGTGAGGTTCAAAGTGTTCAAGCTATGCCTAGTGTGGTCCAAAGACTCCTTCTGCTGCCTGTGGATCAAAACGTAGAACTATCTCTTCTTCAGCACCATGTTGGCTTGGTTGCTGCCATTATTCCTGCTGAGAAGATAATGGATTAAACCTCTGAAACTGTAAGCTAACCCCAAATAAATGGTTGCTTTGGTCATGATGTCTCTTGACTGCAATAGAAATCCAAATTGAGACACTCTTAGTAAAATTGTATTTATTCACTGACATAAAGACCAGACTAGGACACAGACACTCTCAAAAAAGAGATCAGATGAAGGTGTAGATTACATTTATTGTCATCTCAAATGAGGAGACAGTACTCAGGAAAAATTAAAAAGACAAAACAACAACAAAAACAGAACAACAACAACAACAACAAAACCCATGCTTATTGATTTTAAGTTTCAAACTTTAGGTTTATGTTTGTTGTGGCTCAGGTTTCTATTGCTGTGATAAAACACCATGACCAATAGTGACATGGGGACTAAAAGGTTTTGTTTAGCTTTCAAGTCGCTGCTCACATCCCATCACTGAGAAAGCGGGGTAGACACGCATGGCAGGAACTCGGAGGCAGGAATTAAAGCAAAAGGGCATGTTTCCATGGTTTGCTCACTGACTTTATTTTAATACATCTCAGGCAATCTGTCCAGGAATAGTACTTCTCAGAGTGAGCTGGGCTCACCTACATCAATCAGCAATCAAGAAAATGCACTGTAGACTTGTGTACAAACAATCTAAATGGAAGAAGCACTTTCTCAATTGAGGTTCCTCTTCCAAGATAACATTACTTGTGTCATGTTGAAAAATATTTCCTCGTGACACTGTTATTTAAGGCACTTTATTACATTTTATTGTGGTAGTTCTTGCAAAGGAATACAGCATATAATTGCTGTTAAAAGCAAAAGTCAGCAGTTCTGTGAGATGGTCTCACAGTTTAGGGTACTTGACACACAGCTTGATGACATGAATTTGGTCCACAAGGGTCTACAAAAGAGCTAGATATGATACCACACATCTATAGTCTTTGTACTGTTGTGGTGAGGTGACAAAACATGCGAAAACAGAAATGTTGGCCCAAGGATTGCAAGGCTAGCTGGCATGGAATTAAAAAAAAAAATAGGAGAGCAGAGATTTCAGTGAAACTTGGTCAACGAGGTAGAAGGAGAGAATGTACTCTGAAAGTTGCCATCAGACCTCCCTAAATGTGCTAATGGCCACATGCTCATTCTCACACACACATTATATACATTTACATATCCAGTAATAAAAGTTTTAAAAAAATTCAAAAAGATACACATTGTATAAATGTGGGACCATTGTCTCAAATTTGAATGCTTAAAAAATAGGTGTGAGTACGCCATATCTCATTAAGCTGTGCACTAATTAAAGTGTTGTTGCTGACATTTTGTAATTAACTGAATGAGATGCGGTTAAAGTTTGGGTGATAAGAAAATATAAATTTTCAGATGGACAGTGTGGGGCCTACACAAAACGGAATGTGAGAACTCTGTGCATGAGATGTGAGCTGTAAAACGCAATCACTGTGAGTCAGAATTGCCAGAATTGGATTGAATTGGCAAGAGTATTGTGGAAATAGCCAATAAGTCTGCAAACCTCAGGAGATGGGTTGTTAACTGCTGAAGATGCCATTTTAGAGTGGACGGTTATTAAAATTTGCAGTACCCAATAATACCTTCCTTTCAGTTTCTGTGATATAAGCATTTATTT
This sequence comes from Rhabdomys pumilio, assembly GCA_030674055.1. Taxonomy (NCBI): domain Eukaryota; kingdom Metazoa; phylum Chordata; class Mammalia; order Rodentia; family Muridae; genus Rhabdomys; species Rhabdomys pumilio. Next base: position 60,583,602 of record JANHMN010000011.1, on the reverse strand, counting down.
TCTAAGACATGGGATTATTGCTAACTGGTAAGGACTGTGGTATCAGAAGGAGGGAAAGGTTAGCATTTTGAAGGTTTACAAAGTATGTAGTAAGTCAGTAGCCTTAGAGACATCCAAGTTACACGAGTGTGGTTAATACAGATTCAGACAAAACACTACAGAATACTTTTAAGAGAAGCTTATTTTAATTGGATATGTTGTGACACATGTATTATTTTATCAGATTAACATAGTATTATTTTTAAATATATTCACTGTCAACTCAGTCACAAGTTGATTTCCTAATCATTTATTTGTGTGGCATTAACATCTAGTTTATATTCTGTTTGTGTTTTGCATTCTCAGACATCAACAGTATTGAAATGCTTATTTAGTTTTCAGTGAAGTGGAAATTAGTTGTACATGAAGAACAAGAGATAACTGTTGAATAGTAAGATTGGTGTGTGAAACTGGGATACAGCGAATTCCAGAGACAAAGATTTGTAACTTCCTTCCCTTGATAAGTATATTCCTGATCCATCATCAAAGATTCTTTCTGAAGTGCATGACGACCATTTCAGGAATCCAAAAATGATCAAAATGCAGCAAACTGCTTACTGACTGTGGGTCTTTTTTCTAACCACAGTTGATTCAGCCAAAACATAAATTCTGTACTAAAGGCTCAGGAAATATCAATGATGTGGGTAAAAATATTTATAAGAGGAAGAGAGCCAAGTTATCTGCTGTAAGACAGTGTTTTTTCTATGTGGCATGAAATCTCAATGATATGGTTGCCAAAACAATATCTGAAACACACACACACAAAGACAGAGAGAGACAGAGACAGGGAGACAGAAACACAGAGAGACAGAGAGACAGAGACAGAGGGAATACTTAAAGAATAAGATGTCCTTAGTTTGGGTTGAAATGTAGGCGAGGCACTGGAGGAGTTAGTTGCAGGAAGTATTGGGGTAGGGGTGAGGACATGATGTATAGAGTACTGTGACCCGGCCAGTGGGTCAGTCAACAGAGTCTGCAAGAGAGATTGGGGAAGTAGGGAATGCAGGGGCAAAAGAAGTGAATAATGGAGACAAGACAAGGTTTTCTGATCAAGGTTCGTTTATTGAAAGTCGTGGATATATAAGCACAATCAGGGGAGTGCAGCTGGAGACTTTACCAAGAGTGTCTTGCAGCTGGGGGCACTAAAGAACAAAACTAGATGTATGTAAGCTGCTTGCAAGTCTCTTGTCAGGGTGGAAAAGTATCAACCTTCAAATATATGGCTCGAGATGGCTGCAAAGAAGACAGCCACTTTCTGCTAGAAGTTGGCTCCCAACAGAGTACTATTGTCTAAAATCTCAAAAACTAAACTTAAGTGACTTAAGTAAACTTAGCTTAAGTAAACTTTCCAGCAGGTGCTGAAAATATGACTCCATGGTTAAGATCACTTGTTTCTCTTGCAAGTGACACAGATTCATGTCCCAGCACCCAGATAGTATCTCATAACCACTTAAAACTCACATTCATTGGAATCTGATGCCCTCCACCTCCATAGTCACCAGGCACACACTTGATGCATATACATACATGCAGGCAAACACTCACATACATGGAAGAAAATAAATACAGCTTTGAAATATATTTTAAATGTCATAACATCTTTCAAAAAAAAGCAAGAGAAGAGGAATATTTAAATTGAAAATTACTAGTTATGCATGATGTGGAAACATATAGAAATGCCTTTGGAATATTGTAAAAGAACTACCAAAGAATTCAGTTTTTGACTTGTATAAATCACATCGTTTAGTAAATCATATTTTAAAGTGACGTTGTTCATTGTATCTATGTTCCACAGTACAGAATGTATGTCAACGTGATTATCATTTTGTAGTGCTTTGTTTTTGTCTCAGTGAGTAGAGAATGTATGCTTTCCAATCCAGGAATGATAATAAATGTATTCTCTTTGTCGTTTCTCAAATGAGACTTTCTCTATATTTGTAGTTTCTGTGGATCTGAATTTCCTGTTGCCTGAGAAGAAAGACTATTATACAGAGCAGAGCATCACTGAGCTTTAATTTATGATTGCAACTTAGTGGATATATCTCTTTATGTGAAAGAACAATGCCATCATCAGTATAGGCAAAGGTAGGTATATGCTAAGCAATGCAGTCAGAAAAGAAATAATTGAATCCCCATGTGAAATGCCAGAGAGACTTTTACTGCTCTCATGTCACTTTTGTTTATTGCAAATGGATAGATTGCACCCTTCCATCCTGAGCACGACATTCTAAAAATGGTCCAGACTGGACAGCAGCAGGATGTTTCACTCGCTATGTTTATAATCAATTAGAATAATGTTGATTCTAGGAAAAGGTGTAGAGAGTATAGACTTGGTAGAAATAATATAAGTTCCTTCTTCAACTACTGCTCTATTGGAAGTATTTCTCTTACCATCTGCTTCTAAGTCTTCACTAGAAATAGATGACATAGGTTCTAGTTAATCTCAGTGAGGTTTGATTCTTGAGTCAAGCATCAGAGTCTGCAAAGGACTAATTGATCTATACATGTTATCCTTGAAAAATGAAACTTTCTTTTGTCTAACTCTTCAGAAAATTGTCAGCTGCTGTGTTGGCTGTTGTATCATTAAGACCAAGGACTAACTCAACTGATACTTATTCAAGAATTGCTTTTGTCAAAAGGACATATATCTCTCAAGGTCATTAACCTGCATTCGGTGTCCGCCCTTATCTTGTAGTAGTGAATGCCACTGTGAAAGTCGGCACCTCCTTGCTTATATTTGAGAACACTTAAGAGCCATTGTCAACATGGTCAAAGTCAGAGTTATCACTGTATTTTGTTTCTATTCCTCTTTTCTATCTCTATTCCTTTACCTCTTAGATCTTTTTGAGTAGACAGTTATTTACAGTATCTCTGAAAATATCCATTCCAGTGGCTATTCCCCTAGAAAACAATATAATAGATAAAACATGAATAATAGCAAATTAAAAAAATCATCCAAAAATTTAGTATCTTATTTTTTTAATAATTCTCTGAGTTTTACAGAAGACTCTTGGGCATAGATTTTGAGATCATTAAGATCTTAAAAAGATGAATGTATTTTAGAGATTCTGATATGTAGATTGTAGAGAGAACATCTTAATATGTATGGATGTGGTCCCTGTCAATACTAAGTTTGATGGCCTCTGGCTTAGGTGAGAAATAGGAGGTGAGATATCCAGCACGCAGAAAGAATTCTGGAATAGAGAGGAGTAGTAGATTCACTCAGGATGATTTAATGAGACAGAAGCATGGAATCTGAGCATAGGTAACCAGCCACATAGAAGAATGAAGGTTAAACTAAATGGGTTATTTTAAGTTATGATGTAGTCAGAAAATAGTCTAGCTATATGGTCAAGGTATTTGTAAATATATTTTGAGTTTTAGTCTTATTATGTGGGACTGGGAGATAAAACCAGATCTAACATGTACAATAGGTAGCCTTAAATTCATTGAAAATTAGTAAATCTCCATGCGTAAAAGCCTCAGTGAAGAGACAAGAAAACCTATCATGAGATCCTCAGAAAGAGTCCAAGAATTATTTGCCCTGAAGGCCATCTTCTTACAAAGCCAAAGTATCACAAACCAAGGAGAGAGAAGGATACTTATAGAAGAACCTGAATCAGTGAAAGCAAGGATGACATGTACACACAGATGAACTGAGAAATTAGACCACCTTTCACAAAATTCCCAGCAGTACTGCTGTAGTCGAGAGTAAATTTATAGTGGCAGAAAAGGGGGTGGGAGCATAAATTCCTTACACCATCCATGAGTTGAAGACTTGGAATGTATAACTTAGAACATATCTTTCAAGAAGTTGAAGCAATGAAGAGAAGAAAAAGGTGATAACTATAAGATTTTATAACATATTTAGATATTCATTTGTAATGAGAACATTTCTGTGAATAAATAAATCTTAATTTTATAATTATATAAGAGTTTCAAAATATTTCTGTGTAAGGAAGAAATGAACTAATAAAGAACTTTAGAAGTATATATTCTTTCAAACAAGAATTTCAGACACATTTTGTAAACAAAGTTTATAAATAACAGAATTTGTATGTGGGTGGTTTGAAGAAACTCTATTTTCAGTAGTTCATTTTGTACTTAATGTCCTTAGTACTTCACAGTGATAATTCACTGGAAGAAGAAATAGGAGCATTTTTATAATGATTTAGAACTCTTAAAGTAATTATTAAAAAATTATATCAGTGTAAACATAAAGACTAAAAAGTTACCATTTCGTATATTTATATTAATACTATTTTTAATTAACATAAAACTATTTCTATTTCCAACAATTAATTTTTATATGAAGAATTAGAAATTATGAATTGTACTGAAATATTTTGATGTTCATACAGTGTAACTGGGAAAGAAGTCTGAAATTGATTCTATTAACTTCTATTTTGGATCTATTTTAAATTATAATGTAATGGGAAATAACTGCAGGCAAATTTACTTCATTCATTAGTGTAAGTGAGATGCTTCCATAGTTGTCCATTGTTGTTTCCTAATAGCTGATTCATTTGCCTGCAGGAACTATGTTCCCTAGTGAGTAGTCACTAGGAAATGAGTGACAGCAGAGGTCAAGTGGTCAGATAGGCTGACAAAATATTACCTTGGAAGAAAGCATTCTGTAATATAGCAATAAAATATTTAGTCAACAGCAAGCCATTAATTATGGTAGAAATAATCATTCATGTGGCAGAAAAATAGGATGATATCAAATTTACTTCAAAAATCTTTCTAAATATAGGAATATGTGTATTTTGCCTTTATAACAATAGCAAGAACATAATGAACACTTCAGTGTCAATGTTCAATTTCACTTAATGGTAAGAAGAGAGAGGACAGGGAAATTAATCATGGATTTCATTACTATAAAGTCAAAATTCTCTATTGATTAAACAGATAGAAGGGGTGAGCGGTGACTGAGAATACAGCTATGATGATTTCTGCTGGATTAGGCACATCCTCTTCCACTGAGGCCAGACAAGGTAGCCCGATTGGGGATTCCACATTCAGGCTACAGCTTTAGCGACAACCCCTGCTCTGTTGGGTGACCCACGTGGAGACTTAACTCCATGTCTGCTACACATGTGCTGGTGGCCCCTGTCCAGCCCATATATGATCTTTAAGTTGTGGCTCTGTCTTTGAGACCTCCCAGCATTCCAGGTTAGTTGACACTGTTAGTCTTCCTGTGGAATTCCTATTACATTCAGGATTTTCTATCGTTCCCGGAACTCTTCCATAAGAGTCCTGGACCACCACTGAAAGTTTGGCTGTGAGTCTTTGTGTCCATTTCACTCAGCTGCTAGGTAGAACTTCTCAGAAGATAGTTATGCTAGGCTTCTGTCTTCAAGTATAATAGACTATCATTAATAGTGTCAGGGATCGATGTTTTTCATGGGATGGGTCTCAAGTTACAACAAAACTCTATGTACCATGGTCGAGGGATAGCCAGATGGGGCCCCATCCCCTAAGAGGAAAAGAGGATGAGGGATCAGGAAGGGACAATGTGATGGGAGAACGAGGAGGGGGCCGAGTTTGGGATTTAAAAAAACAAATTAATTAATTAATTAATTTTAAAAGTATTAGCAAGATGAAAACATGAAAATAATTAGTAATTTTGTTTCTGTTTTTTTCAGTTTTCAGAAAATAAATATGGATTACCTCTACAGCTTTTTTGATTTTAGTAAAACTTTCCAAATTAATTAAAATGATTCTCTCAAAGAACCAGCTTTTGATTTTGTTGACTCTTTGTATTGTTCTGTTCCTTCCTCTTTGGTTGATTTCAGCCCTGAGTTTGACTATTTCCTGCCATCTACTCCTATTGGGTGAGTTTGTTTCCTTTTGCTCTAGAGCTCTCAAGTGTGCTGTTCAGTTGCTAGTGAAAGATCTCTCCAGTTTCTTTACCAGTGTGCTTAGTGCTAAGAATTTTCCTTTTAGTACTGCTTTCATTGTGTCCCATAAGTTTCGGTATGCTGTGTCATCATTTTCATTGAATTCCAGGAAGTCTTTAATTTCTTTCTTTCTTTCTTTCTTTCTTTCTTTCTTTCTTTCTTTCTTTCTTTCTTTCTTTCTTTCTTTCCTGACTCAATGACTTATCATTGAGTTGATAGTTGTTCAGTTTCATGGTTATTCTGTTGTTTTTATTGTTATTGAAGACCAGTCTTTGGCCATGGTGATCTGATAGGATGCATAGGAGTATTTCAATCTTTTTGTATTGGTTGAGGCTTGTTTGTGACCAATTATATAGTTGATTTTGAGGAAGGTACCATGAAGTGCTGAGTTGATTAAAAAAAATAAAAAAAAAAAAACCTAGGAGAAATAAACATTGTCATAGTAGGTAACTGTTCGCACATCTTCAGTTCCCTGTAACTGCTTCATGTATTTTTCTTCTATTTCCTAAAAATATATGCCCCATGTTAAATAGTGATCTCCTGTGACATGGCACCTTTGATATACTGCATTTTAAAATAAAGAAATATAACAAGTAAAGGGTGATTACACTCCAAAAAGCAAACACAGTGAAGGCAGAAATAGCAACGTTGTCCAAAGCTGCAGAGGTCTTTCTACTTAGGACTTGAAAGATGAGAAATTGGTCCTATACTGCCTTAGGAAAGGAGAGAAGATTAATAATGACATTGCCCAATGTTCGATCTCTACATACCAGTTAGCTCACTCTGCACAGTAATAGTCCCAGAGGAAAAAAAAAAAAAGAAAACCACCATAAAACGAAATGTCAGTCTCTTGACTGACGTATTTCCCTGTGTTTATAGAATCACAGCCTGAGAACTAAAATCCAATCCAAGGCGTAGAGCTGACACTTATACTTCATCTAACAACTTGCTTTTGTCTAAGACATTAAATAATCCTACACTCAGCTATGTTCTCTTACAGATAATATATGTGTGGATATACATAAGGAAAGAATCGCTGTACTTCCCTGTACAGTAAGGAATGTTCTGGTAGAGATGGAGAAATTAACCTGTGTAAGAAAATAAGGCAATGTCCTTATTCCTGGTAGAACATACTAAGACAAAGAGTTTCTGGCTATGTTTACGCAATGTGGCAACCGAATTTGGGGTATTCAATAGGTAAAAGAGGAAAAGAATTTTAAAGGAAACTGTAGAACAAGTTAAATGTTAAACATGTTAAATTCTGAAAACTTGATTTTAGACTAGAAAATGACATGGATAAGATAAAAGGCTTTTTTTTTTCCTATTTTTCTGGAAGTAAAAACCTACTTCTTTTTCGAGTTTTCATATTAAGAAAACAGAACTGCACACATATTTTTAAGCTTATTTGTGCCGAATTTTAAAATAAATGAATGAATGAATAAATAAATAAATAGCGCTAAATAGATGACTAACTGGGTAAGAATGCATGATGAATAAATGTGAGACCTGATTTGATCCCTCAACCCAGGTGAAAATCCAGTTATGACCCCAGACACAGCTGTAACTCCAGAATGTTAGAAATGGATGACAGGAAGGTCCCTGGAGCTTGTTGACCTGCTGGTCTATGCAGCACAGTGAAGAAGACATTCATTGAGAGAATGGTAACTGGAATGCAGATGTTAGCTGTGTCTCATGGAATACACCAAAAAATTTACTGAGGAAAACATCATATTGAAATGCAGGAACAAGGAAAAAAAAAAGATTTATTGAGACAAGCTGACACACTTGGGTCCTCCCAGTTTTCTTGTTCTATCGTTTTTTGATTAAGATTTCACACTGATTTTTGCTTTTAGCAGGCCTTTTGCCCCTTATTCTTCCCACAAGAGAGGAAGCACTACTCTTAGAAAACGTGTGTCTGCTCTCTCAGCAATGAATGTGTTTTTGTGTGTCTCTGTATGTGTGTGGGTGCATTTGTCTGTATGTCTATGTGTTTTTCAGTGGGTGTGTGTCTATGTGTTTGTGTGAGTGTGTGTGTGTGTGTGTGTGTGTATGTGTGTGTGTTTGTCTGTGTGTGTGTGTGTGTGTGTGTGTGTGTGTGTGTGTGTGTTCAGTCATTGCCTATCATAAGAGAAGGAGGACAGAACTATGCACACATACTAAGAAAGTGAAACTGGAGGGTGAGTGAACCCTCAAACATAGTGTCTTGTAGATGTTCAGTTTCATTCCCAACATCCACGCTAGATAGCTTCTACAGCTCTGCTTCTAAATGTTTCTGTAACCCCTCCTCCTTGATGACACTGGCCTTCGCATTTCCATATTCATACAAAGACCCACATACACATAATCTCATATTTGTTATGTAAGAAGAAATTTAAAAAGCAAAATCAAAAAGAATAATACTCTCTTCAAAATGAATTTTTCATATCCTTTTTATTATTTTATTTACATTTCAAATGTTGTCTCCCTTCCCACCCCCTCCACCCTATCTCCCTCCTTGTAGCATCTAAGAGAGTACTCCCCCACCCACACACCCACTCCCACTTCACCCCCCTAGCATCTCTCTTCTCTAGTCTATTAAGCCTCCATAGGACCAAGTACATCCCTCCCACTGAGGCCAGGCAAGGCAGTCCTCTGATACATATGCAGCGGAGGCCACGGATCTTCTTCAGGTACAGAAAGCACCCTTCACCAGAGGAAGCTGACCACTGATAAAAATATTTCCCAGATGGTGCCTGGGAAGCAGATGGCTTCAGGAATCATTTGCTTGTTTTTTATTTTTATATTTCGTGCTTAACACGAACTTACAAGTTTTCCTTTTGTTTTATATTTCCGATTATTTGATTATGACTGGTTTCTAGAAGTCAACTAAATTATAAATGGGAAAGTTATTATGTAGCTTCCAGTCTGGCTAGATTTATTTTTGAGGGCTGTTGCTTTTCAAAACAGTGCCTCTGGAAACTGTAAGTTCAGTGCACTGCAGGAAGCTGAAGGAAACATTCCTTTTCTTGGTCACCACATGTGGAAAGTGATATTTTTATAAAAATGAGGAATAGAGAATAAAAGGATCAGGAACAGTTTTAACTAATAACGTGTTAATGATATGAAGGGAAGGAGAGATGATAAGCATATCATGTAGTTCTAATAACTAATGAATAAATGATATATAAAGTGATATGAACAAGTTTAGTATTGATACTGATAAAGCACAAGGAAAACCCAGGAAATTTATTAGCCATGTAAATTTTGGCAAATTTTATCAGATGTTAAAACGAGAAGAAAGAACACATAAAGTTGGGGGGTGGGGATTGTGGGTGGACCAGGAAGAGAGAGAAGGGTAGATATGAAAGTTTGATCAGATCCAACCATGTTATATGCCTGTAGAAATATTCAATAAAAATGAGCAAAATGCCATTAAAATAGAAATAAGTTAGAAAAAATGTGAGCTGCATACATCTGTTACTCCATGTTTTGCCTGTGATGCAGTGAGACTTAATACTTAACAGTCCTGTGACCATGTCTTCTCCACCCTGATAGATCACATCCTGAGACTGTAAGGAGAAATAAACCCAGAATCCTAACCAGGACTGACCTGCTTCCTCACCATTTAACAGCTATTATTGTAAATAACATCTCAGGAAGACACAATTTGAACCCTAAATAATAAACAAGCTTTTTAATGAGAAAAGTTTTCCCTGCATTCAAGGTTTGCTAAGGTAATATCTCAAGTTTTCTCAGAATTCATGTGAAAGAATCTAAGAAGTACTGCCTAAAAATGCCACATTGAGGCTGTTCCTGCCCTCTTGTAGTGTGTGACATTAATGTATAAAATACCCTCACAACCTTTTCTACTCCCTAAGCTCCCTGAGATTTAAGTAACCTGAATACCTCACTGATATATTTTAAGGTGATATTTGATATTTATTGAATTATTCACTAAGTTAAAATTAAAATTATTTCTTCAATTCTTTCATGATATACTCTGAACCTTTTTGTAAACAAAATTAACTTGTCATAAAAGGACGAATCCTTTTTTTTTTCTATATTTTTAAATAAGATCTTGCTCTTTCCTACCACAAACTAATATAATAAAATCGATGACTTTGTGCTAACTGCAGTTAAGGTTTCTGTTGTCTTAGATACTTTGACTTGTTCAAGTCTTGGAGATTAGGGCTAGCCTAGGCTCTGTATTGAGATAGCTATTGTAGAAACAAAAATTACCTTGAGCGATGGTTTCATACGCTATTAATTCCAGTTCTTGGGTGCCAGAGGTAGGCAGATCACTAAGTTCGAGTTCAGCCTGCTCTACAAAGTGAATTCCATGACAACCTACACAAAGAAATATTGCCTTTAAATAAAGAAACAAATTACAACTACCATAAACCCTACTACACTCTATTACTACCCCTACTACCTACTCAAATAAATTTTTTAATGTCAAGAATAATTTAATGAAATACAGGGACACTCTTTTTTAAGCAAAATGACAGAGATAACTGATGCAGATATTCTTATAGATTTCTATGGTCTCAGTCTCAGAAATACCTTTTTTTACTTTAAATGCAAGGCCACTATGTGGTTTTCTTGGGACTGTGGTAAGACATAGGGAAATGTTTGCATGCATAGTTTGGTGGGCAGTGTGTGTCTGGTGGACATTAGATGTTTGTTGACACTGGAGCAGCTTGTTCTGCTAATAATTGATTTTATTTTTCATGCCTCTGTGTGTGTATCTGTGTGTGTGTGTGTGTGCGTGTGTGTGTGTGTGTGTGTGTGTGTGTCACATGTGATTATTTCTCTCTGTGTGTGCAGACATGTATGTGTCCCCTGAGACTGCAGGTGATCGTGAATTACTCTGTATGGTTACTGGGCACCAAACTCCAGTCCTCTACGAGATGAGCCAGCACTCTTAATTGCCTACTCCTATAGCCCCAGCACAATTTTGATAATGTTAGTGATATTTTCCAGATTTTGTTTATGAACATTTTGTATTTTTTTATTTGATCAACCAAAACTGTTATCAGTGTCTTCAGCTATAAAGCTTTGTGTTAGATCTGGATGTTTGCCACATACTAAGAGAATATTATATAATATTTATAAAAATAGAAAAATAATAGCACTTACAGTTTTGGCTCAAAAGAGAAAATTCTCGGTCTGCCTCCTTCTTGCCCATAGCACTGTCAGAAACATATAAAATATTAAACAGAAGCCAAGAAACATGAACCAGGATATTCAACCTTGATCTTCAGTTACCTGAAAATGGAGGCATCTTTCTCTTGGTTGCACTGGGTTTGCCTATTTTCACTTCCAACATGTTACATTTTAAATAGAGAATGGGAATAAAATAGACATTGTTGAAAATATATCCCACATCAAAGGAAACTATTATAGACCTATTGAAATTATATCTGTTACATTTTTAAAATAACTTACTTTATAAAGTAATTTTTTTTTTTATTCTTTGTGTTTCTTTGTCACTTCTTCTTTTGGAGGCATCATGGAGAAGAGGTCAGGTCAAGACGAAAGATAAGCTGCAGAGGAAGTGGAAAAGCTAAGGTCTGAAGTAGAGAGGTTGTGTTCTCAGCAAGAAATGCAATATTTTAGACTTTCTAAAGTATAATCACTCATTTGAGGAAATCCTTTGTGTGAATCAAAAGCATGGCAGCAATTCAAGTACAATTAAGAAAGTTCATTTTCAAAGAACTACTGGAGCTCTCAGAATGGTTGTAGAAACCAAATGAACTGTAATAGTGATTGAAAATTCTTCAGGGATGGGAGGATACTTTTTCTACAAAATATGGAATAAAGACATTAGACAATGAAGGAGCATAGTTTCATCAATTCTAAAGAAAAGGTCTATTTAACAGATAGCAGGTTACTATTGATACTGGAGTAGAAAGTATAAGAAGGCCCATTCCTATTGTGACACCTTTTCTCTCTAATTTTTATCATTTATATACATGTGCCATGTATATATACATGATTATCATCTCCCAGGGAGGACCATAGGCAGCATGCAAATACACCAATATTTTTAATTTGAAGTCAACGTTAATCCCAAAGAAACTGATTTGATAAAGTAAACACTGAATTAATAACATAAAGAGGTAGTGATAGAGTATTTAATTTTAGATGCTAGATCATAGTTAAATTACTAAAACTCTTTCTAGACCTAGCATGCTGTTTTCCCTGGACGAAGTCACCTGCCATATTGAGAAGGACTTAAGCACTCTATACTCAGTACTGTGTTGCAGTGAACACAGTTTTACTGCTTATAGCAATAAAAGCTGGCTGTTGGAGCCAGATCAAGTCAGTCCTTAGCATGACAGTATCTATATGAATGTCCTGATGCACCCCCAAAGAAGTCTTTGTGCTGTCCAGAGTCCTGAAATCTAGATTTCAGGAATTGATAACTCTGTATTTTGTAAATGACTGCATTTAAAGTCATTTCCAGCATCATAGTTAATAGGCAATGTTAGGAGACATTTGAGGGGTAAAGCTGGAGGGATATTTAATAAAAAGCAAAACTCTCAGTGAGCAAATTAATAATTAAATGACTTAAAATGATATAAAAATTTGAAACTTAATTAAATATTTATAGAGGCTAGAGTTATGGGATTTCACAAAGAACATCAGGTCTTTAGATACATTGTATAGGAACATTATAAAAATATTTATATAGTACAAATTTTTTTTACTTTTAATTTTTAAAATTCAGTCATTGCCACTACCAGGTTTGTCGTCCTCTTACAGTTCCTCACCCCATTCCACCTTGCCCCTGTCTCCAATAGGATATATCCTCCCTCTGTCCTGCCAGGCCACCCCACTCCCTGGGGCCTCAAGTCTCTAAAGAGTTAAGCACCACTTCTGCCACTGAGATGAGACCAGGCTCTCTATTGTGTACTGGCCCAGGGCCTTGGGCCAGTTCTTGTATGCTACCTGGTTGGGGTCGCATAGTCTGAGAGAGCTCTGGGGTCCACGGGTACTTGAGATTGCTGGTCTTCCTATATACCACCTTTACACACCAGACACACACACACACACACACACACACACACACACACACACACACTTACTTTCCTCCTGTACATTCAGCTACTCATAGTTTCCTAAGCACTGTCAATGCACTTGGTCATACTGCCCACCACACTGTGGATTTTGTCATTAATGAGAACATTCCCATTTCAACAGGTACCTTTATACAGAGCTGACCAACCCTTAGAGTTAAATGGGTTCCTCTGCTTCTGTACTAATTTCTATCTCTATAGATAGATAGATAGATAGATAGATAGATAGATAGATAGATAGATGATAGATAGATAGATAGATAGATAGATAGATAGATAGATGATAGATAGATAGATAGATAGATAGATAGATAGATAGATAGACAGACAGACGGATGGACGGTGGATGGACAAACAGACAGACATACAGACAGACAGACAGACAGTGATCTTTATCTCTTATATACTTCAAAGTCTTCTAATATTCCAGTTGAGTTGAATAATGCAGAACACAGGACTTCAGAGAATTGCCTTTTGTAGGTTTATTTATCCTAACATGAGAAAGAAAACAACATCAAGCCTCCAAAGGACCAAAGGTCCTCTTCCCATTGATGTCAGATAGGGAAATCTTCTGTTCTATATACAGCTGGAGCCCCTGAGTTCCTCCATGTATACTCTTTGGTTGATGGTTTAGACCCTGGGATCTCTGGGGAGGCCAGTTACTGGATATTGCTATTCTTTCTATGGAGTTGCCATTCCCTTCAGCTCTGTCAGTCCTTCTTTGCCTGAGAGATGGCTCAATAGTTAAGAGCACTGGCTGATCTTCAAGAGGCCCTGAGTTCAATTTCCAGAAACCACATATTGTCTTACAACCATCTGTAATGGGATCTGAGGTCCTCCTCTGTTGTAGACACTGAAGACAGTGACAGTGTACTCATATACATAAAAAAATCTATCATTCTATAACATCAATCATTTATCTTTTTGCATGTGTTCACCTGCCTCTTTCGATGATGTCATATTGCACCTATGCAGTCCTCATCAATCTGCTGGACTACTTACCCCAGATTCTGAGTTCTTCAACGATTTAATAGTTTCCACTCATTTTTACATTGGATTCAATAAATTTAGTAACTTCTCATAAAATCTATGAGTAATCATTAACATTTGACCTGAAAACATATTTTGGATTTGTTTTCATATATTAGAGATAAATAAGCAAAGTGATGATGGTTTTTTTTTTTTTTTTTTTTAACAAAAATAGAGTGACTAAACACACAGGATATTCATTGTCTGATGAAAAGCCAGAAATGCTAGGAAACTTTAACATAAAAAGTACATAAAAATGGGGAAAGTAGAGAAATATCTAAGGTCACCAAAGAGGACCAGAAACATAAAATATAATAAACTTAAACCATGAGAGAAGTAAAACTGTAAAATATGTCTTCAGCTTCTTTGAACTGGGACACTTATTGTTAAGTCCCACATAAGTGTTGTTGAGAATAACTTCTTCTATAACCAATTATGTGTTACTGCTAGCAGGAAAGTCAGAATTCTTTGTGGGTGTTGAAACACACAGTGTTTTATTGACAATGTGAATATAGTAACCGATTATGAACATGACAAATATATCCTGAGGTTTTAAAAGAACAGTATTTATATATATATTTTTTGCTATTGTAAATGATCAGATAACTGTTAGATTTAAAAGAGATTAAATTCTGCATTCTTTAGTTCTTTATACAGTTGTCATCTACACCTAAAGTAAGAGAGTGGTTTAGTATCACTAAAAAAATATGAGTCCTCTTTATACAAGGAGTCATTTTCATACCTTTATATATTAATTCATAAAATTAATAGCCTTATACAAATAACAAAATCTATTAGAAGCTAGTCACTTAATATTAAAATACATTTAAACATGATAATTTATTGTCATGGGAAATACATTAAAGAAACTTTAAAGAACAGAGGTTATCTTCTAATATCTCTATTTTAGAATATTTTATTTAACCACATTTCAAATCTTCCACACACCAATCTTACACTTATCCAAAATGTAAATGATTCTGTGTAAAGAAATAGAAAAGACCTTCCTGAAAAGTGTATGCACGTTGCCAAAGAGATATAAAAATAGAACCTAAAAAAGGTAACTGAGCACAGTAATAATTACAGATTGTTAATACCTGTTGTTTTCCCTCTCACAGTGAAATATAGTATTACCCATGATACTTCAAAGTATTAAGTGTGGGTTACATTACTCAAAATTAAACTCCTGAAATAGAAACTTTAGGAGAGGGCAAGTCACTTTCTAATGCAGTGCTTAACTCAAACAACCTGGTCAGCCCTAAAGCTTGGATTTGCATCCTAATTCAGACATAAACAATGATGGGTCAGGAACTTGATGTGTAATATTATGGAAACTGCAGGTTTTCAATCACAATCCTCAAACCCACCATAGTAATGAGTTTTCTATACTAAGTGACAGCCTATATCAAGAAAATAAACTGGAAAAATATGCCTGTATTCCCATATCTGAAGCATCATGTTGAGTCTGTTGGCTGGTGCTCAGGAGATCCTTTCTAAACTTCTAAGAACAAATGGCTTCCCCTTGATTCTTCTGGGACTCTGATAAGTCTTCAAAAATCTACTGACTGCCTCACATAGGAAGGGAGGACAGAAAATGTGTTTGTGCTACTGATTTTTCCTTTCTGTAGATTTTAACAATAATCATTGCTCCTATAAGCTTGTTGATACGTTTGTGTACTCACTCGCTTTTGGCCTTAGGAAAAAACATAAACACACAGTTATGCATAGAAATTCCTACATTCTCATATCAAAATTCTCCGTAAAATTATATTTCTGGATACTTCAAAAGATCTCAAATTGTGTGGGGGCAAAACTTTATTTGTCCGTCACCATAAATTTAGCTCATAATTCATCTGTTTGGACTATGCTTAAATACCCAATAGTATAGCTTTTAATAGATAGATAGATCAATAGATAGATGATAAATAGATAGATAGATAGATGATAGATAGATAGATACAATATTACTATATTTTTAAAATATAAATATGTTTAAAATAATTTGGTTCCATTTGCCATATTGTTCATTTGTAAAAAAAAGAGGGAGAAAGAAAAAAATTTAGTGTGGATATTTTAAATATAACTGCCTTATTTAGCATTTTGTTATGAAAGTCTGTTTTATAAATATACAATAAATAGCAAAGAACTCATTAAGCATTAAGGAATTAAGGCTTAAGAGTATTGCAATGTGAGACAAGTCATCATTTGTCATTTTTTTTCAAGCTGTGCATTTGCATTTTTAGTAGGGTTGCTCAACATCGAAAGTTAAATGGACCAAAAAAAAAAAAAAATCTATGCTTTGTTTCATAATCAGGATATGATATTTCTAACAAATTAAAAGGGATACTCAGTCGATAAATTATTAATTTAGCCCAGATTTTTAATTTTAGAATGGGAGCAAATCTTTAAACACTTTATTAAAATAATTAGACCTCTATATTTAACCAATGTCTCAATTGAAATGTTAAATATTATGATTTATCATTGAAGAATCACTGTATTACACTGAAAATGGATTTAAATGACGCTATTAAATTAATGTCACTTTAAAGGAGCCATGAGTGATTTGACTCTCAGTACATCCAAATACTTAAAATTAAGATAGAATAAATCTTCACTTGGCTGTATTTCTCAATTAGTATTGATATTTTGTGAATCATTAGCCTTGAGATGCATTGCTCTTTGCAACACTGAATACTTCAACAACAAAAGTAATTATGCTTTCTGCACTTGAATTAGATTAGGTGATTTTTTTTTCAGGAGTTACTGATTTGAACTGTCTATCATCTATCTATCTATCTATCTATCTATCTATCTATCTATCTATCTATCTATTATGTATATACATATATATATGTATTTATATAATGTGTATGTATATCAATTGGTGCTTTCTTATTTTCTGTCTATCTTATAGACACATATACTCTGTGAGATACATACACACACACACACACACACACACACACACACACACACACACACTATCTAGAAACCCACGGTATTTAGAAAGAAAAAAAAATCTAGGTGACAGGTGTTCTGTTTGTTTCTGGAAATAACAAAAATTAACAAAAATAAAAAACATGGCACAGGCAGTGCTACCCTTAAGTTCTTGATCCCTTTGAATCTATCATCTCTGGGCTACATTAGATATTGACAGCCATATCAAGCTCAATTGATATTTTCTGAGTCAACAACGATAGGCCAAACAACACATCTGGACAAGAAGGCATAAAAAAGTTTCTGGTTAATTCCTTCAAGGAGAAAAGCTGATGTATAAATGTTACCAGTGCTCTGTCCATACAGCAGTCTGGCATGATCTTAGCTCCACTATTGTGATCAGCCTCCTCTACTTCTATCTTCTCTTTACCACACATACTTTATCCTCTGTGATGTGGTGTCATGTACTCAAATAGATTGTGTTCCTTCTTCTGTCTGGCACATGAGGTTTCATTTGTCTAATTCATCTTCTACATTTTAGCCTGATAATCTTTTTAGTCTCTTAGTTAATTTTCCTATCTCATTGATGA
This sequence comes from Rhabdomys pumilio, assembly GCA_030674055.1. NCBI lineage: Eukaryota > Metazoa > Chordata > Mammalia > Rodentia > Muridae > Rhabdomys > Rhabdomys pumilio. Next base: position 60,566,040 of record JANHMN010000011.1, on the reverse strand, counting down.
AAAAACTTTGTTTTTTTTTTGTTTGCTTGTTAATTTTTGTTATTGTTATTCAACAGGGCAGACAGATATCTGCCATCTAGAAGGGTTTTTTCTTTTTTCTTTCTAAATACAACGAATTTTATTTTCTAATTTTTAGTTACAAGTTTAATTTTTTTTTACATTTGCATCATTTTTATCTCTGTAAAGGTATAAGTACTGTGAAGGCAGATGCAATATTTTGTTCAATCTTTATTACTAGGGAATAATGTCTACTGGAAAATCCTTAATAAATGAAAGTGTATCTGGGTATTCATGAATTTACTTAGCAGTTGATATTACTACAGAAGAACTGAGAGTCTCAGACTTTTAAGGTGCTATATTTAACTAATGGTGATCTTTACATAAATATGTATGCAATATAATAAAAAAGCGACAACACATATCCTATAATTTTGTCATAATAGGAGGCCACATATTCCTGTAAATATGTGAACCCATGATATTCATATTTTCTTGACACAGTAACTTTTTATCAAAACAAGACTAAACTAATTTGACTAAATTGAACAATAAACCTACACCAAGAACAGAATATGCATTTAAAAATTCAGTTAGAAATAAACTTTACTTCTATAGCAACTGTCCTAACTCGTGTACCAACATCCTTAAGCAAGAAAAATGGAAGTACTAAATTGGAAAAATATTAAGTATTTATTATGTTCTGTGGAAATATAAAATTGTGTATTTCCAAACTTAGTGTATCTTAAAACTACCTTTTTGTAAAATTAAGAAGAAAATAAAACATCAATAACAACATACAAACACACAGTGAGAAAGGCAAGAGATATATATATATATATATATATATATATATAGAGAGAGAGAGAGAGAGAGAGAGAGAGAGAAGAAAAATCAGGAAATTATTATAAGCACTCTAAAAACTTGTAAGAGTAATGACACTAAAATAGAGTTGATTTTCTTTTATCTAAAATTGAGACAATGTCTTTCATACTCCCAACACTGTAATAATGTAGCAGTGTTTGTTTTCATTAAAGTTATCCAGTTTTTTGACTTTTACTCTTCCTTATCTCTATATAGGATAGATTTTTTAGGTGAAAATGAGTCTGCAAAATCAAGAACTGCTGTATGTAATTCAGAATTTTCTTCTATCATACATACTCAATTGTTGACATTGAGTGAAGACAAAACTCTGACATTGTTACTTATGAGTTTATTGTAAACAGCTGTTAAAGTAATTTATTAAATAAAATAAATAAATTTATATATCATTGTGCTTTGATTCTTTTTAAGGATTACTTTTGGTTCATGTGTATATTTGCCCTGGGGTGCATTTAGCTGCACAAGAAGGGTCATGAGAAACATACACATCCAAGGGTATAAAACATTTGGAATGAAAACATTAATTTAGATAGATTGCTTGTTTGAATAAGAGGAATTCTAAACCTTTCCACATTGTTTTAGAAACGTTCTCTTGTGTTTCAGTCAAGCTTCAAACTCCCTATGTATCTGAGAATGATTTTAAAAATCTGTTTCTTTGTCTCTTTGCTAAGTGCTGGAATCAAAGGACAACATAACTCCCTGTTTCATGTTGGCTGAGGAGGAAACCTAGGGCTTTCAACATTCAAGATGGGCACTCTAACAACTGAACTGTATCTCCAGTCTCCTAAATTTGTTTAAATAAATAAAAGTCATATAAAAGAATTCAATAAAATTTTCATAGATTAATAAATAATACTTACCTAAATTTAGTGATAATATCAGTTAATAAATATTTCTAACATTACCATTTTTTAAAATCTAGTCTCATAAGATGAGAAATTTCAAATAGTTTTACAAAATATGTCCAAAATATTTAAAATAGTAGTTAATTTATTCCTTACAATCTACATTAACAAATCAACATTATATGTAAACCTCATAGTAATATTTACAGAAGTAAGGAGACTATAATTGTATTTTATCATATAACATAGAATGAGATATTAATTTTAAGAATTTAAGTAGTGTAATTCTTATCTGCTGCATCAAAGCTGATAGCATCCTTCCTGTGGTCTATCTCTCATGGTACCAGAAAATACAATGCATGCTACCAAAAGAGAAGTAATTAATGATAAGACTCAGTTATGTCATTTATGTGTCACAACAATAGCAAGCATGGCGAGATATCTATAAAGGTAGAGCCAATGCCTCATAAAAGTAGGTGGTAACTAACAGCTATATAATTGGTCTGCAGATACAGCAAACATGATAGAAACCATGCCTGATTTTAGAAATGTAGCCAACTATCATAGGGCTACTGAAGATGTAAATCTTCACAGAAAATCTATTACCTCTTTTCTAGACTAATGTAATTCCTAACTAAATTCTAAATCTTTACACTATACACACAGGTTAAATGAAGCTCCCACGCTTCATCAAGGAATCCTCTCTTTACAGCAAAGGGGGACTAACACAAGTGCACTCAATGCAGAGATAAACATATTTCACAGCTCATCCTTAAAAGCTCCATCCCAACTCCTGCATCAGCTTGTGAGAGAATACCACATAAGTGGTGCCAGAAAAAGTATATGAAGAAAAAGAACAGGAAATCTGCTGTGAAACAGTTTCTCTATAAACAAGAGCCAAACAAAACCCATATTGATAGACATGATAGTGGAGTGAAGAAAATCTCAGTGGTTGTGACCCATGAACAAGAATCACCTGGCAGCTGATGAGTAACAAGAAAGGCAAAGTCATCATTTTTGTGGATGGATTTGTTCCCCAATACAAAATGGTGAGTCCTGAAACCATAGAAGCACAAACATCAAATCAGTCTCAGCAGGTTGTATTTATATATTTACACAATATTCATAAACAAATGCACATGCATATGTGTGCTTGTCTCTCCCTTGATATGGGAAAAAAACTCTTTCTGACAAAATAGACCAAATGTTCACTCTACATAGAAGATGAAAAAAATGAGCATTTCTATTAGGGAAGAATTTAATATGTACACCCACAGGATTCATATAATCTATTTTAAGATTTGAACCATACACATGTAAAAATACTTAAAAAAAATTACATACATCCCTTTGAATATCAGTTATTTTTTAACAGTTGGCTTCTGGCTTGATTAAAATCTCTAATTTTTCTGCAGTAATTAAAAACATAATTATGTGAATTGTTAATGTTAAGGATCAAGTAAAGTTTTAATTGGATTATGATGACCTGTTGTAAAATAAAAGGTGATCATGGACTTTGAGTCATTCATGTTAAAAAATTAATTAGTCCAACAGACCAGCAATATTCAACCGTGCATACATGGCATTAAATTTACAAGAGAAAATGAAAATGTTATAATAACAAAAATTAGCAGGAAATTAAATAGCAAAGAAGCTAAGAGGTTCCTATTGCCCTGGATTCCTACATGTATTCTGATTGTAACTGCCTGATGCAGAGTGAGCTTCATTAGAAAAGTCACTCAGTATGTTCAGAAAACAGACTTTAAAGTCATAAGCTAGTCTAATGGACATGACACATCCATGTTTAAAATTCAGAAACCCTTTGTAATTCCAGACCTTGAGAGGTGAAGACAAGAGCTTTCAAGAAGACTGGGTAACTAGATTAGGTAAGTTGCTAAGATCAGGTTCACAAGTAACTCTGCTTCAGAATATAAAATTGAGAGAATTTGAAAAGACCCTCAACATCAACCTCCGGTCTCCACATATATGAGCAAATAGGTATAAATGTACTTGCACACCAGAAATGCATATGGATAAGTGCAAAACAAATTTTAAAATAATAAACGAGTAGAAATTTCTAATTTGTAAAGGTTTAATTTATTCTCTATTCTGAAAGGGGTTTGAGGGAAAAATAGCCATTACTCATTTTTGGAGGTACTGCAAAGAGGTGTAGCCATTGCCAGTGTAGATAGTTCTCAAAAAAGTTAAAAGTAAAGGTACCACGTGGTGAAGCTATATCACTCCTTGTTATATTGCTGAAAGACAACACACTACTGTACAGGTACTTTTCAGAGATGTTCATTGCTTCTATAATATTTTTTATTGAATATTTTATTTATTTACATTTTAGATGTCATCCCTTTTCCCTATTTATCCTCCCTAGAACACCCTATCTCATTCTCTTCCTCCTTTTTGCTTTTATAACATTTTAATTTCATGCATGTATTAAGGTCAGTTCTAGGTTGAGGGTCTAGCAATATAATAGATGCAAAGAGCCAAGGAACAAGCAAGACAATAAACACAAATAGTCAAAGAACAAACAAGGCATTAAACCCAATTATGTGAACACTCCCATGATCATTGTTTCTAAGGGCTTATTAGGATGACTACTTTGGTCAAGCTTCAAAAATGGCATATATAGCTTGATCATGCTAGCCCTTCTTGTCCTGGGAATACTTTTATTCCTGTTTATCGTGTTAAAGCTTGTCTTTAACAACATCAACATGTTAGCAGCCAACGTACATGGCTTGAAACTGAAAATGGACCAGCGGACAGGGTTATTAAATTAACAGCCTGGCAAGCCAAGGATGGGTAAGATTCTACATAGAGTCTTATCAACCTAATACAGAAGTGCATTGTTTTGGATAATGCATATTCCATGACAGTAAGAAAGGAATTATTATCAGAATGACCTAAGACAGCCCCAGTCTTATTAATGAAAAAAAAAAGGGGGGAGAGGCAGAGAGCCTGTGGGGCTGCTTGGCAAGAATCTGACATGGGCCAAAGACAGGGAAATGGGCTGCTTGGCAGGAAAATGACATTGGCCAAGGACAAGGAAGTAGGCTTCAGGGAGGAATCTAACATTAGGCTAGAACAAAGAAGTAATTTCAGGTAGGAATCTAAATCTTAGGCTAGAACAAGAAGTAATTTCAGGCAGAAATCAAAATATTAGGCTAAAACAAGGAAGTAGGATTCCGACATAAAAATGACTTTGAGCTAGGACAGGGAAATAGTCTCAGATATAGCTTCTATATTCTTAATAGATAGAAAATAGAAAAAAACTAAATGCCCATCAACCACTGAATAGATAATGAAAATGTGGTGCATATATATTAAGGAATACTATTCATCTGTAAATAAAAAATGAAATAATCCATGTTTAGGGTAATTGACTGGAAATAGAAAACCCAAAATAGGTAACCCAATCCCACGAAAAATGAATGTCACATGTTCTCTGTTTTTGGACATTCCTTGTTCCACACTTTCAGATATTAGGAAATATACATGGTTAAGTACACAAATCTGAGAAATAAGTATGGATCCTTTCCAGGGTTTGGAACTTAGAAGCAAAGGGAAAGGGGAGAGCAGGGTGCAAGCGGTCTGACCAAGGAATTGGAAAAAGTTGGCTCTAATTAAGGAAAGAGAGGGAGATAAATACAGTAGTAGGGTAAAAATGATAAGCTGTAGCATGTAGTTTCTACTACCCCACTTTAATCTCCAGGCAGACAGCTTTACCAGCCCCTTTCCAGGTCCCTCTGATTAGCTTATTTTTAATATGCTTTAGCTCAATGGCAAGGCTCTTCTAAGTCTCTCAATTAGATTTCCCTTCTCTTCACTCCCAGCTCAATACCTCTAACTCTGCCCTCAGCTCAATTACTCAGTTACTTTTAGTTCTAGCTCAGCACCCTAAATGTGGCCTCAGGTTAGTTGCATTTCAAATCTCTGCCTGCTACCATAGGCCCAGATAGGGAAGCTGCCAATGGTCACTCCACATGAGTTCTCGCATGGCTATTGGCTCTTTCTTCCTCTGAAGCACATCAAATTCTTTCCTCCTGTGTCTGCTAGCCTGCCTGTGGGAACCCGGAAGTCCTGCCTATTCTGCCCTGCCATTAGCCGCTAACATGTGTATTGATCTATCAAGAACTATTTGGAGAACAGTACGTTCAGCGGTCACACACAGATTCCTAATCAAAGAATCAGAACCACTCCTTACAATAAGGTTACCTAAAATACATAAGGATTCATTTTATTATCTACCTAAAAAATAAAAGAATTAAAAGACAGATAACTCAATCTACTAATATAAACATATAGTTCACAAGAAAGTTTCAAATTTATGCTAAAAATGATCCCCACAAGAGCCAAAGACCACCTAACAAAACACTCAAAGTAGATATGAAACTCCTTTTCAGTAGTTAGTCATGGTTTCTTCAAACTCCAAAAACACTACAGCTTACAATTATTTTTTTGGTTGCTCTCTAGAGGTACTCTCTCAAGTACCTTTCGCTAAAGACATCATCTTCTTAAGAGTCCACAGACTCCTGAGATGAAACTTACCAGGATGTTTTCCTCCTGAGGACTACCTTTCATGCTACCTGAAACTGCTGTGCTCTGAAATAAGGGAGGCAACCAATGGTTCTGTTCAGCTGTGACTACAATCAACCACATGACCAGCATTACATAGTAACCCTAAGGGAACAACAGTAATTCCTTGGAGATGACCAACACCTATTAAATTGAACTTAAGACAATCTCAATAGGAGAGAAATCATATCTAATTCTGGAATCACAGTCAACTATCCAGGCTAGTGACATTATGGATCTGAAAGGATAAACCACAGCCATTATTCACTATCCCAGAACAATCTGTACCTATATTCTTAATGTTCCTGCCAATATATTTAATGCCCACACCTCATCAAACAACCCTGTTGGTACAAGATAAATTAGAGATAGCCACAGTCAATTAAAATACAGAGCTATAGAGGCCAGTATCAGTAGATCCATATATAAAACAGCTATCATAACTAATGTTCACAGAATATTGCAAAAGAAAATGTATAAAGATTGTAAGAGCCAGAATAGAAAGTTTATTGTGACATTGTGTCTTCTTGTTATATCAGAAGTACACTCATGTAACTGTCTACACATAAGCTGAATGAGAAAAACAATAGACATTAAAAGTAGACAGGGAAAACCCAAGAGCCTATAAGTACATCTATTCCCAGACCAGAAGAAGGCTCCTGGTCCTCTGAAGATGGAATTACAGATAATTGTTAGTTATGAAGATGATGAAGAACTCAGGTCCACAGAAAAAACAAGAACTTTTAAAAACCTATACCATCTTTCCAGCATAAAAACTTTAGTTATATACTACATTCAGTGATTGCTTAGCTTTTAAAGAAAGTATCACAGAAACATTTTTCATGGAAAAGAATATTTTATTGTTAATAGCAATTATTGGAATTAAACTAAAGTTTAACTTTTGTGTATGGATTTCATAAATTAGTAGATTGTTATTAATATTTGAAGTGGGATTCTTAAATCATATCAGAGTTTCAATTTTAAAAATATAAACTATCAGTCTTATATATTTCAGATTATTTCATAAAATACAATATCATGTGACAGAAATTTAAATGCATATCTGATGCTTTTTAAGAGCTATTTTTGTGTTAATTTCCTCACATTTTGCTTGTGTTTTAATTGTATACACATAATCCTACAAGTGTATTTTTCAGGTTAGACTGCTTAAAAATTAAGGGCCTTTTTAAAATTATAATTCTCCTATCATTAAAATGCAACTTTTAAAACAAGTAAAATTCTTCTATAATTAAAAAGAAACTTTAAAGCTACTTTTAAAGTTGCTCTGAATGATTACCAAATTACCTTAGATTTTCATGTATTGTTCTATTCAAAAATAAACCTCTATTTACTGGTTATATCTTGATTTTATTTTTATTTTACCTCAATCAAATGAATTCTACTTCTAATTATTTATTTGTGATATATGTTCTGTAATAAGTACACATGTAATGTAAATAAAATAATTCATAAGCGTCAGTTCAAATATATTGATTATGAAAAGTCTTTTTTGTGTGCGTAGTCTGTTATTGTTCCACTTTTGATAATTACTAACAATCATTTATCCACTTATATGAGAGGATTTACTCTTAATTTAAAGTTACTAGACTTTAGGCCCTGCTGCGAATAGATTTTATACACATCTTTCTACTGAAAACATATAAAGATAGATTGGTGATCATATTTTATAGAAACACATGGATGCCTCATCCTTAAAAGGGGAACCTAAACCTTTGTGATTTTTTATCTGTTCTCAAGATTAAAAAAATAATAATAGTAAAATAGCAAAACCAGAATCCCTATGGAGAGCTCTTGGTTTAAGTATTTGTGTAACTCTTTTCTCAGTGTGAACTGTCTCCTTTACTGTCTCCTGCAGTATCTAATCTTATCATATTTTACTTTCACCACGCTTACAAATACTGTCATCAAAGAAAAGAGCCTTTGCTCTGGGGCCAAGCAAGTAAGGTGTCAATTATAGAGCGAGAAGAAGAAGAGATGTGACCTAGAAATTTAAACCCATTTTGCCTTTGTGATTTGGATAGATTCGCTCAGTATGAAAAGAAGATATGAGAAAAGAGCTACATTTTAATAATTTGCCATGCGTAGGAAATTTGTTACTAGGCATGACATGTCACTGAAATGCAGTGGTCCTGGAAAATACCTTAGAGAATTATATATTTAGTTAACATGCTTTGAATTTTAGGAAAATCAAAGCCAGGGAGAAAATTATTAAGATAATTCTTATTTTTTTCTTCTTTTACTTTTGATGAACACACTGAATTCAGTACGCCTGTCTTCATGCAAGAACTGAGTTTTCTTTATATGTGTCTGATATTACTATTATGCTTTATTATAAACAATTTATTGTAGATAATAATCTCTATATGCAGAACCTCCATGAGAGTTAGGAGTGGTATACAAAAAACAATAACTACTCATGATTGACAATTTAAAGTTCAGAAAAATGTGAGAACTCAGTTTAATTAATATTAGATTTTTCTGACTGATTCACTTTTAAACTGAATGCAGAAAATTGAAAGAATTACAAAAGATAATGACCCAAATGCTTTTTACATTCTATAAAAGATATATTAGAATTAATTCTTTTATTTTTGAAATTATAATTTAATTACATTATTTTTCTCTTTTCCTTTCTCCAGACACTATACTATATAATACATGCTTTTGTTCAAATTCATAGCCTCTATTTATATAAATTATTACAAACAGAAAAATATACAAACACACACACCTATACCTAAACCTACATTAATATCTAATTCTACATATATGTATACACAGATACACACACACACACACACACATAGGTATATATATATATATATATATATATATATATATATATATATTCCATCAATTTGTGTGTGTGTGTGTATTCCTAAACACAAACTGCTCACTGTGTAATGTCACTTGCATGTATAATTTCCAGATTGCCATCTTATACTCTACAGTGAATTACTATGTTATAACTTACCAAAATATGCAGATGTACAGTTCTGTCACAATCTCTACATTTATAAAACATCTCCCAATCTTAGACTTCAGCATCATTATAGAAGTGGGCATGTAAAGTTGGTAAGAACCAGAGGATTTTTGGACTTGTTGTATGGTTTTACACATATGTAATGTCACATGGTACACATATAAATTGCATCTATTTGCCTACCAAAACATGAACTGAACAAAGGCAACAATAGACATTTTGGAGTGGACTAAGGAAAGTCCCCATGTGGAGGACATTTTTAAAGCAGCCATGGAGACAAAGCTTTGTGTGTTTTCTGTGAGGTTTGAATGACAGAAACTATCTACTGCCTAGAAGAATCAGATTTTATTTCATGTTAAATAAGATAAGGTTGAATTAGTAATGCATTGGTGAGACTATCCTAACTCTATTCATGGTGTTGGAAATAACTCCTCAAACTACTAGAGAGAAAAGAGAGTCATCAGTATCACCCAGATACAGGCTCTGCATCCGTAACAGTGATCTACCAGTAAAACATTGTTCATAAATGGTGTGAGCACAAACAAGCATTTATTTTTAGATTTAAAGTAAGTTTCATGAGATAAAAGCCATAAATGACTCTGCTAAAATAGCCAGGAACCTGAAATTGATAGATAACGGGCCTATAGAAAACCTACTGTATTCTCCTAAAGGATCATAGCAAAAAATGACTCCTAGTGACACATTGTATACATATTAATAAATACATCATTTAACCTGCATCAGAAAATTTTATACAGTACAATTAACACAGTGACCCATAATTGGGTAATGCATAAAAACAGATAAAATTTCCAGTACTCAGCCATATACAGGTTATCTTCTCCAAGGTCCTCTCCACAGACATCAGTGATCTAGGAAAGGGATAAGGCAGAATTATTGCAAGATCAGGAGATTTTGGATACCTCCAATGAAAATGTGTCTTCCAGACACAATAGTATTTTTATATATGTGTCCTTACAGAGACTGTGACAATGTGCACAAGACTTGTACAGTTTCTTCAAACTAAATAAATTCACAGAAATAGAAGGTGACCTGGATATAAAGATAGAGTCCTGGTCAATAATCCATTTAGATATAATAATACTGGCTTGGAAAGAAAACATCAGTTTTTGCCAGTACAATATCAATGGGCAAACCAACTAACCTTATTGGCAGGCCACATAGCTAGGAGTAGTTTATATACACACAAAACAGATTCCATAGCTTTGGTTTCTGGGATTTTGTTTTGTACTGTCTTGCCATTATTGTTATTATTCTGTTAGTTTTTAATTTTATGGTTTTTAATTTTTGACTGAAAAAGAAAGTGGGAGAGGGAGATGGAGAGGAAGAACAGAAGTTGTGTGAATAGAGAGGTGGAGTGTATCTGTGAGAAGTTAGAAAGGGGAAATTACTATGAAATTATATTGTATAAAAATGTTAAAATAAAATATATATAAATGAAGTAGTAAAACTTTTTAGCTCAGGGTGGTTTTAGATTCAAAAGCTGGTAGAGAATGGAGAGCCAGTTATTTGCAGATGAACAGTCCTGTCAGTGTGAGAGTCTGGAAGATAAGACAAAAGTTGATCCCTGAAAATAAGAATTATAGACAGTGTCTCTACTAGACAATGTGGTTTAAAATTTGTCCACATGAATCTAATATTTCAAGTCACTTCAGAAAAGATATTAAGAAACACTTAAAAATTGAAAGGGGAGCAGAAAGACACCTATTTCAGAGAAAGTTACAGTTTCTGAAGTAAGATCAAGAAAGTAGGCAGACATAACTGTAGAATATGGTAAACAATTCCATCTTGGGAAGGAAATAAATAGGAGAGCAGAGAAAAAAGATCTGGTTCCTGAATTTTAGATCTCAGGAAGCCAGCAGGCTTAACTACTAGTGACAATGCATAATTACTTACGGGGAAAGGCTTTGATGTGTGTAAGTTCTTATCTCAGTATAGGCACATCTAACCTGACTACTTTTGTATCATCTTAGTTCTGTATCATTTTCTTTCAAAATCTGGCTTTAGGCTGATTTCTTTACATTTTAATGTGAGATTTTTCTCAATACAAGTATGATGACTTAAATTTGTACTCCTGGTAGACGTGAAATTTCAGGCCTTGGAGTCAAGAGAATTGCTACCAGTTCAGTTCATGGCAATCTAGGTCTCTATATTGAGTTCTGAGTTCTGGGATGGTATGGACTTCAATGGGAGACACTGTCTTAAGGTTCCGAAATGAACAATAAACTAACAAAGAACAACCATAAGATCACAAGAATTCTTTTCTTTTCACAAGAGGCCTGAAGCAAGCTACTTATGCTCACATCAAAAGAGTTTTGGTCCATCTGTGATACAAAATAATTGGGATGTATCTTAGAGGTAAGAAAATTGTCACGTATTCATGAAGTTCGAGATTCAGATCCCAATCTTCTCGGTGTGTCTTTCTCTCTCTGTCTCTCTCTCTGTCTCTCTCTGTCTCTCTCTCTCTCTGTTTCTCTGTCTCTCTCTGTCTCTCTCTGTCTCTCTCTCTCTGTCTCTCTCTCTCTCTCTCTCTCTCTCTCTCTCTCTCTCTCTCTCTCTCTCTCTCACACACACACACACACACAGACACACTCACAGGCATACACACACATACCTGCATCACACCACATACTCTCATATGAATTCATACACACACACACACACACACACACAAGACCACTAATCAAGCTATTTTTAAAAATGAGTAGCCATCTTACTTATATCTTTCAGAATAGGACAACATGTAGGTACTCATATCACAAAGATGGTCTCCACCCTGGAAAACGATCTCTGTACACCTCAGAAAGTGGTCCAAACCATTTGTATCACAGAAAGATGACTTAGACATGTGTTTATACATAACATGGATACATGGGAAAGATTTGTATACATCTGGCTTTTTTTATTTGCCTAGCATCTGTTATCATTGACAGACTCTATGTTTAGGATAATCTCTAAATCTATGCCTATTTCTAATTTCTGACTTTTTGTGGAGGTTAAAGTCTCATGCATTTTTGTTTTGGGCTTTATAATTTCTATTTCTATTTATTTTTATTAATTATTTTATTTACATTTCAAATATTGTCTCCCTTCCTGGTACCCCCTAGATGAGTGTACTCTCCCTCCCCCTCCCCTTCATATCTAACAAGTGCTCCCCCACCCATTCCTCCCTTACCCCACTAGCATCCTTCTTCTCTGGAACATTAAGCCATCAGAGGCAGAAACATATCCACTCCCAACAGGGCTGGAAAAGGCAATCCTCTGCTACCCATATAGCAGGGGCAATCGATCAGACCATGTATATTTTTTGGTTGGTGGCTTAGTCCCTGGCAACTCTGAAGGTTCTGGTTAATTGATACTGTTGTTCTTCCTGTGTGCTTGCAACCTTTTTCAGATCCTTCTGTCTTTCCTCTAACTCTTCCATAGTGGTCCCCAGGCTCAGTTCAATGGTTGGCTCTAAGTATCTTCATCTGTCTTAGTCAGGTGATGGCAGAGGCTCTCAGAGGACAGCCATACCAGGCTCCTATCTATAAACACATCTTGGGATCTGCAATAGTGTTGGGGTTTGGTGTCTGTGCATGGTTTGGGTTAGAAGGTGGGATAGCCTCTGGATGACCTTTCCTTCACTCTCTGCTCCATTTTTTGTCCCTGCATTTCCTTTAGACAGGAACAATTCTATGTCAATATTTTTGAGATGGGTAGGTGACCCCTTTCCCTCAACTGAGTGTCGTGTCTATCTACTGGAGATGGTCTCTTCGGGTTCTATCTCCCTGCTTTTTGTCTAACATCATTCTTGTTGTGTCCTGGAAATTTCCTGCATCTTTGCTCTCTGGAACTTTCTAGTGGTTCTCGAGTTCCCCTCCCTATACTACTGTATATTTCTATTCATTCTTCTGGCTCTCTGGGCTTCTCTCCTGTTTCCTCCTCATACCTGATCCTGTTCCCCCCCATTTCCCTCTTTCTTCCCTTTCCCACCCAGGAACCTCCCTTACCCTTTTTCCCATGATTATTTTGTTCCCCCTTCTAAGTGAGATTGAAGAATCCTGGTCTAACTGGTTGTCTGCTTGTAGAAGAATGCAAATAGCTCCACATTTATCTCTTTGAACCAAGCTTAAGTCCAAATGGATCGATGACCTACACATAAAACCAGATACAATGAATCTAACAAAAGAGAAAGTGGGAAATAGCCTTGAACGCATTCTCACAGGGGAAAATTTCCTGAACAGAATACAAATGACTCAGGCTCTAAGATCAACAATTGACAAATGGGACATCACTAAACTGAAAAGCTTCTTTAAGGCAAAAGATATTGTCAATAGGACAAAATAGCAAACTACAGATTGGGAAAAAACTTCACTAACCCTACATCTGATAAATGGCTAATATCCTAAGTATCCAAAAGAGCTCAAGAAGTTAGACTCCAGAAAATCAAATAACCCATTTAAAAAATGGGCTACAGAGATTAACAGAGAATTCTCAACTGAGAAATCTCAAATGATTGAGAAGCACTTAAATGTTCAAAGTCCTTAGTCATCAGAGAAATGCAAATCAAAATAACCCTGAGATTCCACTTACATCAACCAGAATGGCTAAGATCAAAAACACAGGTGACAGCAGATGCTGGCTGAGGATGTGGAGAAAGAGGAACACTCCTCCATTGCTGGTGAGATTGCAAAGTGGTACAACTACTCTGGAAATCAATCTGGTGGTTCCTCAGAAAATCTGAATTAGATCTACCTGCAAAACCCAGCAATTCCACTAGTGGGTATATAACCAAAGGATACTCCAAGATACAACAAGGACACATGCTTCATTATGTTCATAACAGCCTTATTTATAATAACCAGAAACTAGAAACAACCCACATGTACCTAGACCAAAGAAAGAATATAGAAAATATGATTCATTTCTGCAATGGAATACTATCCAACTATTAAAAATGAGGACATGATGAATATTGCATGCAAATGGATGGAACTAGAAAATACCTTCCTGAGTGAGGTAATCTAATCCCAAAAGGACCATGTGTACTCACTGGCAATTGGATATTATCCAACAAGTTCAGAATACCCATGATACAACTCATAAACCATATGAAGCTTAACAAGAAGTCTCATACATTTTAAAGTAAGAGATTCCTATGTATGGGAGACCAAATATGGGCTGGCAATGCACAGCATTTTGCATGTGATTATGCAGAGAAGAAAGGAAGTGAAGAGTCATAGAGAACAGGCAAGCTCTCCTGAGGCAAAGGTGACTATTCTAAGCTTCACACCAAGTCCTTCTAGGCATCGGCTATGTAAGGATAGTTCATCTTACATGTTAAGTTAAAAAATAGTTATACATTATCTATGTAAATGCAATGGTTTATGTCAATTAATGTTTCATTTATATCTTCCTCTTGACATGTATCTGATTCATTACAGGTCCATTGCTGCTAATTTTCCATGTAGTAGATTTGCCAAACAGGTTAATTTTTCTGTGAATATGAGTAATTTTAGCACTTCATTTTGGCAGGTTTTTTTTTCTCCTCCTTAACATAGGAATAGCATTAATACAAGAGCTAGGGAACATTTTATCATGTCTCTTTTATGTGCTAAGTGATTCCAGGAACTGCCAAGTGCACCTTAAAGAACAGTGCTGTGTCGATTTCCATAATCACCGTCCCCTCTCTCTCACAGACATCTGCCATTGAGCTTCGACTTAGTACTGAATGTCTCTTGATTTTAAACCATTTGAGAGAATCCCCAACTTCTCATATAAATCAATTCATTAAATTTTTATATATTTTAACAGGTTTGAAAAAGTAACCTTCTCTACTTTAAATATCATTTTTAGGCAATGATTTTTAAATTTTAATTGTAAAAACTATCTCCTATGCTTTAATTGACGCTTTATATTCCCTTGACTTATATATTCATAACATTACAGAAATTGTCCAACATATTTACAGGTTTCACCTTCACTACAACTTGTACAGGTAAGAGTAATACTTATTTTTATTTATTCACTGCAACATTTTTTTTCTTCTTTTAATATTTTCTGAAAATTAATTTATAAAATATTGTCTGAACATTCCTACAATGTTGCCATCATTACTAAAAACTTGTGGCCAACAACTTGAATCCAGACAAATTTTTGTATGTAATATAATACATAAATTTCTAAATACATGAGTAAACTAAGATCTTTGTAATAGAATTCCTTTTCTTTTTTTTTTATGTATAATTTGTGTGCATGGGACACTTGATCTCCTGGAGGTATTGCTGGAAATACATTTTCTCTTTTAAACAGCATCTTGTCATTTTTATCTGCATCTTCTTATGTGGGTCCTTAAACCATTTATCTTCATGATGTTCCACCTCCTTAATTGGGCCCCTCACTTGGGTTATGTCCTATACATCTCTTTCTGCTTTGAATTTTCTTTATTATTTATGTGCCAATATGTAGAAACTACAGATGAAGCTGAGCACTCATGGTCACTAAATTCATGGTCTGTTTAAAGAAAATAAGAACTCAACAATGACCTCTAGTTAGCTTTTCTTTTTCTTTTTTCTTCCACCATAGACATTGGATTTGTTTCTTCACTAACATTTACTGTCTGTCATCGCATAGATCCAGATTCTTAATATCTTAGTCACGACAAGACATCTATTGTATATCTAGTATTCCTTTCCAGTATTTTCTGATACGAAATGTTTTATACATTCCACACAAGTTCAGAGGCAACACTTTTAATGCATCTACCATTTAGAGATATCCCTATCTCAGGTCATAGGCTTTCTTGTCTTCCTTCTGTCTCGAACTTTTTCTAGTTATCATTGCTAAGAACTGGCACAGTGATTTTAAATAATTCTATCAGTCCTTTTTGTGCTTTATTTATTTATGACTTGTTTATTCTGATGATTTTTCTAGCAAATAAATATCCTTTCCAATTGTATTGTTACCAAAAGAAGAAATCTATGTAGAATAGTGTGTGTGTGTGTGTGTGTGTGTGTGTGTGTGTGTGTGTGTGTGTGCATGTGCACTCTTGCATCTATATTTTCCATTTGGATTATGGATAAATGTTTAGTGAAATAATTACTTCAAATATGTTATTTGATATATATATATATACATATATATATATATATGTGTGTGTGTGTGTGTGTGTGTACACTATAGACTTGTAAACATTGTTAGAGTTCACAATATTGTTCAATGTCAGCAGTGAAATTATCCTGAAAGAGCTCTTCTATCTCATCTAACAAAAGAACACTGTAGTTAAATGTATTATAACAACTTCTAGGTTCAAATTGCTATTATTCTGACAATATATGTCAGAGTATATTTTAATATAAAATTGCATTTGATTATGAAATGACATAAGTACCACCATCCTACAGTTTGAGGTTATTTATGTATGTGAAAATATACAGAATTTATAACTGTACTGACATAGACAGTAAATGATAGTGAAGAAACAAATTCAATAGTTATGCTGAAAAAAAAATCTAACTACACGGTCCTTGTTTGGTTCTTTTTTTTTTTTTTAAAGACCATGGCTTTAATGGCCATGAATGTTGTAATAACTAAGCATTGTCATAACTAAGCATTGTCTACCAAATACAACGAGGTTTCTTACTAACTAGATATCTTTGTTCTTATTTTTGTATTCATAATCTCTTTTCAACATTGAGAACCTTCACAAGGTTGATCAGAGTTTGCCTGAAGCCATGTGAATAGGATGAAACAAAAGAATTAGTCCTCCAATGTCAAAGTTAGTAGGCTAATATAGAAATGAAACTGCTGATTCTAAGGAGCCCCTTTCATTGATAAATGTAAATATCACTTGCATTATTCTTAACCTTGCTTTTGAGACAGAGCCATAGGTAACCCAGACTTCCTTTGCATTTACTATACATACAGGGATGACTTTAAACTTCTGACCCTTTCGCCTCAATGTGCTGAAATGTGAGGATGTCTCCACCATACATGGTTTATGAATTTATGAGAATAGCACATAGGATCTTGTACTTCCTTCATGCCAAGAAATACTTTATCTACTGGTTAAAGATAAAGATTTTTAACCAGTAGATCCTCTTCCAAAAGTTTTTCTTCTCTTGATGAAAGTAAGAGTGCTTTCTTTCTCTCAGTTATCTGCACACTTCACATTAATAAAGAAAATGTAAAATACGATCATACAAGAACTAGGGGCAAGTAGCAGTATGGTAAAGTCTGTCTCTGAAGCAAAATATTAATATGTACAGTGAAAAGCCATTGACCAATCAAAGTTTCTCACTTGGATGTGCAAATATACAAATATGGCAATAAGTATAGATTTATAATTCTATCATATTTTGGGTTGAATGAAATATAATAAAATGCTATCAGTTTATATTATAGTTTAGAATATGAAAATATATTCAGTTTTAAAATTCATAAATTAGTAAATAACAAAAATTGTATATGATAGTGATCAGATGAAACATGGACATAATGCTAATATTATATTCTGGAATATTCATCATTATTTTAAAGTGGGTGATTTTTACAGTAGGATGCCAAGTGCAAACTATTATATGTAATTCAATTTTATGCTGTTGTGTTATCATTGGTAACAGGGTTTGAATTGTGAATAATAATATTCAACAACGTTTCTTGAAATTTGCCACATAATTCTATTACTCTCAATAAATGCACTAAAAATAACCTACCCCTTCAACTTTTTTCTTTATTAAGAAAAATACAAAACCTCAAAAACTTAACATTGGTCTTCTAACATTTAGCGTTTTTTTTTTTTCTTAAATGTACGCATTTATCTTTTGAAATATACACCTCATTTATAAAAATCAGATTTTCAGATACATTTGTGAATGCTTTGCTAACATTAGTAGATGGTGAGGACTGAGTAAACAGGAATCCACACTCATGTATTATTTTCATATAGAGTCCAAGAGAAACAAAACCTGAAGCTGTTGATGAGCTGGAAACCACCTGTCTGCTCTGAAGTGAGCTCACTGGTAACCCATCATCTCAGCCTCCACTTCCTTCCAGTTTGTGATGGTTTGACTTAATACCAAGCTGCCAAAGTACCAATGGGAAGAAAGCATCCATTATGAATATATAAACAAAATAATGTGAAGTGTGAAAAATGCATACAATACATTATAATTTTCAAATTTTATAGAAGCAGAGTTCTTACAAATTTTATATGGTATATGTTTTTAGTGAAATATTCTTATCAATATGTATAAGAAAGTATTAATAGTATTAAAACATACTATACTTATTTTCATAATAAAAAACAAGTTATTATTACTTTAAATACCTTATAGCATTTTCTGGAGTAAAAGAACTGCTTGCCTTGTGTTCAAGCCTGATCCTGATTCCAGAAACTCTTAAATTAGGTCAAAAGATTGGTTTCCCATCAGGGTGGTGCTAGGGGCAGGGGGTGGTGCAAGAGGTCAAGAATATAGAGTGGAGATGTTTTGGAAATGCCATGATCCTATAATTGCATGCTATTAAAAATACAATAAAAATAAAAACATTTCTCAGCAAAGAAAATTTGAAGGAATATACTGAAAGTCATCCTGAGCTAAAAGAAATCTAAAATTTTATTTTTCCAGGTCTTTTGTTCATTTGGAATAGATAGATAGATAGATAGATAGATAGATAGATAGATAGTTAGATAGATAGAGATAGATAGATAGATAGATACAGATATAGATATAGATATATCACATTAAATATATGCATAATTATGATATATATATATGTATATATATCATGGCATGAAAGTAACATAGTCAGGTCCATCCATGATAGTAGCATCCATATTCCTTATAACCATTTTGTGATAGTTTTTCTCTCTGTTGTTGTGGTAAAGATCATGATCAAGACAAACTGGGAAATGTGTGTGTGTGTGTGTGTGTGTGTGTGTGTGTGTGTGTGTGTATGTGTGTGTGTGTGTGTATCTATGTGTATGTGTGTATGTGTGTATGTGTATGTGTATATGATGTATATATATGTGTGCATGTGTATGTATATGATGTATACGTATATGTATACATATATATGTATATATAGCATAGTGTTATATATATAACATAATGTGATATATATACATATACATTATAGTATATATGTTCATATATATTATGTATCATATATTATATATTATGTTATATATTTTTTCATATCTATATCTATATCTATCTATCTATCTATATCTATATCTATATCTATATCTATATCTATATCTATATCTATATCTATATCTATATCTATATCTATATCTATATCTATATCTATATCATCTATATCTATATCTATATCTATATCTATATCTATATCTATATCTATATCTATATCTATATCTATATCTATATCTATATCTATATCTATATATGAAAAACACACATACACACATGCAAACACACACACATATATACATATGACATCTGGTATCACTCATATACTTTAATCAATTGATAGTGTTATTTAGTTCCCAATTTGAATTGTTAAACATGAGGAAGCTGAGACAAAGTAAATGCCATGAGGACCTTGAGCTGGCAACATAGTACAAACTAGATTAACTGTGAAGAACAAACTTAATTTGGTCTGTGGGCTTCTCTATGCAAATTTGTTTTGAGTGATGATTAATATGTTAGGGCACAATCTACAATGTCTGAAACAGTAATAGCTGAGCAGAGGAGCCTAGCATATTTTAAAAAGTGTGCTGAGCAAGCCCCAGAGAGCAATCTATTAAGCAATATAGTTCTATGGACTCTGCTTCAGCTCCTGCCTCCAGTTATTGAGGTGGCTTTTCTTAATGATGGACTGAATCTCTAAGCTACATAACCGCTTTCCTTTCCCAGTTTGTTTTGGTCATGATGTTTACCACAGCAACAGAGAGGAAAACTACAACAAAATGGTTATGGAGAACACGTATGCTGCTATCATGGATAGAACTGATCATGTTACTTTCATGCCACGGGCTTTATTGGGGTCAAAGTTAGAGTATATTGTAGGTGTGTTGGGGTCAAAGGCAGGGTATTTTGGAGGTTTGAATTGGACATTCCATTTTATGCTAAGAACTCAATGAGATTTTCTAGTTATTTAGAAGACAATGGTGAAATATTCACAGACGATTGAGGCCTGGTTTGTGAAGTTTCAGTGGTAAGTAGAAGGGTTCTATAATGACTACATCATGACCATTCTTGTTACAATAAGAATGGTTAATCAAGATTCTATACTCTTAAATTGTGGTTATTTCGGGGATGAAAATTTTGATTTACAAGAGGTAACATCATTAAAGGAAAAGTTTTGGTTCTCTGGGGCAATAGAAGGTGTCTAGCTAAAGTTGAAAGATCAGCTATGCTTAATAAGAAACTAGCATCATTAAGATGAAACCTCAGTGTCAATACACCAAAGTTGTAGTCAAGAAGGTACGTACATAGGCAGTACCTCAAGTTTTTAGTCAAATGTGGTGATGGGTAAGAATTGTTCCTGTTGTGTTTATTTAGGTGTCATGAAAGCCTGAGGACTGAATGGTTCATAGATAGGAGCTAAGGCACATCTTAACTAGATAGGAGTAGAAAGCCTGAAGATGCAAGAACAGGCCATTGGTGAAGGTACAATGGAGACCTCAGGATACTGAAACAGAACCTTGAGAACTCTATGTAAAACATTGGCAGATATGAGACAGAGCCTGACTGAACCTACAGGGCAAGATGTTCAATCCACTTGAAGCCCAAATGCTAATGAGGGAGTCCAACATGTCAGACATTCAGTTATAATATTTTAGCGACACTGTAGGATTTTGGGCTTAAGTCTAACAGTTTTTATGGCCAGATTTCTAAATGGTCTTAATTTTTGTTTAAACAGAAACTCACTAGAGACCAATGCAGAAAACCACAACCCATTGAAATGCAGTGTTGTGAGACCCAGTCCCAGTAACTTTACATACAAAATGCCTCCCTCACCTAAGGCTCAGAAGGCAATGCAGAGGAGAGGACAGAAAGATTTTAAAATGTCAGAGTGTCAAGATATTTTCTGTAACATTATGGTTCCTAGTAATGTCAGAAGCTGCACTTGTAAATTTTCATCAAAGTGACTGCCTAAATCTGAGCCAAACAAGACACACTAAAGTATATAGGGACAGGTCATGAGGCCTAGGTGTTGCACAGAGATTGTTAAAAATCTGTGCAATATTGGTGTAAAGAAATTACTCAGTGGGTAAAAGCTTAGGTATTTTTCTCAGGTACCTGTGTTCACTATCCAATACTAACAGAGTACTTCATAACCTCTCTAAATCTATTTCTGGAGGATCTGGCAATTCTATGTGGCCTCAACAATCATCCCAATACACTATGCCCAAACATTCCAATATGCAGAAGTATACATAAAAATATATACCCATATACATAAAAATACTAAGACTAAAGTTGGGCTGTAATAGTCATAGTATTATTAATATGACATCTTGGAAGCAAAGAAAAGAAAGGTTATGGTTTAAAGCGAAGTATAATCTATGTAAAAGTTGACACAAAGTTGAACAAACTTGGAAGAATGAACTTCAACTAAAGTTTGATTTTACCAGTTGTGTTTGTGGGCATTTTTTAGGTAATTGTTTTAATTGTTAGGTATTTGTCAGGTAATTGATTAAAAGTTGATATGGGATAACCAGTTTACAATGAATATTGGTATTCTTGGGCAGTACAATGTAAAAGTTATAGTTGAGAAGGCTAGAGAGAGCAAGCCAATAAGCAGCATTCATCTCTGGTCTATGTTTATTTTATTTTCTGCAGGTCCTGCCTTGAGTTCCTGGCTTGGCCTTCATTGTTGATAGATTGACTGGAACCTGTAAAAAATAAATAAATAAAGCCTATTCTCTCAAGGTTGTTTTGGAGTATAATTTTATCATACCAGTATAGAAGAAATCTAAACTAAGTCAAAAGGAAGATTTGTCAGACAACTACCCCCAAAATAGAAGTAGATAAAAATGTTATCTCACATTCTGAGGGTCCAGAGACCAAAGATAAATTAAAATATTTCTATAAATAGAGAGATTGTGGGAATAGGAACTCAAGATGGCTCCTGGCTGAGTGCCAGATGCCCCTGGTGTGTTGGTTCATCATTTCAGGAAGCTTGAGTGGCATGTAGGCTAGGCTTTACTGTGCATGCATTCTGCTTGTTTATCATTACATAAGATTGGGCCCTGTGACGTATGCACTCAATACCAATGGAGAATGACTTCGTGGCAGGTTCTGATTGGTGAGGACACAGAGATTTAAGGGCTGGGAGCTAGAGCTCGGTGGGCCTTTCGTGGTACTTCAAGGTTCCTGAATAAACTGTGGTGGGAAGAAGAATCTGTGTCTGTGGTCTTCTGTCTGCTGGCCGGCTCAGGAGGCAACAAGAGATGAATATTTAATGATAGATAAAGGTGAATAAATATGTTAGAGTATAGATGAATTAATATTTCGACAAAATTATGGAGATTCATGTAATTTCTGTGAAACATAAATAATATTATTCTAGCATTACAGGCAAAGAGCTTGTAACTTCGATAAATCAAGTCTGCTCTGTGCTTTAAAGACAAGGGTTAGGAAAAAAAATTGAGAAAGAAATTTTCAGTTTTATTTAAAACTAGATCTGAGGAAGATAGGAGAACTAGTTTTTTCATGGTTCTAAATTTGAAGATCCAGGAACACATAGGATCCAGGGATACACAAGAATCAAGGACATACATGTCTTACGAACAGAAAATACTGTGATACACAGGGCCTATAGACAAATGGAATCTAGGGATACCGCACACAAATGAGACCAAGGGATACATAGAAACAAGGCACAATGAAGACCCAGGGACACACAGAATCCAGAGACACACAGAACACAGGCATTTACAGGAGTCAGAGGCACACAGGTCCCAGGGACATACATGATCCAGGAAAACACAGAACAGAGGAATATGTACAACCTAGTCATTCACTTGACCTTGGGACACATAGGTTTCAGAGACACACATCACCTAGGGACATAAAGGACCCAAATACATGCATGACCTAGGGTCACAGACACACAGGAACTAGGCATACACAGGATAGAATTACAGAACTAGTGGACACCCAAAATAGAGGAACACACAGAACTGGTAGGCACACAGGACCTAAGCGCACATGAGACTCAGGGACACACAGATTTTTAATGTGGAAGGAAAAAAGGTAGAAAATAAAAGGAAAATTGCTTCCCAAGTGGTAAAGTGCTTCTCTGTATCTTTCTCTGTGTGTCTCCCTCTGTCTCTCTGTCTCTCTGCCTGCCGCCCCACCCCTCAATTCTGTTAGACAGGATATGGAATTGAACCAGGATTTCCAACATCTGGTATAGTTAATATGGTATTACTTCAGTATTTTTTTCTGATAAAAGGCTTTAGATAAGTAAATGGGCATTTTTTCCCCAGAAGCTTCATTTCTTTTTAAAGAATGTATACCACAGGACAAAATATAGGTGTGATATAAATTTGTAAATGATTTACAAAGTGAAAGGCAAAGTGAGGATGAAGCAGAACAAAGGGACACTTCTGCAAATGATGACCCAGTTACAGTTAGTTCAAAAGGATGAATAAATATGCCATTGTTGCTGGTAGAAGTATTTAAGTATTTATGCTTTTAAGAGTAATTCCTTTCATATAATATAGTCATTGCACCATTTGTTCTGCCTAGTGATTTAACACACTCTTAAATCGTCTCATTTTTAAAATAAAATCTCTTTGTCAGTTACTGTTGATAAAATAAGGTGATGAAACATGTATATAACACAACATTTTCATCTTTTATAGATCAAACTTCTACAGAAGACTATGGAAATCTCAATTTCCATGGAAATCTTTAAAAGTCAATACTTGTGTTTCCTCTCCCAAAGATGAAAATTAAAATATCCATCACAACATTGTCACAGTATTTTTTTTTGTGTGTTGAAATATTATTAACACAGAGGCAACTTTCAAGGAAGGTTTTTTAAATCTTCCTTCCTTCCTTCCTTCCTTCCTTCCTTCCTTCCTTCCTTCCTTTCTTTCTTTCTTTCTTTCTTTCTTTCTTTCTTTCTTTCTTTCTTTCTTTCTTTTCGTCCTGTACTTCCTACATAGAGTTATGGGAGGAGAGAAGAGCACTTGCTAAGACTCAAGAGTTTATTCTGAGATTGTTTCCTTTAGGTTGCAAATTTCTGCTGCTCATTTTAAGCACAATTTTTCAAACTTTGTGATTTTACTTTTAAATGAAAGCTTCTTGCTCTTTTTGACATGCTGATATCTTAGAATATCACACACTATTCAGACTATGAGTGCCTGCTTCCTTCCCAGCTTCCTTTTGCCTACCTTTCTCCTTTTTTCCCTGAAGGCATTTTCTTGAAACGCAGTGCTTTGCTATGAAGGCATGAAGTTTAAAAATCCTTTATACCCATGATCTTATTTCTTTTATTCCTCCCCCACCCCTCCATACACATTTTAAGCAGTTTTTGCATGGCTGTAAAACATACATTTAAATAACTTCCTCTTCACAAACTTTTTGGATTAGACAATGTAATTGACCTCTATGCAATCAAGAAATATTCGTGGCTTATTTATAGTTCTATTTGTCAGCACTCGCTATCAAGGTAGTTAAACATTCTCTAGAGACTCCTTCTAAATACTATAAGTGAGAACTGATTTCAGTTCAAAATAGTTTAGCATGGGATGTAGGCATATACCTAGCTCCTCTTCTTGGAGTGGTTGGGTATATGATTGCTAATCCGTTTAAATAAGTTCAATAATTTTATAAATATTAGATAGCCCCATAATTTTACCATTAAGAGCTAATACTTTATATGACTTTCACTATTTTTTTTAAATATTGATAATGGGCTTTAAAAATGGAGCAGCAGAAAGTATACTGATCTTCCTGAGGACAGAAGGCCATCCTCAATATCTAAGTCTCTCAGTCTACCTTTACCTACAGCTCTACTGTGACTCAATGCTTCTAGTGTCTATAAGTCCTTACAGATCACACACAGATATTTATACATCTATAATTAAATATGGTCACATAAATCTTTAAAATGAATAAATATTGGAAATATATTTTGAAGAAAAAAATAAAAGAAAAATATCAATAAAAGGGTACTTATGATATATAGGTATTTTATATTTAAAATTGAGTACTGTGTTAAATAATTTTGTATTTATAGTTTTGAAATAAATACATTTTAAAGAAAATGTATTTGAACATAACAAATATTTAAATGCTTTTTATCTCTTTTCACAAAAGAATGGAGATTACAAAAATAAAATTTGAAAAAGAAAGGTATATAAAACATTGGACTAATATTGCTTTTTATTTCTTAAATTTCATAAAATAAAAGAATTACAGGTGTACATAACTGTTATAGTTTTTAACTGCTCTTCATATACTTAAAAGAAAAAAATTAATTGACTGTAAACTTGTTCCCAACTGGTCTTTGGAATTGGAAGGAACTAAGGCTCAGGTCCATATTGTTTTAATGAACAATGATGTGTGAAATGAATCATAGCCTTGTCAACAGGATAATGGTGAATTATAGCGTATTCATGGAGGAATGGCTGTATGACACACGCACTAAGCATTTTGTAAAATATGCCAGTGAGTTTCTATCTGAAACAAAGAAGATGAAAGCAATCTACAGCTTTAGGGTACATTATGAACACGGTGAATTCCAGTTCTGAAGATGCTTTGCAGAAAAGAACATTTTGGTGATATTCTACTGGTTTTATAGCAGATTTACTATATAAGTTCATTTTAATAGTTATTGGTCACAAGTCATCATGTGCATTTTAGGCTAAAGTACAGTCATAGGGAGCCCTATGTCCTACTATGAAGGCTCCAGAGAAGAATTACATTTTCATTATTTTTTATGAATTTTTGACAAAATTCAGATTTCAGTGCTTAATGGTTTGATATTAGCCTGCTTTGTTAAATTCCTAATGAGCATTTTTCTGGATGGCTCTGTTTATGGTTTTTTTTTTCTTTCCTTCATCAAACAATAAAATGAGTTACATCCTTCTCCTGATGCATAACCTGCTTCTCTCCCATCTGCATTTCTCATGATCCTCCTCTTTCTTCTCATCTTCATTTTTCCTTCTCTCAGACTTAGCCAAGAAACATTTCTTCATGTAATTAGATTGAACCAATCACTACAGACCACTTCCTCAAGGTCTGTCCCCTTACTTGTAAGAACTCCTTTATTGTCATGCAAGAATTATATCAATTCCAGATATTAGAATTTGAACATTTTTGGGAGGTGTATGCTATTCTATCAAATTTTTTACATCATTTCCTTTATCCAAGGAAATTTTTTGAAAAGCTGAGAAAACAGACTGAATAGCTTAAATAATATAATTGGTTTTCTTCACTCTAGAGCTCTAGCTTTTGAGCATTAGGTTTAAGAAAGTGTGATTCTTGCTTGTTTTTTCCCAAATAACTAAGTTCATGCTTTATCCCAAGTGATAAATTTATTTTCTCTGTGCGTGTTTCTCTATGGGTACAAATTTCTTAGACAGTCTACTCTAATTGGATTAGGATCTATGCTGTTGCAATTATTTTAATACAGTTCATTTCTTTGAAGGACATATTACTAAATATAATCTCTTTCTGAGATGCTGCATACCAGGGTTTTGATAGGAATGTTGACGGTGATCCAGTGAAGCCCACAGTATTCTGTGAAGCTGAAAGCATTCATGAGGCAGGTTAAATGATTCAGTGAGTAAAAGGCAATTGTTGCCAAGTCTAATGCCCTGAATTCAAACTCCTGAACTCTCATGATGGAGATTGAATCTGACTCCAGCTCAATGTCCTATGATATAACTATATGTGCACTATGGCTTGCATGCTCATATAAATACCCATGCACATGTACATGTACACACATACACACACACATTCACATATACAAAACACACAAAAATAAACAAATTATTAAGTAAATAAATAATTATAAATTCCATAAAAAAATCAAGAAAAGATTGCTTTAAGAATAATCACAAATACTCCTAGCCAGATAAATCTGGCAGTTCACAGTGCTGCCTACTGTCCTATGTGAGGAATCTCAGCCCCGTAAACATCGTGCACAGCACAAACTTCATACTAGAATCATGTCATTACTTACCCATATATAGTAACTTTAGTATATATGTTGCCAAATTTTAACAGCATGGTTTGTTTTGGAGAAAATGTACAAATATAATAATAATAATGTTTTATTACATATTATTTATAAATATATAACTCTTATGTTTAGGGTCTATATATTTTCACAGGTTTAAAACTCATATATATGCACATGGAAATGTACTTATTAATAGATATCATATCACTAGCCCATATAAAGTATAGCAATGAAATAATTATATGATTTATGGAGTTTAGTTATTACTTTAAAGCAGTCACCATGATTTGAAGCATCACATAAGGAGACTGGAAATGCCATTGTAATGAGGTTATGTCATGATTTTTGTAAGCTGCATGCTAAGTAGATACAGAAAAGCAGCAGCAGCTCAATTAAGAAAAATAATTCCCAAAGCTTTCTGGAAGAAATAACACTAATGGAAATGTAAGTCCAACTCCTTCTGAATCTCAGAATAAAGATATGCATTACTTCCTTGTTTAGAACTAGACTGAGTAGTATATTCTGTTTAAAGCTGAAGCAGTCTGGAAGGATCTGGAAGTTAGAATATTGAGGTTATGTGTGAAAGATGGAAACATCCTCAGACAGCCAGAAAAACAGAGGTATAGTCATTTTCCTCCTCTTCATAATATGCTGTGCTCTCCATAATATTAAAACTTCATCTCAGAAGAAATGGTTAACCTTGTAAAGCTAGTAAAATTCTCTGCAAATCCATCAGGGAAACAGCTATATGCATGTTTTCCTAAATTACAGCCAGCAAATAAATTACTGATTGATAAAGATAGTACTTTTGAATGTTTAGCAAGTAATAAATTGTAACAACAAAACCAAACCATTGAAACTAATGAGGCCTGACAAAGTGTTTATTTTTTTCTCCAGATTCTTAAATAACTTGCCTCCTTTGGGCACATGCTTTAGAAGTATTCTTTTAGCTTTATTTTCTATTATAGAGGAAATCCGAAGCAGAGAATTTTATGTGTCTCTTTCCCAAGACAGTGTCTGTTGAGATGCAGATACATAGGTGGATATCTGAGCACTAACTATGTACAGTTTACTACTAAAGCTGTGTTTGAATTTGTAGACAGACCACACTATTTAGTAAGGATCAGCAATGGAAAAATTGTCTGAAGAACCTAGATGTGGAGAGCATAGAATCAGTTAAAGAGATTGGATATGAAAAGCAGACTAAAATAGAATTACAACTTGTTGGATCAAAGAACTTTACTGAATATATTTATTTTTGTATCATTTTTGCTCATAAAACTGACTATGGGTTTTTTTTTTTTTGGAGCTTTTTCCTTCCCATATTTGACTTCAAATACCTCATGAGTAATTTTAAGTTTAGGCTATCTTTATAAATCAACATTCAATTGTAAGCATGGCAATTTTCGGAGAGTTGAAGCAAAATAGTTTTAAAAGGGCACCTGCTCTAATATTTTTGGTTTTAAATACATATGATACAAGGTTCTTTGCAGTAAAATGAGGTAACCTTAAGTATAACCTTCTGGGAAAAAAATGCAAAGCTTTGTTAAACAGAAAATATCCAAGAGTTGAAAACATCAGGTATTTGACAAAAATTAAAACTATGTTTTTAAGGCATATTATTACATGTTGACAGAAGTATCTTACACAGTTAAAGTACATTTTCTAAATATTTTTACTCTAAAACATCTATCAACAAATGTCTTTACTCAGAAGCACTTTTTTTTATTTCATCTTACTGCTGCACGGACACAATAAACAATGCATAACACCTGTTCTAAGGTATGTTTGGCTCCAGATGGTCTGTTCTAAAGTTTATGGTGCTGAACTCTGGATCTAAACTGCACATTGCAAAAATCAAAACCCTGTTTTAAAAGGGAAAATATAATATATATTGTCCTAACTCCTCAGAGTCTATGCCCTGCATTCTTATAAAATAAAACGGCCATCTGTCTGAAGAATTCAAGTCACACCCATGTTTTAGAACAGAATCTCAGTTATGTTTCTTACCAATATCTCTCTAGGACATGTAAATCACAATTTCTTTAGAAGTGTATTGACCTATTACGTTAAAAAAAAAAACAACTTTAAACAACTTTACTTAGAATCTGAGATTCCTAATGCTATTGACAAAAAAAAAAAATTAAATTATGCTATTTCCACATATAAACCTTCCAAATTCTATTTCTCTATTGTTTCATTAAAAAGTAATGCATAAATTTTTATTTTACTCTTTCTATAATTAAGATTTCCAATTGATATTTAATACATTTTAAAATGTTATTGCTTTAGCTATATTTTATAATATGCTCTCAAACATATCCTTTAGCAATACAAAATTGATAAAATCTTCCAGAAATATTTTTTATTTGAGATGGCCTATTGCTATTTACTTTCTTAGTGAATATAATGTGCACCTCATTTCCATGTATCAAAATTCTGAAAGGCAGATTTTCTAATGATAGCTAAATCAATTTTATATTCATAGTTTATTTTCTTAGTATTTCCAAGTATCCCATTTTAAGATTATGACCTATGTATTTAAATTTAATAAATGCATTATTTACACCATAATACTTTGACCAGAGGAAAGTACTTGGAGTCTTAAGCATTGTAACATTTGTTTTTATTGTTCTCTACTGAAACTTCAATGACAAGCATCTCTGAGATTCATGTATGCACTGGGAAGCAAACTGGTCCTCTTCAAGAACA
This sequence comes from Rhabdomys pumilio, assembly GCA_030674055.1. Taxonomy (NCBI): domain Eukaryota; kingdom Metazoa; phylum Chordata; class Mammalia; order Rodentia; family Muridae; genus Rhabdomys; species Rhabdomys pumilio. Next base: position 60,535,839 of record JANHMN010000011.1, on the reverse strand, counting down.
ATAAGAATCTAAAGGCTTAAGTGTTATGGATATCTTTCTCTCCATACACTTTTCTAATGCTCTTGTTTAAGGAATATCTTTCAGTATCAAAGATATAACATAAACTTAACATATTTCTTAGTTAAAGTCTGATTATATTTGTAATCTTACAAATGACCTAAAAAAGCATAAATTAACATCCAGAAGAGTTACTGCTGTTAAATTTAACCTTCCAAATTGTTGATGAAATTATAATGAAAACATGTTATGCACTCTTGGCAACAGCAATAATCTTGAGTACATTAATTTGAGTTTGTTTTTCAGAAAATACTGTCCTCTCTGGCAGTGTTTAATCAAATAGGGAATCAAAAGATAATCTAGAAAGTATGTAGTTACGCAGACAGATTAACCAAGTCAAGTCGCTCTATTAATGGAGTTAAAAGTATCATAGCCAGATCACACTTTGAAATGATCCTTTGAACATTCTGCAGAATTTTGTCTCACTGTGAGTTTTTCCCACTAAATATTGTTATGTAAAAGAATGAAAGACATCAGAATAAGTAAAAGGAATTGTTTTGTTTTGTCCATTAGAACTGAGAATTCTAATTTTGATGCTACTTTTATAAAATTACTGGCTTGATAGAAATGGTACATAATTGGTTTTCTAAATAAAGAAGTAGCAACATGAGTTTCTCATCTAATGAAATATATTTGCTTGGTCATAATTGCTTTCAAAAAGTTTTTATAATAAAAAGAACTCAAAAAATATGTGTGGTTTTGTTTTTTGCTTCTGAATTTCAAACTTTTTCTTATTGTTATTAATTGAACCATTATAGAAATATATTTATTCAATTAAAATACTTAATTTCTATGGATACAGATTTATTTTATCAAGATTGGAACTACTTTTTAAAGGAAGCAACAAAAGGCACCAACATATTAAAATTGCATGTGATTGATTTTACAGAAGTACAGAGTGGAATGTTGTCTCTGGAAGGCAGCAGAGTTACTGCGTAGAGAATATGAAGAAATTGATCAAATAACATTAGGATATACCTTCACGGAAGGATTAAGTCATACTTTTATCTCACATACTTCATGGTAACATCTTGTCTATTTAAAATAAGTAAGGTTTTATATTTTAATAGCTTGAAGAAGTAATGTCAAAAATTGTTTTAGTAGAGCAAAGGGTTGCTAGATCCTATCAGTACATTCCTGAATCTATAGATCTCCTATATTCCTTCAAATATAACAGTACTATAGAAGAGGTATTTCCATGGAGCCTTTCTCCAGTCCCATTATACATGAACCAAGAGAAAGCAAGGAGAAGTGTGAGGCACTAATAGTCAAAGACAATCCCAGAAAATTGCTAAATAGCAAAGATGGAAGAATTTCTGCACTTTTACAGATATTGAATGTGTTGGAATATAGAGTACTTAAATAAGACATGAAAGTTTCATTATCTCTACCCGATGTTTCTCTATATATATTTTTTCTTTCTTCTTGTTTTCTTTTCTTCCTTCCTTTTTTTTGTTCCTAAGTTGTATGCATTACTATAAATCTATAACTATAAGCAAGACCTTGTCTTTAGCTCTGCGATCCTGACAATTAATTTAAAACCTGAAATAGTTGAAAAATATGCCCCACTGCCAGTTATATCAAAATACCAGACTTAAAAATTACGGTTTAATCCAGATCAATGACTGGTGTTTAAAGCAAGTGAAGTACATTGCCATAAGACTAAGTATCTTTAACTTCTGGGATGTGACAAATGCCAAACAAATAGTGTCAAAATTAAATTATTTGACTTCATTTGATGTCAGAGGAGAGAAATGAAGAGCTAATGTATGTGGGAATAAATGTATAATCATAAAATAAATGCCTTGCTCATTATTAAAATTAGACTGTTGGAAATATTTTCCATTTACAAATAAAATCATTAAACTGGACTTGTTATATGTGCCCTATTGATCCTAAAAGGGATTTGACAAAGTAGCATAAAGTTATTAAATCCTGCTCTTATCATGAAGAAAAATAAGCCTATGTGTGTATTCTACTGATAGTGGGCTAAGGAATTAAATTTACTAGTGAAAGACAGCACATTATTTTCATGTTTCAATTACTTGGGGACAATTATCATTTCTTTAGACAACTGATGCTTAACTAAACAATACATTTTCGACTTCTACAATCTATCTTCATAACTCGGTGAGTTGATTCCATTAATCATTGTGCTTCACTCACCAGAATCCCTAACGCCTTTTGTGAATACAATATTAAGCTAAGTATATCAGTCACACACAGATTTGTTGTTACCAGAGTCACAACTGCCGGCCAATAGATGGCTTTTTATCCTGGATTATGAAAGGCACATCCACTCTATTAACCAAGTTGAATAGATACTCAGATTTCCACTACCTCAGTTCCTGAGAAGTGCAGATGTGAAGAAGATGTTTGTTCATATAAGCTCAGTCACTGCTTATTGGGAAGTCTAAGCCATCTTCCTTCTGTGACACAGGAAACCAACCATACATTGCCTCAAAAAATGACTCAAAAGAGAGACTATCTTGTCATCTGCTCTGTGCAGCTTATTACCACATCTTTTCCTACTTTTTAGCCTAACTACTTTGTTAGTCTCCTTAAGTTCACTATATATTTTTTCCAATTCAGCCTTTTAAGATTGCTAAGTTTAGGTTCTGATTCACAAGTGTTAAGCCACTTTCTAAAAATTAACAAATCAGTATACTTCTAAGCAAAAGCTTCAGCAGTTGCAGCTATACAAACGTGGCTTTAATTTAATATTCACAAAACTCATATATGTCTACATATTTTAATTATATACAATGTATAAACATATATCACACACATATACACACTAATATATGTATTTTTTCTAAGATTTTAAATTCAGTTTACATTAGTTGCTCTGTTATTTCTGTTAATATATGTATTCAGCTCACAGCATATATCCAAAATCTTACCGAGTACATCTACTACTCAGCTACTGATGTTGATGTTTAGTTCAAGTAATTAATCACCTGTAGACAGTGATAAATCTAGGTAGTTTTTGGTTGGTAAGCTGAATTTTATAAGCACAACTCCTTATGACTACAGATAGCTAAGAGCTCTTTAAGTTTCTTATGCATCGCATGGATTCTAAATGTATATTCTAAATGTGTTTCTGTTGGTTAAATGGCTTTTTATTCTGCTATACCTGTAAATTCCATGTGACAGAAAAAAATAAAAGTAAAATTCAAAAGTAAAGTGTAATCTTTCCTCTCTTTGTCTCTCTGTTTCCATTTCTCTCTGTTCTCTTTCTCTGTCTTTCTTTATCTCTCTGTCTGTTTCTCTGTCTCTCTATCTGTCTCTGTCTCTCTCTCTTACACTGTGTGGTGTGTGTGTGTGTGTGTGTGTGTGTGAGTGTGTGTGTGTGTGTGTCTGTGTGTGTGTATGTGTGTGCCTTCCTGTTTATCTCTCTTCATCTCTCTATCACCACCAGCAGTCTGTGTCCTCAATCACCATATTTGCTCTTTTCCTAAGGCCATTTACTTACTTGATTGACAAGCTACAAGTCTGTGTCACCCAGTCTGTCTGATTCTAATGATGTATTTCTCGAGGTTGCAGCACACAGAACAGTACTTGGGCAACTGTGGTAACAGACTTTCAAGTGTGAGAAAACCTTGAGCCACATGGTGATTTCTGTAGACTCTGTAACTAAGACTATGTTTCAAGACAACAAACAAGATGATTGTCTGCACTGGATCTACATTTAGGGAGCTTCAGTTTCTGTTCACATGTTGTCCAGTCCAGCTGGACAATCAAGTGGGACCCTTATACCCTGTGGAGAGGACTCAGATGCATAAGAAAATAAGGAGGCACAGCAGTCAAGAAGTCTGATCAAGTTGGCAAAGATTTTATTGTTCACACATGTTATATACTCTGAAAACAGGATATAGGGAGGGGCAGGAAGGGAAAGGGGGCTTTGTAGGAAGCTGGCTGCAGCTGTGGGGTCTAACTAGGTTATGCCTGTTGTTCTCACAAAGCTTTGCCATTATCAAAGGTTCTAAAAACATCTGTCTAGCAGGATGTTGGCTAAATCTAAAGGTCAGGAGGAAGGGTTACTAGGGTGGATTTTTATGAGGCCTTGTTTGAAGTTCTGAGAACTGAAAATACAGCAATTGAATCATGGAAGGTAAGCACAAAGAATATTAGGTAGGAGAGTCAAGGGTGAGTGTTTGCCAAGAGTAAGGCCTTGCCATGGCTTCCCACACACGTGACAGCTGAGGGGACAGCATCATTTGGTAGCCCATATACATAGTAGAGGGGAACCAACAGTATATTTTTTATAAGTTTCTCTCAAATTTACCATTACAGCTCACAGTACTTCTATTGTATTCTGGCTCATGATTTCAAAGTATATATTATCATAAAATCAATAATATTTTCATTATTTACATATTTCTTGCCCATTTTTAACTAAGACACAGGCAGTTTTACTAGTTTTCTAGGTTTTTAGATGTTGATTGGGTGAAATATTTCATTTGACTAAATATTAGTATTTTCTTGCATTATTCACCTAAAATTGCTCTCTTTAAACGTCTTTTAAACACCTTTATTGTAATATCCTTTTTACCAGAAAAATGCAACATTGAGTTGTATAAAAAATAATCAAGTTTTAGGGTAAAAGGTTAGATAAAAATTATTCATATTTAAGTTTCAAAATGTGTTAGTAACTTTTTTCATCACCAGTAACCCACACATACAATAGAAAAAATTGGCATTCAAGTACACTGGAGACAAGTCAGTTATACCTTGTGGTTAAGTACTAGGCAAAAAGCAAATATGTTTTCTACCCCCAATAACTTGGTTACTGTAGACATTTATCTTACAATGTTCTAAAGTGTTTTTCCCACGCTGTTGCACATGTCACTGCATTATTACTCTGACTCAATAATTAATGATTATATTCATCAATATGTGATGGATCTTTGTTTCCAAAGAAACAAAGATGTATTTTTATTTATCTTGTCAATAATTCAGATGACTACTTCTCCATGGATTAACAAAGATGCTCCTTATGTTTTATTCCTTGGCCAAGTGTGTTTGTTTGCTTAGAAATTTAAATGTAGTATTTCTGTGTGTTCTATCTTCTCTCTTATCCAGCATTTGTAATGTACTGCATTTCAGAAACAATTCTGGGTCAGAATTTTTGACTGTGGGTTTGTAACCCATCCCTCCACTTGAAGCCCTGACTATCTACTGGAGATGGAATCTTCAAGTTCCCTTTCCTCGCTGTTGAACATTTTGACTATGTTCACCCCTTTTTGTTCTGAAAGTCTCTCACCTCCCAAGTCTCTGGTACTTTCTAGAGGCTATCCCCATCTCCCACCCCCAGAGTCTGCATATTTCCATTCATTTTATTGACACTGTTGGCTTTTCTATCCACCCCCCTCAACATTCCTGATCCTGTTCCTTTTTTCTATCTGCCTCCCCTCTTCCACCCAGGTCCCTCGCTACCTCTGCCTTCTGAGATTATTTTCTTCCCCCTTCTAAGTGTGATTGAAGCACTTTTACTTGGAGTTTTTTTGCTTGTTAAACTTCTTGCAGTCTGTAGATTGTATCCTATGTTTTCTGTACTTTTTAGCTAATATCCACTTATCAACGAACACATACCATGCATGTCCTTTTGAGTCTGGGTTACCACACTCAGGATTATATTTTTTAGTACCATTCATTTGCCTACAAAATTCATGGTGTCCTCATTTTAAACACCTGAATAGTATTTCATTATATAAATGAATCACATCCCAATTCTTCTGTGGAGGGACAGCTGGAATGTTTCCAGCTTCCACCTATTACAAATAAAGTTGCTATGAACATAGTGGAGTACATGTCCTAGGGTATGGTGGAGGCATCTTTAGGGTATGTGTTCAGGAGTGATATAGCTGGGACTACAGGTAGAACCATCAAGGCCTGACATAATTACTGATGGTATGATGTGCTTACAGATAGGAGTCTACCATGGTTGTCCTCTGGGAGGCTCTTCCAGCAGCTAATAGAGACAGATGCAGATAATTACACCCTAGCATTGGAAAGAAGTTGGGAATCCTTATGTTTGAATTAGAAAAAAGATTGAAGAAGCTGAAGTAAGAGTGAACCCATAGAAAGACCAGCAGTTTCAACTTATTGGGACCTCTAGGAGCTCCCAGAGACTGAGCTTCCAACCTAGCTGTATACACAGATCAGATGTACCCTGACACATATATAGCAGAAGACTGCCCTATCTGGCCTCAATGGGAGAATCCTCAAGATACTTGAGGCCCCAGGAATGAAGGATGCCTAGAGGAACAGATGGGGAGCACCTTCTCTGAGGTAAAGGGAAGAGAGGAATGGGATGAGGAACCATGGGAGGGAAACTAGGAGGTGGGCAAAAGCTGGGATGTAAATTAATTTTTTTTAAAAAAATGGAAAAATGTCAACAAAGTTATATTCTTCTCGTAATATCAATTAATAAAAACAATGACATTATTGAAAAAAGAACCCAAAGCAAACAAGTAAAATTCGACCTTGACATAGCCATTTCTTTTGGTCAGGGATTGTTTTTAAACACAAGACAAATAAATCATCATTGTGGAGCAATATGAATAGTTACATCTTCATTTAAAATATTTATGCCTTAAAACAACTTATAAATTGAATAGCTTTGAATATAGAGAATGTGATACACATTCATAGAAAATATGATTTCTTATAATATTTTTACATTAAACAAAAACAATAAATTATATTCAGCTAAATTTTACTATTCTTCTGGGACAAAGGTTCACATACATTCTGAGATGTGTTTCCTAAAAACCTTAGTGAGAATTGGCAGTCAATTGTTGCAGGGGTTAAATCTTCATTTTGTGACATCTGGAAACACTTTCAGTCAGGAAAGGGGTGGAGGAGAAAGGGTCCTCAGTTAAAAGAAACTTGTGTACAGCCAGATATTCTTCTGTTTACAGGCTTCTGAGAGAACTCTGTACATGATTCAAGTTCACATTTTGAAGAACAAAGACTGAATTTCAAAAGCTTGGCTCTATTGTGATTGAATAAAACTATTTTTTTCCTCTACCTGAATATCTCTAAGAAATATTAATACACATTGAAAAGGTCATCACTTGAGTCATTCTTTTTCTTCCTGACATAATGTAGTCTTTCACAGAGTAGACCTTACAGGGCAAGTGCTTTTCTCTTTCCCTTTTAAAGAGTTTATTTTGCCTAAACTTAATTGACAAACATAGTCACAATTGACAGAGTTGACAGAGACCCCTGAAATTTCGTGGGCGTAGACACTTGACTTCTAATATGTAAACCTATTTCTAATAGATATTATTTTTCAGTGTCCATATATTTGCCTGTATATTTTTCTTGAATTCCTCATGAGACCATTTTGTACACCTCCACACATACAAGTTTAAGCATCTGAACACTGCTTGCACAATGTAGTTACATGAATCTTGATTCAACTTCTTCCAGCATCAATTTTCCTTCCTTCACATTCTGATACAACTTTCCTTTAGACAATGGATGAGTCCAATTTTAATTTTCAATTTGACACAACCTAGAATTGAATTACCTGAGTAGAGAATTTCAGGGAGGAAGTGGAATGATTATGTTGACCTGTGGGTAAGACTTCAGAGGATTGTCTTTAATGCAATTATGCTAATTTCTGTAAGAAGACAGCCTTTAAAACTGGGTGGCACTATTGATTGTCTGGGTGTTCTCCCTAGATGTGCAAACCCAGAACATGTGAGCTGAGCAAAGACTTTGTGCATTTTACTGTCTATAGATGGCGGCTGCTTTGACTTCCCCATAGTTCTAGACGTTAAACAGAAATGGTGAAGTAAACCAAACCTAACATGCTTTCATCTGCATATTTTATAACAGTAACAGCAAACAAAAGTAGAAAAATCGCCTATTTTGTCTCTTATGCCTGTCTCTTCTTTTAACCTATTTTGTCTCTTTTAAATGCTCTGTCCAACACCATTCCATATCTGTTCATCATTTATAAAATTTTAGCTTAGTATGACAAATTTTTCTTACAAAATGTTCAAGTCCTTGGTCCTTTAAAATAATTACCAGCTTGAAATACCACATGCCTGACATTTGTCTGTAGATAATGTATACCTGTCAAGATTGGACGTTTAGAAATATCTTTCTTCTGTACAGGTTAATATGCTTTATCACATGTTTTCTAGAATTTACATTATATTTAAGTTTATAAATAGCATTCACAAATTATCAAGAACAAAGCTCGTATGGATCAAGGACAATTATAGGGCTTAGAAATAACTTGGATGGTCAAATAGAATTTTGTCTATATTATCAAATTACCTTATATTAGATTTTTTAAAAATTAATATAGACTGATAGAAATTAAATCCCATGTCACTCTCTAAATACATTAGTCACATAATATATATATATATCATCATATTTGAAGAAAAATACTTAATATTTCAGGTAATTTTACATATAATAGACATATTGCTTAAGAATACAAAAGCTTAGGTAGAAAGTTAATAACGACAATAAAACAATAAAAGCTAGAGCCAGGGAAATAGCTTTAAATCTTTTATACTAAGTTGTGTGTATGTAGTAGTTTATCAATTTGATGACATGGAACTCACATTTGCACATATTTGATTTTATAAAATCTCAGTTTTACTTTTGATGAGTCTTTCTATCACAAGAAAATTTTCAGGTGCAGAAATAAAAAATGGAAAAATAATTTTAGAAAAATCAATTTAAAGCTCATGATCCGATAATTAAAAGAATATGTTAAGTTTGAAGAGAATGACCTTGGGATAGTTAAAGAATCTCAAACTTGCTTGATTTTACCTGTGGTACACCCATTTCTCTGATACTCAAAAAAGTCAGAAATAGGAGGATTGTAATTTATTAGCATTAAAATGAAGAGAAGTTGCACTTATTATTCTCCAATCTGTGTTTTTTTTCCTACTTTTTTTCATTGGATATTTTCTGTATTATGTTTCAAATGTTATCTCCTTTCCCAGTTTCCCCCTGGATACCTGCTATCACATCTCTCCTCCCCCTGCTTCTATGAGGGTGTTCTCCCACCCACCCATCCACTTCGGTAGCCCTGCCCTACACTGGGGTGTCAAGCCTTCACAGAACCAAGGGCTCTTTTCTTACTGATGCCCAACAAGGCCATCTTCTGCTACATATGCTTCTGGAGCTATGAGTCCCTTCATGTGTACACTTTGGTTGGTGGTTTAGTCCCTAGGAGCTTGGGGGGCGGGTGGTCTGATTGGTTGATATTTTTGTTCTTTCTATGGGTTGTAAACTTCTTCAGCTTTTTCAGTCCTTTCTCTAACTCTTCTATTAAGGAGCCTATGCTCAGTCCAATGGTTGACTGCTAGCATCAACCTCTGTATTTGTCAGGCTCTGGCAGAACCTCTCAGTAATCAGCTCTGTCAGGCTTCTACAGCAAGCATTTCTTGGCATCTGCTATAATATCTGGATTTGATGTTGGTATATGGGATGGATCCCTAAGTAAGACTAAAGCAATGATTAAGGATGTTGAAAATTTCCTTAGGTGTTTCTATGGTGTGTACTTTTAAGAAAAAAACAAATCCAGATTTTAGCAAAGAAAAGCTATTTCTTCAACACAGCATTGTTACTCTTGCAATAGAAGCGGTTTACTAAGTTAAAATAAAATCTGATTGTCAATCTCAAGATACCTTCCTATGAGTTGTTATCAGAGAAATCAGTGAAGAGGAAAAAAAAGATGCTTATTGATTGCCATTATTCTAGGTTGCCTATCATAACTGTGAGTATGGCACCTGGGAATGCTGAGAGTTCCTCCAGGGTGGAAGTTAGGCACGGCTGCTGTGGCTACAGTGTCTCATTAAAGGCTTCTTCATGGTTCCTCACAGTGGAGCCCCAATGACAAGAGAAAGTCCATGGGTTTTTACAGACTTTAATGCCATGGCGGATGGCAGAGGTATCTGGATGCACCACAGTAAAACCCAGGGCAGACCTGAGTTAAATAGAGAGGGAGAGAGGGAGGGAGGGAGGGAGGGAGGGAGGGAGGGAGGGAGGGGGGGAGGGGGGGAGGGAGGAGAGGCTGGGGAAGAATGCTTCCTTGGCTCCACCCTCTGGCCTTCAGGTACCTCATTAGTATGTAAATCTCTCTAGAGCCTGAGGCCTGTTCCTCATGACTGATGGCCATAGACCTCTCTGTGGGAGGGGCTGTGGAGGGTTGAAGTTAAATGAAAAGAACCAGGGCCTGGGAGCAGAGTTGAACTCCTGCCATCCAATAATGGTCCAGGGGTCCAGGCTTATGCTGGACCAAGTGCCCAGCTGCTTCTCACAGCCCACCACCCCACAATAACTAGATCACAATATTCTTATTATTGAATATACCACTTTCTTTGGATGCAGGGCATAGAGATATCAACTGGGATGGACCAGATACACACTGATGGACAAATTACATCGAGTGTGGGGTGCTATGCAGACTGCTTAGGAATTTAAGTCTTTAATGGCTTCACTCAGCACTGGACTGTAAATGGTAACGCAAGCGTTGCTGGGAGCATACTACCACGTCAGAGCATACTCACACCTTCTCCCTAATTACAACACTTTGTACATTACACTTCACCTTCTTTAGACTCCAAACTTAAGCTGCACCCAGAGACAATTCAGGGATGCTCCAGTTCTTCAGTTTTTAAATGACACTTTTTTTTTCTTTTTCCTTCTTCTATTTACCATATAATATTTTAGGTTTCATTTTCTTCTTTTTTATTGGATTATTTTTATTTATATTTCAGATATGATTCCCTTTCCCGGATTCCCCTTCAGAAACCCCACTATTGTATCCTCTCTCCCTGCTTCTATGAGGGTGCTCCCCAACCAACCCACTCACTCCTGACTCACCACCCTGGTATTCTCCTAAACTGGAGCATCAAGCCTTCACAGAACAAAGGGCCTCTCCTCTCATTGAAGCCCACCAAGACAATGCTCTGCTACATATGCTTATGTAGCCATGCGTCCCTCCCTGTATACTCCTTGGTTGGTGATTTAGTTCCTGGGAGATCTGGGGGTCTGGTTGGTTGATATCATTTTTCTTCCTACAGGGTTGCAAATCTCTTCAGCTCCTTCAGTCCTTTCTCTTAAGTTTTCCATTGGGGACCCCATGGTCAGTCCAGTGGTTGTCTGTGACCATCCACCTTTGTATTTTTCAGGCTCTAGCAGAGCCTTTAGGGAAATAGCTATGTCAGGCTTCTGTCAGCATGTACTTCTTGGCAACTACAATAGTGTTTGTGTTTGGTGACTGTATTTGGGATGGATCCCTAGGTGGGACAGTCTTTGAATGGCCTTTCAATCAGTCTTTGTTCCATACTTTGTGTCCATATTGCTCCTGTGAGTATTTTGTTCCTTTTTCTAAGAAGGAAGCTCCCACACATTGGTCTTCCTTCTTGTGCTTCATGTAGTCTGTGTATTGTATCTTGGTTATTCTGAGATTTTGGGTTAATATCCACTTATCAATGAGTGGATACCGTGTGTGTCCTTTTGTGATTGGGTTACCTCACTCAGGATGATATTTTCTAGTTCCATTCATTTGCATAAAATTTCATGAATTCATTATTTTTAATAACTGAGTAGTACTCCATTGTATAATGTAACACATTTTCTGTATCTATTCCTCTGTTGAAGGACATCTGGGCTTTTTCCAGCTTTTGACTATTATACATAAGGCTGCTGTAAATATAGTGGAGCACATGTTCTTGTTATATGTTAGAGAATATTTTGGGTAGATGCCCAGGAGTTGTATAGCTGCTTCCTCAGGTATTGCTATGTCCAATTTTCTAAGAAACTGCCATACTGATATTCAGAGTGGTTGTACCAGCTTGTAATCCCACCATCAGTGTAGGAATCTTTCTCTTTCTTCACATCTTTGTCAGCATCTGCTCTTACTTGTTATGCTTATAGTAACTGGCTCATAGCTTAATAGACTAAACAGTGGTAGGATCTCTACCTCTCCCATGTATAGACCATAATGTTAGGATAATTCAGCTTCCAATCAGGTAAGACATTCAAATATCCTCCTATAATTATATATGACCATATATTTAAACTTAATAACAAACTATATAGTTTATAATATACATATTCAGAATAAAGTGTTAGACATAACCATAAAATTCTTTGTGTTTTTATAATGACTGACTCTTACATCATCAATAATAACACTAAAAACTATAAATAAATAAATAAATAAATAAATAAATAATAAACAAATAAAGCCACCCTCAACCATGATACTTCAGTAAGATTCAGAGAATTTACTTATGACAAGGCCATACCCACATAATACACAAATATACATCTAATACATACATATACTACTATGTATTAAATATATACATAGACTATAATATAACATACAGATAGTACAGGGAACTAACAATGTCTATAGACCATACAGAATAATGTACATTCTTTTTGTTTTGTTCCTTCAGTGAAACTTGATGAACACAAACACTTGATGGAAAAATAATTACCTGATATATATGATGTCCATGAACTCCTGCAGAGAAGTGTCATTAAGGATGTAATGAATAGTGCTACAGTGATTAACACTGGATGAAGAGAGGATAGTGTCAGCTTATGAAAACAGGAAAGCTCAACTGTATTCTGATCCAGGTAGTAGGCTATCCAATGAGTACCAACCATTCAGTCACCTATGTAAAACAATAGAAATTTGAGTTGTCTTTGTTATAGGTAAATTCCCAAAATCTTGTTGAAGTACCATGACTGAGTATGTGTAGTGTGTGTGTGTGTGTGTGTGTGTGTGTGTGTGTGTGTGTGTGTGTGGTGTTTTTAAACAAAACACAAAGAGACAAAGAGATGAGCTTTTTAGCCTGATAGTTTTCTCTGAAGCACGGGCCTCTGTTTAAATTTAGCACTGTCAGAACTAATTGGAATGTTGATAATAAGAACCACAGTTGCCTGTAGGTGTTGATATTGCAATCTCTTCTTCCTTGACTCAGAGTATAAAGACTTGGCTTCCTTTCACCTCTCATGGGCTCAGCGATGACTGATTTTCTGCCATGTGCTCAATTTACCTCAAAGTCATCTGTATTGTCCCTAGAAACATCATCCCAACCATAGTCATGTCTGAAAAATCCCCATCTCAACATTCTGACCATGAAGGAAGTGGAGTGTGAACCACACAGTTGGATGTCAACTCATGCTACAATTTTTTTTAATCATTTAGCAGAAACTAAAAATATTGGTGGCAGATTAATCTGAGCAGTGACTCTTTTAGTTTAGAGTGAATTCTGAGTGTTAGTGAATGGAAAACAATCTTTAAACCTTTATAAGAACATTTCTACCTATATGACCTTCTACTGAATATTAAAGTTAGTTCAATCAGACACTATTTCATCAAAGGGGTGATAATACATGTCTTCAGAAATATTATTTAGTTTCAGTTATATACTGCATTTTATGGACACAAAGTAAAAAACTTTTCTATGTATATGCTTTTATGTGAAAAATTTAAAACAATGAAAACTTAAGTATCAGTGAAAAATATTATCACATTAATATCAAATGGAACTTTTTGGGTTTGTCTACAAAGCAATGGTCAACAAGAAGAGTAAAACTGATTTCTAACAATGGCTTTTTTTTAGCCAAGCCACAGAGTGACAGGTGAATGAAACTAATCTCTTGTTGGCTAGTTAGGAACGATCCAGAGATGCAAATGCAGATGGATTGCAATCAATGGCTAGGCAGTTTAGATGATGCTACTGCATCTGTGAGAATCGTATGACATAGTCTACAAACTATTGCCCAGAATATAATAGAGTCCAGGACTTTAAAAATCTGCAGCCTGGAGAATTGTCTCAATAGCACATAACACTTATTGCATTTTCAAAGGACCTGGGTTTGGTTTCCAGTAGTAACATTGGATAGGTTTCAACCTCTAACTCCAGTTCTAAGTGATATGCCAAGGCACACACACACACAAGGAGACAGAAAGAGAGAGAGAGAGAGAAAGAGAGAGAGAGAGAGAGAGAGAGAGAGAGAGAGAGAGAGAGAGAGAGGAAGGGAGGGAGGGAGGGAAGGATCATATATAAACAAATAAATCTTCCATAAATAACCAAAAGCAATAAAAAATATCTGTGCAGGTAAAGTTTATAACACAGGACAATTATACTTGTAAATGATATGCAAACAATTTTAAGACATAAGTGGGATGAGATATATAAAAGATGATGAAAGATGGATAAGAATAATGGACAATATTAATTTGTGAAAAAAGAAAATCTACAGGAAAAGTATAATTACCAGGAAGTGATATGAAAAAACTGAAAATTAACATTAATAAAACAAGATATAATTATTATGTGTGCATATTCACACCTCTTCCCATCAAAAGTAGCATAATAAAATATTTTTGTCCACACTGAGTGAACACATACTATGTGATTGGCTTCAGAATCATTTCAGAAATTTTTATGGTAGTCCAGGGAAGGGACAGTAGTTAGAAAAGCAACCTTTATATATTAGTCAGGATTGCATTAACTTACTATGCCATTTGCCACTCAGTAAACACCCATTTATCCCATTTGTGTTTCTTAGAGCTTCAAATTCACAAATCCTCCATATGACTATTTTAAAAATCTTTAGCTCCATCCTTTTATTAGAGAAACCTATACACATATTCTTGAGCATGTCTTCCCTTCTTCTGAACATTTCTCCTTCTCATTGCCTTCACACTTAAATGTATATTAAACTACCTCTAGTAAAATCTCCAGTTCTGCTTCATAAATTGGCAAGTATTAAAATGTTTATGGTACCAAAGCCCAACCTGAGTTGACCTGATCTGATGTAGCAAAACCTAGGCTATTGAAAGTGGTGTTCTGGTGCAGCTCTTTCCTCTCCTCGCTGATGAAAACGTTCCACCCTGTATTATTTTTCAAATGTATGTACATGGGAGTTCTAAAGCTAGTACATACCCCACTGTTTTTTAAAGTAGATCCTAGATTTTGTTTCAGATCTTAAAACTTTACCAAGGGTATATAGAGTATAATCTGGATTCTTGCTCTGGATGTATGGTCAGAATGCCAGATGGTACATGAATTATTACTCACAAACATTTTAAAAAAATTTTTTATGAAGGAAATGCAGAATAGATTTGTGAGTTGGTTTGGGAAAGGAGATAATATAAAATTACTCTTCAGAATAAGATTTCTGAGTAGATCTTGTGATCCATAAGAGGGTTAAGGCATAATAAAGTCTTGAGGAGGAAGAGCAGTTAGGACAGGGAGAGTATCATATAGAAAAAGAGAATGATTTCCCATAGAAAACTCTTTTCCTTTCAACTAGACAGCATCATGAGGTATGTGAGATAGCTTGATATGAGTAGAAGATAGTTGTTATGTATAACACTATCAGGGGAGGGTTCAGAAAGGAGAAGTAGACTCTTCACCTTTCACTAAAAACAAACAAGTGAAATATTCTATTAGTTTTTTACATCTCAGGATAGGAAGAAGGTACATACTACATGACTTACTTTGTTCTATTCTTTGTGCCAAGGACACAGGTTATGGGGAGAATTTTAAATCTGTTTCGAAGTTGCAAGGTGGAGTGATTGGGCTTTCTAACAGTTGTGAATCAGAACAACATGACCATGACCCAGGGAATATGGCAGCAGGGATAGAATTCTGAGAAAGAAATTCTGAGAAAGGAAGTAGGTCTGTAGCCGAACAATTATGCACTCACAGTCTACTGTTTAATATCTTCTACAGCCAATCAATACACTTGTAACTTGAAATACAGTGGAATGCTTTAGGACTAGCTCTGGTACCCATGCTTTTATGTATGATCCCAGCCTTTTCTACAGTGCTCATTTTTTATATGTCATTTAATGATGCTTTGCATGTTTAACTTGATCAAAGTCATGCTTTTGCCTGAGTTCTCTCAAGTGACCAACAAATAGGTTTCTCTTAATATACAGCACATGGTTATGGATCTATCTTTAAATTTTTTCTAGGATTATGTAAGCACCTTAGATTAGTATCTTAGTGTTATAAATCTTTCAACTTTTATCCACACTGCTTCCCGATATAAAGTAAGCCACCCATCTTTGTATTTTTATTAAATGGTGAAGGCAAGCGTGCAAACTACTTGTCAGAAGCAGTCATGTCAGATGCATATATCTTCTCCATTCTTTTAAAACTAGTCCAGAAAATGTTTTTTTTTTTTTTCAAATTTAGGATTTGTACTGTTGTCTTGTCATTTATTGCATCAGCATCAATTGGTCTTCTTTTTCCTTCCTCAGTTTCTCTTGTCACTTATCACTGTATCATCCCATCTCGATGAAATGCACACAAAGGTAACTGTTTCATAAGTGATCCATAAACCAAGAATAAACTACACTTATAAATATATTGTGAAGAGTATATCTGGTCTAGTGTATGAATGCATCACTGGCCAATTAAAAACGCCATTGCCTATAGGAAAGGGTAGAATTAGAAGATGGGACATCCAGGAGACAGAAGAAATTCTGAAAGAGTGCGAGCCTGGAGAAATTCGCAAGGGATGATGTGACAAGATGAACACATGATACCTGAGCCACGTGGCAGAATATAGAATTGAATAAATAGATTAATTTAAATGATGATCAACTCAGAGAAGCAACTAGTTATATGACCAAGATATTTGTAAATTTTGATTCTGAGTCTTATTTCTGTGAGCATGAGACTATGAGGAAAGATATAACTTCTACAATATTTTATAGATGTTCCTTCTTTCTTAGCATTACTACTGAATTTATGTTAAATTGAAATTAATCTTTCTTTAGAAAAATAGTAAATGGAACAAATTGAGATTTGCTTGTATGGGAAGAGAAAAATACTAAGAATTTTTCAACTTTGTGCCAACAAAATATTTTCAAGGTCATTCCCATCTCACTCTCTGTTCATTAGAGACGTGCCTCTCTGATGAATCCATTCTAGCATTTCTATAAGTTTGGAGAAACACACTCTCTAGAAATTACCACCGTTAGTCATGGGTTCACAATATTTCCTCAAACAGCACTTCCAAGACTTTCCATCTATTGTACAGCCGTTGGCTCTATCAGTGTGTTAGTCAGGTAGCAAAGCATTTATAGGCCTGGCAGTCATTGGACATGGACCTTCATCATTAGCTTTGAATCCTCCTCTTGCTTCCCTGGTAACAACAACAACAACAACAAAAAACAAACAAACAAAACAAAACAAAAATAAAACAAAAAAACTCAAAACTTTAGAAAAGGCAAAAATGACCATTTCCATTTTTCAAAATATGAACTCTCATGTGAAAAGAAGAAAGGTTTAGGAACCAACAGCTTCACTAATATCTATTGAGAAAAATTTCTTACTTTCTCTTTATTTTGCAATGTCATTTAAAAAAAAATAGAGTTTGAATTCTCTCTCCAGTCTTGGGGAGTATTCTTCTCTATTCAAAAGACAATAGTACTACAAAAAGATCCCATTGTTCCCATGAACTAAGAGTTAATATCAATCTGCTTGTCAATACATAGCCTAGAGAGTAGACCATAGCTTGAGAAAGATAATATATGTAAAAACATATAAAAAAAGATGTGACACATAACTATGTTCTTTGGGGATTTGTGTTACTGTCTCTATAATTCCCTCCCTTAGTGAGGTAGCTCACAAGTTTTCACTAATTTTCTGAGTTTTAAATACAAAGGCCTATGTCTCTTTGACTTCTTTGCATCTTTGTTGTTATAGTGGACATAATCTTGAACTTGTTTGTCTTGAGACTCTGGTCATTTTTTTTTCTTTCATTAAAACTTTTGGCCTAATGCAGGCACTTAAAGAGCATCATTAGTTCTGCCTCCAGTGTCTACAAAACATCGGACCCATAAAAGAGAGCCCTGTGTTCTCATGCAACAAATGCACAACAATTCCTGAAATCTGGTCACTATGTGTGGTTGCGCATTTACTAAATATGATAACAGTCATTATGAATGTTAATTTTTATATAGAATGGTTGCACATTTGGACAAGCAATAGACCTTCACTTTGTATCTTATTTCTGTCCTTACTCCTACCTTAAAAAACAGGTTTAACACAGATTATTAAACAGAAACCATAAAATAGCTTTCTAGATTTATGTGTTCCTTATTTTCTGTTTCTGAAACAGGCCTACTTCTGGTTCTTAAATGCAGCATTTTTCAGATTAGATGGTAACTAATAATGAGGCCTTCATCCTGGCTCAACCTAAAGGGCTCCAGGGTAATTTGGATTATTTTATCATATCTGTCTTCATTAATGGAGTTACTTTTGCCTCATATTTAATTATTTGTTTTGTGTTTTTTAATGTGGCTAAAACCTAAGCTTCAGAGAGGAAAGCACTTTTCCCCTTGCTCATTATTATTTGTATGGTATTGATCATCTAACAGGAAATTAACAAGTAGATGAAGGAATGAATGTTAACCCATGGGGAAGATGAGCACACCCTACAGCCATTCCTTCTTGTTTTTATTTACCAGAAAACAGAATACATTTATTTGGATTAAAATCATTGTAATAATAGATCCCAGACAATAAACAACTTTTTCCATTTTTAAATGTATCATAACAAAAATAAAAATGAGGATTAATCAATGGATAGATCTATGAAAAAGTTACTTGAAGTCTTTACAAAGGACATTCATTTAGAAACTTGTAAAAAAAAAAAAACATTGAAACTAGAGTTTAACCAAAATTGCTATTAATAATTCATAGGGGTTCTACATAGCATTGTTTAACTCTAATATCTGCAACACATAGCAAGCAGGTAGTTGACAAATATAAGCAAAGAACAAGCATGAAATTAAAAAAAAATATTCTAGACTATTCCACCATTGCAATCTGATGTAGAATATAAGGAGATGCTAATCTGGAGCGTATTCTAGGTTCTGTGAACTCTCTGTGAATAGTATAGAATGTATTATTATATAAATTGTTGAAGTCTTCCATAATTGAAAAAATGACATTAAATTAAGACCTGTCACCAAAGCACACCAAAGTGAGATTTTGAGCTTATTACATGATCTTATTATAATGTCATGATTTTTAGGGTCACCTCTACTTACAGATGCATTGAGAGATGTTGTTAAACGTCCTATTTTTAAATGCCACAGAATGCTGCTTTTAGAAAAAAAAATCGCTAAAGTTGGCTTAGAATGGAATATATGTCTCTTGCTATATTTGTGTATTTCTGAGCAGAATGCTTTCATGAATCTTTTTTTTTTTCAAAAAGCTGCTAAAGAGAAAGTAGTTGTATACAAAGATTTTCAGTCTGTCAATCTTTGTTTTCATGTGCAATTCTAGTTACCTAAGCCACTATTTTTTCCCCCTCATAGGTACCAAACTCTTGACTTTGTTTGAAGTGTCAATGTATATACATAGTAACATTAGTTCATGTTTAACTCACCTTTATACAATATGTGACTAAAGAAAAGTGGAGAAAAAATATCTTTGAAGGTGATTTCCAGGAAGTCTCTGGAGAGTGGCTGAGTCAGCTACTAACTAAAAAGTTCCCCTTTAAACTTCATCTTCCTTTTATCTGTCCTCTACTCAAACCACTTGACCTTCAGGATCAAAGTTCACAGCTCCATTATCTACTATTTAACCTTTTGCATATATAGCACAGACTGAAAATGATGAATCAGATAGTAGGAAGGACTGGAGTCTCTGATGGTTTGACAAGTCACTATGCTCAGCCTCAGCCTAGAAATCTACCTTTTAATTCCCTTGAGGTGAGAAACAGTGAGAAAATGCTTTATTTTACCCAGCCAGAGGCATATCCTTGCTTGTCCAGTTGTATATATAGATATGACTAATTCTCCCAGCAAGTCATGGACTCAATAAAATCATTAATTAAATGATTGATTTATATTTTGTCAGGAATTATTCTTTTTATTATGCAAGACATTCTTGTTTTTATTAATTTATCAGTCATAATTTTCACAATTACTTAATATGAGCGATGTCAATCATACAAATTAAAAACTGTTTCCATTCCAGTATATCAGTGTGCTGATCATACTGTATTTTAAATCTTACTTCTATGTCTAAACAAAAAATAAATGACAAGAGGATTACAGAATAATTAAAACATGAAAAACAATTTATTAACAAAAAAATATTTGGTCATAAAATGTAGGATGTTGCTCCGGTACTGCTAAGTATTCAAATGCTAAGTACTGGCCCCAGATTCTGGTTGCCCTTTGACCTACAATCTGTCCTGCCTGCAAGATTGTTGGGGAAATGACACAGAACTTGTAGGAATGGCCAACTAATATTTGGTTTAACTTGAGATACATACCACAGGACACAGAACAAGCCAATGCCTTATTCTTCCTGGATGAATATGCAGAAACTGTGTAGCCCAGAGACTTAGGCTAGGACCAAAAACAACTGATCTAAAGTAAAGGCCAATTATATGATTCCTAATGATATAGAGAGATTGGTGCCACGCAGAAAGAGAGAGTGTAACTTGGAGGTCTTTATCCAGGTCCCTCTTCTGGAAGATCTGGGAACCCAGCCGAAGAGAAAAGGAAAGAATGTAGACATTACAGGGAATGAGGGATACCAGAAGATCGTGGCCTATTGTATAAGCAAAGCAGGGCTCCCAAAATCTCACAGAAACTAAAGTGGCAAGCACATGTCCTGAATGTGTCTGCATATGTATTATGGTTTTTTACTTTCTATTTTTGTAGGATTTCAAATAGTGAGATTGGGTGTGTTTCTGAGGACTTTCGCCTTTTCTGTATCTTGTTTTGTCCTACCTAGCTTGCAGAATTTCTCTTTTCTGAAGGGAAACAGAGTAGAAATGGATCTGCGATACAGAGGAGACGGAATGGATCTTGGAGGAATGGAGGGAGTTAAAACTGTGGTTGGGATGTACTACATGCGAGAAGAGCCTTTTTTTATACTGCTACTACCACTACTACTACTAATATTATAACTACTACTACTTTTACTACTAATACTAATACTACTAGTAATAAACAATCCATTCTCTTGAGCTAGTTTACTATAATATGTTGTACACAGTGGTGCTTTCAATGAGAATGGCCCCTATAGTCTCCTACGTTCGAATATTTGGTTCTCAGTTGGTTGCCCAATTTGGAAAGTGAGAGGAATGTGACCTTGTAGGAGAAAATGTGTATCAGGGATTGGGTGCTAGGTGAGATTGGTGGGCAGTATTTAAAGTGTCAAATGACAAGAGCATTCTCAACATTCCCCTCTTTGATGCATGCCTGCAGATTAAGATATGTGCTCTCAGCTGATCATACCTGACTTTTATCCACCTACATGGACTCTAAACAATGGAAAACTTCAGGCATTAACACACACACTCACACACACACTCACAGCACACACACACAGCACACATACACAGCACACACACTTGTGAATTAGATCCAGTAATTTAGTGTCATAAAATTAATTTTATTTTAAATTTTGCAAATTTTCTTCTTTGCAAATTTTCCTTCAAAAATATAATGTCCTAGTTTAGCTTATATTTTTTATACAGCCAGGTGGGTGACTCTGACCTTGCCGAGAGACAAAATAGCACAGTAAACTCCCAGAGTCTCTGGCTCTTAAAATCTTTTAGCATTCTTTTCTACAATGTTCTCTGAAACTTAAGGTGTGGGAGAATATTGTAGTAACTATTAATTTAAAAAAGGACAAATAACTTGAAATTGAGCAAGGAGAGGTATGGAATAAAATTTGAAAGAAGGGAAAGAAACAGAAAATGATATAATTATATTATACCTCAAAACATATAGGAGATATTAAAAATAAAGTAAGAAATTATTTTGTTTTGAAATATGCTATTTATTATATATAGTCCATAATGTAACCATATTGTTAACTCAAGTTTTAGCTACTTCAAATTTACTAGAAATTGTTAAATTTAACTGATGTTTTACTGTATTTTTTTCTCTTTATTTTTCTAGTCAAAGATGAAAGAAATTATCACTTAAAAATTATGTAAGATAAGTCTCTCCGTCTTCTGACTGCCATTTAAAAGTAACAAGTGAAAAGTTTATATTTAATATAATGAAGGTTAATATTAATTTACTCTCTTTTCATACAAGGATCATATAAACTCACTTTTCAACATGCAGTTCAATCTCTGTTACACAAACTTAGTCTTATCTTTCAAACATGTTTATAGTCACGTCATGGTGCAGAAAGCAGTGATTTATATGGAAGTCAAATTTCCCTTTGGCATAATTATTATAAAACATTTCCAAGATTTTATGGTAATTTTAATAAGCAAATGTTACTGTATTATTTTTACCTCATATATGAATTGCCCTTCTCATTAAAATTTTGATAGATTTGGCATACCTGAAGGATTGCATAAATAATTAACCATGGCTTGATGGATGCCAAGTGTCAGAGGAGTCCATGAAAATACATAGTGTTATTTAGCTGAGGAAGCTCACCATTTTTTTATTCCCTATGTATTAATATATGAATTTAGATGTCTCTAGACTAATATCCAATGAATTTTATATAGCTTTGAGATATTGTACATACTCAGGAATTAATTTTGTATTTTATAAAATACATTTTTATAAGCTCAGTGTCCTGATCCCATCCACCCTGCCCTAGGGCAGTGGGGTAGGTTGCTGAGAGACTACCAAATAGCTAAAATTTGGCCTGAGAGATAAGACTTATTCATAGCTACCGAAACACTTGGCTCAGTGTAAGAGCCAACACTTTTTTTCTTCCCCTTGAGCCTTCAAGAGTGAAGCCAGTGCTGTCCTGCTAGGTGTATAGCTCTTATCTCATACGCAGCTTTCCTTACTTGGTCACTGTGTCAAGAATTCTTCCTTAGGCCTTAGCATGTAAGTGTTGCACCGGTCCTTTGCTCCCATGTATTTCCAAGAAACAATTTGCCTTTGGCCAACATTCAGAGCACACCTGCACACTGAAGCTTCAACATTTAGTTTCATTCAAACTCTGAGGTTAACCTAAGCAATATTGATATAAAAAGAGGTATCACAATGTCCAACTTAAAATTATATTATAAAAGCATGGTACTAGAACTTGCTGCTATTGCAAAGAGAGAAATATCATTACATTGATTAGAGTTGAGGAAGCAGAATATGTCCCCACCTAATTGGTGTTACTTAATTTTTGGCAAGTATGCCAAAAATAAACATTGGAGAAAACAAAGTATTAACATTTGTTGATTGTAAAACGGAATTTCAGCATAAAGAAAAATCAAAACTAGCTCCTTCCCTCTCATCTTGCTAAAAATAACAACTACAACACAACTTGAACTCCAAATTGACTAAGCACCTCAACATAAGATATGCTTTCCTTAAACACAACAGAAAAATAATAAATGCATGGCAGAGGCATTGAATTTCTATGGAGGAACTAGTTATTATAAGCAGACTTTGAGAGTATAAAACATCACCACGCATTTGGTTTCTTCTCTGTGCTTCATGTTTGTGATTGAACATGCAAGCTGACAGCTTTCTGTTCATGCCACAGGTATGCTTATCTTTTGATGCTCTGTGTCAAGTGATGATGTACTTTTATCCCACGTGGCCCCTAGTCCAAATAAACTTTTACTACCAAATAATCTCCTTCTTCAATTGCCTCAGTCATGGAGATAGTCAAACTTAACAGCTATAAGAAAAAGAATGCAAATTCATTCTTTTGAAATTAATATATTGTTTTACAGTATTCCAGAATTGGAATCATCTGAGCAAAAACAATTAATTTGAGCAAGATAACTAAATGGCCCC
The DNA here is from genome assembly GCA_030674055.1 of Rhabdomys pumilio. Taxonomy (NCBI): domain Eukaryota; kingdom Metazoa; phylum Chordata; class Mammalia; order Rodentia; family Muridae; genus Rhabdomys; species Rhabdomys pumilio. The sequence goes on along the minus strand of JANHMN010000011.1, from coordinate 60,512,009 downwards.
TGACTACATATTGTTTGTCCTTGTCTTAGATTATTAAGAAATGTGTATACACATAGGGACACCAAATCTGACACAGAAAGTGGTCATCTGCAAAGAAATCAGAAGAGTTAAGCTGACTGGGACCAAGATGTTGGACTTCTAGCTTCCATATGAAAAAAAATAAATTTCTGTTGGTTAACCTACCCAGTCTATTCTGATTCTTAAAAGAGTTTTCAGAAACAAGGACTTCATCAAGTACCTGTAATTTTTCTTCACTCTTAGCAGGCAAACACATAATATAAAGATTTAAAACACAATACTTTTCTGCAATTAATTTAAACAAAATTCCATAGAGACATGAAAATAATACATGCATAATCATTGAAAATTATATCAAGTTGTGCACAATGATTTTTTAATTTATTTTTGCTCTATGATTCTATACATTACCATCGTCCATAATGTAAAATATATGTGGATTATTATTATTGTATATCAAAATGTCAACACAAATAATGCTCACATAAACTATTATTTTTATGTTTTTTAAATTGCAGGAAAAAAAACTTCCCCTGAATTTTCTACCCTATAACATCATAATGAACTTTTGCTAACACTCTCATTTCGAAATATGATCTTTTGTGTACCATTTAAAATAATTTTAGCTTTTCTTGAGCTGTTCCGCAACTCAGTTTGAGCTGTTTCACAATTCAGAAAAATTTCTGTGAACATAGGAATATTATTTAGAGATTGATAAATACACACTCACATTTCCTATTTTAGTTATCATGGAACAATACATACATATTGTAACTCTACAATTTTAATAAACACAATGGGAAATATTCAATTGGTTTTAGTGAGAAAACTAACCTTTATTTTACAATGATATATATTCAAGTAAATTGTGGGTCATGTATATTCATGCTTTCAGCCAGGTTTGTGCTATGTGTTTATTTTGGAAGATTTGAGTGGTCATTTTACTTTATTTTCAGTGGTTTTTACCTTATACTCACATTCTTGTGGGAACCCACAGGTGCTAGTCACATATTCTTATGTATACACACAAACACAAAACTTCAAGACTTGTTACAACTTAGCGTGTGTGTGTGTGTGTGTGTGTGTGTGTGTGTTTTATGTGTGTACAACAGATGAAACTGTGAGTAATATTAGTATTCACATGGGTGAGGCTATGTGTTCATATCTGTGTGGGAGCCTTTCAAGGATAGAGGACAACCTAAGCATTATATAGCAGAGCAGTGGAGGGATGTTGCTTATGTGATTGCTTCATATAGTTTGCCCAGCTTGATTTCTTATAGAACTCAGAACCACCCTTCTAGGGCTAGCTCCAACCCAAAATGTGGTTAGTCACTCCCATATTAATCACTAATGAAGAAAGTGCTCTACAGGCTGGCACAAAGAGGGATATTATGGAGGAATTTTCTAAATCATGGTTTCTTCCTCTCGGATGACTCAGATTTCTTTCTTTCTTTCTTTCTTTCTTTCTTTCTTTCTTTCTTTCTTTCTTTCTTTCTCTCTCTCTCTTTCTTCCTTCCTTCCTTCCTTCCTTCCTTCCTTCCTTCCTTCCTTCCTTTCTTCCTCTCTTTTTTCTCTTTCTCTTTCTTTATTATCTCTTCTTCCTCCTCCTCCTACTCCTCTTCTTTGTCTGTGTGTGTGTGTGTGTGTTTCTGTGTGTCTGTGTGTCTGTGTGTCTGTGTCAGTGTGTCAGTGTGTCAGTGTCTGGTTTTGGCTTGGATCTGCCTACTAGTTTAGTTTAAATGGTTAAAAAATAAACTCTGGTAGATGCCTGTATCTAGCTCTATCTCTTTGTTACTGGGATTAGAAAAGCACACCACTATGCTCAGGGAAATTTAGATGCATTGTAGGTATAACCTCAAGTCTAATACATCTTCTCACATGGCCCAACACACATGAAACATTATTTTGAAACAGAGTTTTTTTTCCCAAGGTATGCTTGCTAAATTTATATCAACATGAAACCAACTATAGTCATCTGAGAGGAGGAAACTAGGATTTAGAAAATGCCTCCATGAGATCCCACTGTGAGTCAGCCTGTAGA
>JANHMN010000011.1:60480385-60504030 GCA_030674055.1 Rhabdomys pumilio | reverse complement strand
GTGTGTGTGTGTGTGTGTGTGTGTGTGTGTGTGTGTGTGTGTGTGTGAATATGTGTCTGTCTATGCATTTGTATCAGTGTCTCTATGGAGGTTAGAGAGCAAGTTGAGAGGATTGATTTTCTTCTTTCATCCTGTGAGTTCCCAGGATCAAATTTTGGTTGCCAGGCTTTGCTTTAAGTGCATTTCAAAACAGAACAGTCTTGTTGGCCCCATAACTGAAAAACTTTCCAATACAAAGAAAAATAATACATGCACACACACACATATGTATTTGAGTATTATCCATTATGAGAGATCATTATTTTCTTACAGTTTGACAATCAATTCCTGACAGAACTTCCTAGAGTGTTGCTAAATTAGATACCAGAATATGGGTTTTGCCTTCGAAAAGTCTGTGCTTTGGGCACAGACACTAAGGGCAACACTTAAATCCCAAATATCTGAGTGTAGTCCCATCTAGATTTTTAGCTCTGTATAATCTATGGCTATGGTCATCTCTGATGAGCTCCCCATAACAACATAAAACATTATTTGTGCACAATGTAAATTATAAATTTAAATAATCTTGCCCTAGATCTCAAAACAGAAAGTATTTATTAAGTATTATTATCTTATCAAAAATTCAACACTAATATTCTTTAACAAAGAAATGTCATTAGAATGGATCTTTTAGTTTTTAATGTTAGTTTTTTTTCTGGGACAAATATAAAAGTACATTTTAATGTTATTTCTATAAACCTAGGTAGACTAAATATGTTCAGAATTTTACAATTAGAAATCTTATAACTATTGATTTCTACCTTACAAATCTCATACTGCTTCAAATCCTGTTAAGGAATCTCGTGCTTTTAAATCTAAAACCAAATCATTCAGTCTTACTCATATCCAAGCTACTCGGTGACATGAATCTTGTACAGAGAATACTTTTATACATGGGAAAGTTTTATGGTAAAGTCTTATAAAGTCAAAATGAAAAGAAGAATTGAGATGTGTGCTAAATTGAAGAATCACAATCACTAAGATTATATAACTTATGAAAACAGACATATAAGGGCCACTTTCTATCAGATGAGAAAATGTTCCTGGTATCTGAATTAAATCCAAAAGCACAATAAATTGTTGTGCTTAAACAATACTGTTTTAAAAGATGGAAACATCAGACTGAAATCTGTAGGCTCCATGATGAATGGATGTACCCATCTGATGGCACAAGATACAACTTTAATGTACAAATAATGAACCTCTATTAAAATAATGGATATCATCAATCAAATCACCGCAGCAAAGCCATAAACCTGTGGCAACATAATGGCCAGGAGGGCACAAGCTTTACGAATTGGGTATGGTGTAATACAATTTCTCTAAGAGACACCACCTAATATATCCCTGTAAAGCGAATTGTGAGTATGACAAAGGTTCTGGGATACTCATTTAAGATAATGCTAGGTTCACATTGTAATAGCCACTAGTTCACTTTTAATCTCACTTAATCCTGAACCATGGTCCAGCTAAGACAAACATCCACCTGCACCCTATCCTGATACTTCTGTGTCTAAAATGCTAAAAAATGAAAGGAGAGACAGAATACATTAAGGAAACACCAGTTCTCTCTTTAAAGGAGGTTTAGTGTCTTCTTTCTCAGTGTTTGCACTTCCTAAATTCACTTAAACCTTTATTCATTTGAAGCATATTTGCTACCTTTTCACAGAGTTGTAACACTGTTTGCTATTCATATCTTTAATTTGTGGATTTTATTATTTCCAGTAAAATTTTCAATTCAAGTTAATAAGACTTTTAGACAAAACAAGAAGTGATTTAATATAGCACTTACAAGCTATTCTCTAAAAGTTTAGAAATAAAAGTATATAAAAGGATAGTAGAAATTAATGATATCTATTTAGCAGAAATTATATATTTAATGTGAAGCACTTTTCTTCTATATGACATCTCATATAAGTTTTGTTTGACTATTTAAAAATTTATGTTAAACAGTAATCACAATGACCTCATATGACAGCTACAATTATTTTTAAAGTAATTTGATATAAGGTCATGTTAAATAATATGAAAGTGTCCTCTTAAGGTTTTTAACCTATCTTAATAGAACTTAATTCTTGAAGACATGTGGGGAATATTGGAATGAGGAAGTGTTGGAGGGTGTGCCAGGAGGGGGGATAACAACTGGACTGTAGAAAAAGATTAAATAATAATAATAATTTAAAAACTTAATTTTTGGCATCATATTTTTAAAACATCTATATGTACAAACACTCTAGCAATTCTCTAAAATATGTGCGTGTTCAATATGCAGAGATAAAGTCATCATCTCTCATTTTTGGAAATCTATACTATCGATATGAAATTTTCAAGTAGTATACAATTAAGTGATATGTGATTGCAACCATTACTATGGTGCTTTAACTAAAATAATTGATCCCCGATTGTGACATTAGACCTTATGATTTAGTTTCAAGCAAAAAATAAATATTCACCAACCCATAACACAGTTGCTTTGGAATACATATAAACTGCAGCAGAAGATATACTGAGTATCCACAGCATTGGTTAACATGAATGCAATAGATTTTAAACCACAAGAAAAATTGCCACATGAACAATAGCAATAAAAAATTTATAGCACTCAAGTATTATGAACCATGTAAATGTTTATTATAATTATGAAATTTAAAAAAATGAAAATTTGAACACAAATTACTTGTGAATGATGGTATAAAGATTATGCAGTTTGGGGCAGGAACTTATCTACTACTATAGTTGGAACTGATATAAACCTTCAGAAATTTTTCTGAATTTTTTTTTCATTTATTTTCCTCCATGGATATGAAATATCTGTAACTGGAAGTAATAGTGCTTTTACTTGAATGTTAATCGTTCTTTAAGATGAAGCCATAAAATAAATGACCCTATGAATGTATGTGAGTAAATATAAGCACTTAAGATATAATTCCCCCAAGAAATACATAGTTTATTTTACATATTTATATTTATTCATTTATTAATTTTATACTTTTAACTAAAGCATTTGTTGTGGTAAATTATATTCTATATCAAATAAAAAAAATTTCTAATGACATCTCTGAAATCTTAGACAGGAACAAAGCAGTACTTAAAATACTGTATGTTAAGTCAAGATCTACTAAAAAGTGATGTCATGTATGTTATCAAAAGTGAAATAACAACAAATTTATATGTGTTTGATCAGCACCAGAATTAAATATATGTAATGAAGAATGATGTATCATTTTTTATCTAGCAATCTGTTATCATCTGGTTTAAAGTGTAATTCCCCCTGTTTGTTTCCAGTGTTTCTAATATTTAAAGTGAAGTACAATGACACACCATAATTATCTAACTCTACAAAAATGCTGTGAATTCTAAGACAACCCAAATAAAATTTATTAAATGTTAATCTATTAAAATAGTAAACTTCTCTGGGAGATTTAAAATATGTATTGAAATTTATTTCACTCTATGTTTTAGTCTTAAAATGTATTTTAATTACTATGTGCTATATTCAGAAATTAGGCTATTAAATTACCTGAAAGTCATATTGGATTCTATTATTTTCAACATTTTTCAGCAATTAATATCTATTTTTCATTTGATACTCTTTAATTTTGGCAGATTTCAGAACATAGTTTACATTTGTTTGTGTAACAAATGAAATAAATATGGGCAGTCAAGACATTTTAGAAAATCCTGAAATTATCTAAGCAGTCTGTTTGATTTTATTTCCTCTGTTTCTTTTTTTTTTATAATGTACATACTTAGCAGCAGTACTAAATAAATTCTTTAGTTTCTTTTTTATTTCTCCCCTGACCAAGTTATCCTTGAGTAGAGTACTGTTCTGTTTCCAAGTATATGTGTGTGGGGGCTTTCCATTGATTTTTGTAGATATTGAAGACCAGCCTTAGTCTGTGGTGATCTGATAGAATGCATGGGAGTATTTCAATTTTTTTTGTATCTGTTGAGGCTTATTTTGTGACCAATTATATGATCAATTTTGGAGAAGGTACTATGAGGTGCTGAGAAGAAGGTATATTCTTTTGTTTTTGGATGAAATGTTCTACAGATATCTGCTAAATCCTTTTTGGTTGTAACTTCTTTTAGTTTCACTGTGTCCCTGTTTAGTTTCTGTTTACATGATTCATCCAATGATGAGAGTAGAATGTTGAAGTCTCCCACTATTTTTGTGTGAGGTGCAATGTGTGTTTTGATCTTTAGTAAAGTTTCTTTTATGAATATGAAAAACGTGCCCTTACGTTTGGAGCGTATTTGTTCAGAATTGAGAGTTCATCTTGGCTGATTTTTTTTTTTTTTTTTGAGGAGTATGAAGTCTCCTTCCTTATCTTTTTGATAACTTTTGGTTGAAGGTAGATTTTATTCAATATAAGAATGGCTACTCCAGCTTGTTTCTTGGGACCATTTGCTAGGAAAATCGTTTTCCAGGCATTTACACTGAGGTAGTGTTTGTCTTTGTCACTGAGGTGTGTTTCCTGTATGCATCAAAATCCTGGGTTCTGTTTACATATACAGTCTCTGTTATCTCTGTCTTTTTATTGGGGAAATTGAATTGATTGATGTTAAGAGATATTAAGGAAAAGTGATTGTTGATTTTTATTGTTTTTATTATTAGAGGTAGAGTTAGGTTTGTGTGGCTAGTTTCTTTTGGATTTGTTGGAAGAAGAAATTGTTGGAAGAAGAACAATTTCTTGTTCTTCCAAGATTGGATTTGTGAAAATATAGTGTGTAAAATTGGTTTTATCATGGAATACCATAGATGGTTTCTCCATCTATGGTAACTGAGAGTTTTGCTGGGTATACTAGCCTGGGCTGGCATTTGTATTCTCTTAGGGTCTGTATGACATCTGGCCATGGTCTTCTGGCTTTTATACTCTCTGGTGAGAAGTCCGGTGTAATTTTGATAGGTCTGCCTTTATAAGTTACTTTATCTTTTACGTGTACTGCTTTTAATATTCTTTCTTTGTTTTGTGTATTTGGTGTTTTGAATATTATGTGATGGGAGGAGTTTTCTTTTCTTTTTAATCTACTTGAAATTCTGTAGGCTTCTTTTATGTTCATAGGCACTTCTTTCTTTAGGTTAAGAAAGTTTTCATCTATAATTTTGTTGAAAATATTTACTGGCCTTTTAAGTTGGGAATCTTCATTCTCATCTATATCTATTATTTTTAGGTTGGGTCTTTTCATTTTGTCCTGGATTTCCTGGATGTTTAGGGTTAGGAGTTTTTCGCATTTTGAATTTTCTTTGACAGTTGTGTCAATGTTTCCCATGGTATCTTCTGCACCTGAGATTCTCTCTTCTACCTCTTGTATTCTGTTTGTGATGCTTGCATCTATGACTCCTGTTCTCTTTCCTATGTTTTCTATCTCCAGGTTAGTCTCCCTTTGTGAATTCTTTACTGTTTCTACTCCCAATTTTTCAATTCCTTCACCTGTTTGGTTGTGTTTCCTTGTAATTCTTTAAGGGATTTTTGTGTTTCCTCTCTAATGGCTTCTACCTGTTTACCTGTGTTCCCCTGTATTTCTTTGAGGGAGTTAATTCTGTCCCTTTTAAAGTCCTCTATCATCATCATGAGAAGTGATTTTAAATCTGAATCTTGCTTTTCTGATGTCATAGGGTATTCATGACTTGCTATGTTGGGAGAACTGGGTTCTGATTATACTAGGTAACATTGGTTTCTGTTTCATATGTCCCTGTACTTACCTTTAGCCATCTGATTACCTGCACTCATTATCTCTGACTAGAGCCTGCCTCTCCTGTTATCTTGGTTGTGTCAGAACTTCTCAGAGTCCAGCTGTGTCTGTGATACTGTGATCTTGAGATCCTGGGTGTAAGAGCTCCTGGGAGTCAGGCTGCTTCTGGGATCCTGAATATTTTGTGTGACAAAACTCCTGAGATCCTGTGATCCTATGAGCCTATGTTCCTAGGCGTGTTAGAGTTCCTTGGAGTCTAGTCTTCTCTGGGGATTCTGGGATTGGGTGCAGAGATGATACCCTAGGTCTGTTCTGGGCACTGTCACAGACCAGATGGCACCCATGCCACTTGCAGGGAGGAAATTTCTGGGTCTCGGTGAGTCCCAGTTACTTCTTGTTTGGGGAGGAGTGTGTCACAGCCTCCTGACCTAAGATCCTGGGCTTGTAAGAGCTCCTGAGAGTCCAGCCCCCTCTGGAGTTTCTGGGATTGGGTGCAGAACTGGTGCTCTAAGTCTGCTCAGGGCACTGGCACAGACCTGAAGGAGAGTAATTAAATTCTGATCACAGAAATCTTTTAATTTCTTTTAAACTTAATATAGCATACAGATTATTTACTTTGTCTTCATTATTATGACCATATTTTGCATATATTCTCCAAAACTTGGTAAAGATTAATGACTTCAGATAGCTATTGAGTCAGAATCATATATTGTATTAATTAATGGTAGCATTCAAAGTAAAATTATATTAAAACACTGGAAATTAGATGTGTATTTCTGTTTGTCACTGTATTTATTTATTTAGAAGAAATATAAAAATATAGTAAACTTGGTCAGCAATGCTATTTAAAATATCATTTTAAAGAGCATATGAGACAGCTCATTTGGTTAGATCAGTTGTCACCAGTCTAGTGACAGGAATTTGATCCCTAAGATCCACATGAGAAGAGAGAAGTGACTTGCTCAAGTTGTTCTATTATAGGATATTTGATCACACTGTGAACCCCAAGACTGTGTTGTTTACTGAGAAGAAACAAAAAACAAAGAAACAAACAAAAAAACCCTGTAGTTGTGATGTGGCTCATCAATAGCACATACCTTTAATCTGAAAGCTTTCTGCTTTTTGTAAACAAGATCGAATAAAATAGATAAAGAGGTGAAGCAAGCAACCAGTTGACAGTTAGTGAACCTAAGCTTATTGAAAAAATAACATAGAGATTAAGACGGAGTCAGAAGAACTAATAGAGAGATGCACAGCAAGTGGAAAGGAGGGACAATCAGTTTGAAGGAGTTGTATTTTGACAGCATGATAGAAGGACATTGCTCTTACGATGTCACTTGAGGAGGAAGTTGCACTGAATGCTTTCCTTGTCTTTCTGAGCTAACAGGCTTTCACCCAAGCATCTGGCTCCTGGGTTTTCATCGGTAAAATCTAATGATTGAGATTTTGTGGAAAACAACAATATGCTTCAGGGTGAATGCCAGGACCATGGTATGTGACCTCATACAGGGCTGTGTGTGTGTGTGTGTGTGTGTGTGTGTGTGTGTGTGTGTGTGTGTCTTCCGTGACTAAAGTAAAATATACTTTGAGAAGCTAAGTGGCTGTTGATGCAAATTATTAAAATTCTTTGTTCTTCATAGCACACATATGCAATTTACTACATTTCCTCTACAATTAATGTACAAATCAAAGAATACATGTTATGTTGAAGTATTTTAAGGAATTAAGACATTTCAAATTCTGAAAAGTTGATTTTGCAAGTGAAGAAATAACTATATAGTAATTAAGAAAAAAGACTATATTCTTGTTAGGGTGAGAAGAGCATATTGTAAAATATATTCAATTTATAAGATAAATGTATATTTTAATAGAATTTTCAGAAAGTTGGATAAATTACAATTTATAACTAATTTACTGTAATATTTACAAAAAATAAAACTAAACAACTATGTGTTCGAACTAAGGTGAGAAAATAATAGTTACTGAGATAATATTAAGGAAAAGAAGTATGACCTGATCAGTTTTACAAATAAAAAATGAATTTTTTGAAAGCACAGTAAACCCCTAAAAAATATGCTGCTAGAACTTAAGCAACTATTGTCTACCTCCTTGATATTACACAGTGACCTAACATAGCAACATTTTAGAATATTTCACAAGCTACCCAATCTAATATAGAAAACCCAAGGCAACTATCACCTTCACTTTAAAATATTAAAATTATCACATGCATCTTATCTTTACTGTGCTTTTCTTAAATGTCTCAAAGGTATGAATACACATGATATATAAATGATGCTACTGAAGCAAGGTCTCTAAGCAAAACATAAAAGTATTTAAAATTCTAAAAATTGCTTTTCAAAATCGTTGGAAGTGGGAAATGGCAACTGTTGAAATAATAAGATCTATGCCATTATTTTGCTTTCTAATACTTGTTTTAAAAGTTTGAAGGAACATTGAGAACTTTTGGTCTGGACAGCACTTAACGATATCTTGGCATTCAATGCATTCTAAAAATTATCACTCACAATTAACTGATGCTTAATCTTCCTGAGAACAGATGGCAAAGTTAAACAGAGTTTGCATATTCATAATCAAAAAGCAGGAATGTGATTGAAAATTCACACTGAAATACTTTAACAGGATAGCCACACTTCCTTCCAGACAAAGGCATTTATATTTCTTCTTCCTTTTCATAATTTTCAATTTGCATTCATCCTCACATTGACAGATATCACGTTTCACACTGTTTGTGCTATAGTCCATCATTTGACTGTCAGGTCAATCTGTTTTGTACTGAGTTCTAGTCTCCAACTATTATTACATATGCTTATAATATGTGTTTGAATGGTTTGCAGATTGTATATTTCTCAATAATGGTCATTGATAAGCCAGACAAAAACCTACATCCTGAAGAGAAAAACTGGTCACTAGCTTTGACTTAGTAATTTGCTTATCAGCATTTTGGTTGCTTTTGTGACCTAAATACATTTATAAAATCTTACTTTGACTTATATTAATAACACTTTCAAACTATTATATTTATACATAGTGAGCAGAATAAGTCTCTAACTCACTTGAATCCCAATATATATATATATATATATATATATATATATATATATATATACTTAATATATACTTGAATCCCATTACATATATATATATATATATATATATATATATATATATATATACATACACACACACACACAAATTGGCCAAGAATTTAGAAGACAGCAAGAAGGAATATATTAGAAAAAAGTACAAGAATATAGTAAGGTTTGAAGGTAGGAAAGTGAAGGGGGAATCATGTCATTATATTATATTCACAACAATTAAAAAATATGTTTTACAAGATATGAAATACTTTTTAACCTCTATTTTCTGTCTATGAATATTTGTGTTAGGTGAGAAGCTTATTGAGGGTATGTTGGGCAAACTATCTTGGATTAACAACTGGAATCAATATAATCACATGTTTTAAAATTTCAAGAGAAAGGCAAGAAAACCTGGATGTGTACCATAAACCATTCACCAGCGACTACGCAAGCTTGTAAAAATCCTGAAAGTGTCAGCAGAGATATATTCTCCCACAACTCCCTTTTCAAGTGTGTAGAATGCAATTTTATCCCCCTGGTTATTTTATTCCGGTAGCGACTATTTAGAATTTTAACCATATAGCTATAAGATAATATTGTTGTTTTATTATGTTATTGAATTCGTGGTTAATCATCAGAGCATGCCTAGAAAACAGATACATCTTTTCTATCAAATATTTTTTACTTTCCTCAAGAGTCCTCACTGGTCATTTTGTTACATGCATTACCCAAGTACAATTAAGAAGCCTATTACCAAGGGAGCATGTAAACTATGTGACAATTGTTTATCAATAACGTTAAAAGATTTACAACTTATTCTATATACTAATAGTCATAACAAAAAATTATTGAATCATAACTTTATTCTTGTGAATATATGGAGGTTGTGTATTTATTTTAAGTCTATACATTTTTCTTTCATGAATCAGTATAATAAAACAGTTACTTCACTCCCTTCTCATTTTTATTTAAAAAACTGTTTGTCATACATATGTGTATTCTGATTATGATTTTTCCTCCTCAACTCTTCTGAGATACTTATTTCCACCCTATCCACACAAATCCACATGTATCCTTTCTCTTGTTCTTTAAAGAACAACACCATCTAAAGTATGTATAGATGTGGTACGAAATAAACAAGTGAATCTGGCACAGCCACGGAGCTATACTTCAATATTCATTGACTTAAATTCTGACTGGTCTTGCTTTAAATTCCTTGTTATAGTTATGTTATATTATCTTCCTGGTGAGAACACAGATTTGCATTAAATACCATTCCCAATACTAACTCAACATGACAAAGATCAGGTTAATTATTACAAAAGGCCTATAGCTTAAGCTTAAATTTCAACTAAGTTCTCTCTTATATATTGCAACCATATGGAAAATAATAAGCCATCTTTTAGATATTGTCAATCTTAAAAAAAACAAAATTGAGTTTCTGACATCAGTGTCTAACAATTTAAAGTATCTCCTATTATTTTAAGAGTTTCATATAAGTGCTGATGATATCAGTCAAGGATATTTGTAACTTATCCTTCCATTCTAGCAATGTAGAATGAAAAACCTTCTCAATATCTGATACATTAAGTATAGGGACTGTGAATTGATCATGCACTGAATAGAAAAATAGATAGTGCTTTCTCTTCTCTCAGTGACAGAAGAATATTTTAATGTGATTTAAACATTATATTCATGTTATTCTTGCCTTTTGTGTATTCATAAAGCACTTTACTGTTAATACAATCCTTTTTTTTCTTTTACTGAGTTAGCATCATGTTTTGATATTTTTTATTTATGATCCTATGAAATGAAGTTTTCGATGTCACCAGTGGTTAAAATAAGTAGCTGGGTATATTTTTAATTTCCGTCTAGCTAGTGTCTTTATTGCTGCAAGACAAATGTTAGTTCATAATTGGAGCTAAAAACTGTACCTACTCTCTTTCTCTCTGTCTCTGTCTCTGTCTCTGTCTCTGTCTCTGTCTCTCTCTCTCTCTCTCTCTCTCTCTCTCTCTCTCTCTTTCTTTTCATATTTTTGAGACAGAGTACCTCGGTACTGCTCAAGCCGTCCTTAGATTCACTCACTGTATACTTGAGGCTGATATCCAATGTATTATACTCCTGGTTCAGTTTCTTTGTACTCAAATTACAGGTGTGTATCACCAAAGATGCTTTAGGATTTTAACATTTATTCCTTAATCTTTTTATTTTATAAAAGAGCAAATTTATGTAGAATAATAAGAACAAACAAAATTCTGGAAAGAAAGAAGAGAGGTAAAGAAAAACAGTTATGGTCCCCATGCAACCCTATCCTATTTAAATTCATAAGATTTGGTTAGTATGGAACTGATATGTTGACTGTAAAATGGATAGATTGGATAAAAGAATTAAGTTTAGAAATACTCAAGTTATGCTATTTGGGGCTGTTTCTAATTTTAAGCAAGGTATACAATAAAACATGGGATGTGACTATACATTTGCATAAGTTATATATAATTTGTAGTATAAAATATAAGATAAACCATTATAGCAAACACTAGTTGCAAATTTTATAAAAGGTTAGATTATCCTTACTAAAGGTTTAAAACACTTTTTTAAAAGTCATCATCTCTAATGTCTAATGATTAAAATACTATATAAAAGGTTCTGTGTTTGTAATACAAATTCACAAAACTAATTATGCTACCATAGACCAAGAATTTTAATTCATAAATATCAAGAGGACACTTTCTTAAATTAAAAAATACTAATTGTTAAAATTTTTCTTTAGCAACATACAGTTCATGACATTAACTAGCTAAAATTTATATTTTATCAAATTCCCTGCATCTAGACTTTTCTTATGTCTACTTCACAGCTCTTCCCCCTGTAGCACATTAAACAAACCACTCAATCTTTCTCTTCAGTGTGTTTCAATGCAGGAATGCATTTATGTACTCAACCGATGAGCTTCTTTCCTGCCAACTGTTTGATTTGTATATTTGAAATCTGCCAATAACGAAATTGAAGTCAGCCAGGACAAATTTATTACTTTTTACCTCTCATGTATGACTCTGAAAGAAATCAAAAGAAGTTTAAACCAGAAAATTTTAAAGCAGTTTTAAAAGAAAAAAATATTGAGCTATCAGCTATTTTATTTTGATCTATTTTTCTTCTTTAATGTATTTAATAATCTCTGATTTTATTAAAATTTTGTCTTTAAAGGAATTAAAAATAATCTTACCCAAAGCAGTATTTACTGAGAGCTATAACATCTGTACTTAATCTACAATTCTTCCTTACACTCATCACTTTAATTGAAAAGTTCAAAAAGATATAATTATTTCAGTTTGATTAATTAAGGCAATGGGTATATGAAAATAAAATACCTAACTAATATTACCTATTGACAGGTTGATTATTAATGAATAATAATAGAGAAGTAAAAAAGAAAATCAGTAAAACAGAACAATCAAAAATAGCTCAAAAAATAAGAGCTCTTGATAATCTTTGCCTGAAGTGTAAACATTGATTGGAATATCACTATGTTAAAATGTATTATTCAATATGAATGTGAAATAGCAGTTATAATAAACTATTTAGGATTTCTCTGTGAATTGTATTTACAAGCAAATACATATGAGTCTGGTTTCAGGTAATACATAAGTAAATATATTAGAGGCAAATTAGAAAACATTTGAAAAATGAAATATTTTTCCCATTAATTTTAACTAATATGATTATAAGAATTGGCTATACAACAAACTCATTTTTTGTGGTTGCTTCATATGCACATATTGAGATTCCAACTTTCTGATATGATGAAATTTGGAGACAATTATTGTCAAGAACGTAGGGATAAATAAGACATGATCAAGAAGCTCTTGATATGTGACGATGCATTTAGAAGAGTGTACAAAAATCTTCATTTACTTTCTGTGTGGAGACCAGAAGTATGAAACAGAAAGCCATCATTCTGGTGTAATCCTTCATATTTAGATACTTCCAGTATATGAAGACTTGTAAGTGTGTAATGACTCTAACCAAACCAGTACTTGTTAATGGAAGTGTAAGATCCAGAATTTATTTTCATAACAATCTCAGAGTATTCTAAAGATTTTGTGGTTCTTTGTAGTTTCTACTGTTACCACTGTGGAGATATGAAGTCTGATGTCAGAAAAAAAAAAAAAAAAAAAACAGATCAAGAGAATGGAATGTGGATGTATTTAAAACAATGGCATAGTTATCTTTGATTATTGGAAAATTTATTTCAATAATTTGGTATGAAAAATAATTTATAATTTTGAGTAACTGGCTTCTAATATTGCTAACCAAAATCTTCGTAGCAACTTTTGTTCTTAAAAATCTGTAAATGAAGCCAAACAATTGTGGAACACATCGTTAATTCTAGTACTCATAAGACAGAGGCAGGGATCTCTGCATTCAAGGGCAGACTGTTATAGTATTATTTTTATATTTTCTTTTACAAAGTTTGATGCTGTTCAAATTAAATTTCTGAAATGCTAGTTAGGCTTCTTTACTTAGAAAAGTGGTTCTCAACCTCTGGGTTGTGACCCCTTCGTGAGAGTAATTTATCACATACCTTGCAAATATATATTTGCATTATGGTCTATAACTAGCAAAATCACAATTATAAAATAGCAATAGAATAATTTTATGGTTGGGGGTCAAGTGCCGCATCATTAGGAAGGTATAGAACCACTGATCTAAAGTTTACCTCATTTTGTAATACAGATGCTACATATTTGAATCTGATTCTTTAGAGATACAGAACTTACATCAATTTATAAATTTATTATTTATTATATCTTACATAGTTTATATATTTTACAGTATCTGGTGATCAGAACCAGGACATTATGAATGTTAGACAAGCAATCTTTAACTATAATATATGAATTAAATCTCAAATAAATAAATAAATGTACATATTTGAAAGATGAAGAAATATATTAAGTACATGTCTTCATAGACTTTATGTCTGTCCAATACCAATGGCAAAATAAATATTTTAAGTACATTACACATATTCATATATGGTAAATAAATTAATGAATTAAAACTTAAAAACAAATTAAATTTGTTACTTTTAAATTTTTTATTTATTAATAATTCCATTCTTTTATATCTCAAATGATATACTACCTCCAGGTTAACCCTCCAGAAACCCCCCATAACACACTTGCCCTCTATCCCCTCCCCTTTGCCTCTATGAGGGTGTTCCCCCATCTACCTAACATCTCCTTTCCCACCACTCCAGCATCCTCCTAGGCTCGGGCATCAAACCTCCACAGGACCAAGGACCTCCTCTCCCATGGAAATCAGACAAGGGCATCCTCAGCTACATATGTATCTGGAGCCATGGATCTCTCCCTGTACACTCTTTGGTTGGTGCTGTAGTCCCTGTGGGAAGTGGGTGGTCTAGCCGGCCTACATTGTTCTTCCTATCGAGTCCCAATTCAACTCTGCTCCTCTAGTCCTTTTGCCAGCTTCCACACCAGGGTCCCAAAGCACAGGATGAAGGCTGATGGTTGGCTCCAAGCATTCACATCTGCATCATTAATTGCTGGCAGAACCTTGCAAGGAACAGCCACACCATATTAATGTCAGCAAGTGATTCATGGCAACAGCAACAGTGTCAGGGTTTGGTGTCTGCAGACAAGATGGATACCCAGGAGGGGTGGTTCCCAGAGGGCCCTTCTTTCAGTCTGTGCTCCATATTTAGACAAATGAGATCTCATAAAATTGCAAAGCTTCTGTAAGGCAAAGGGCACTGTCAATAGGACAAAAAAACAACGCACATATTGGGGAAAGTTCCTTACCAACCTTACATCTGATAGAGGGTTAATATCCAAAATACACAAAGAACCCAAGATGTTAAACTCCAGAGATCCAAATAATCCATTTAAAAAATGGACTACTGAGCAAAACAAAAAATTCTCAACTGAGAATTCTTGAATGGTCAAGAAGCACCTAAAGAAATGTTCAACATCCTTAGTTATCAGGGAAATACAAATCAAAACGACCCTTAGATTCTACCTCACACCAGTCAGTATGGCTAAGATCAGAAACACTGGTGACAGCACATGCTGGCAAGGATGTGGAGAAAGACCAACACTCCTCCATTGCTGGTGGGACTGCAAGTTGGTAAAACCACTTTGGAAATCAATCTGGTCGTTCCTCAGAAAATTGGACATAGCATTACCTGAGAACCCAACTATATCACTCCTGGGTGTATACCCAAAAGATGCTCCAACATATAACAAGGATACATTCTCCACTATGTTTAAATCAGCTTTACATATAATAGCCAGAAGCTGGAAACAACCCAGATGTCACTCAACAGAAGAGTGGATACAGAAAATGTACACTTAGACAATTGAGTACTACTTAGCTATTAAAAACAATGACTTAATTCTTAGGCAAATATATGGAACTAGAAAATATCATGCTGAGTGAGGTAATCCAAACACAAAAGAACACACAAGGTATGTATTATCTGATAAATGGATATTAGCCTAAAATCTCACAATGTCCACGATACCACCCACAGACCATATAGAGTTTAGAAGGAAAGAGGACCAGGGTGTAGATGCTTCGTTCCTATATAAAAGGAGAAACTGGTGAGCATAGGAGGTGGAGGGGAGAAAATAAAGGGGGGCAGTATCAGATACTGGAGAAGATGGGGCAGAGTTATAAAAGGTCAGGAAATCATATAAAAATTGTAGCAATAGGGGATGAGAAATGGGTGGTAGCCACTGGAGGGTCTCAGATGTCAGGAAAGCAAGAGGATCCCAAGATCCAATAGAGATGACTTTAGCTAAAATGCACAGCAATGAGGAGATAGAACCTATAGAAATCACCATCAGTATATAGGTATGGACAACATTCGAGGGATGATGCCACCCACCCATCTCAAAGGTTTTTTTATTTTTTTAATACTATTTATTTATTTTTATTTACATTAGTACACTGTAGCGGTCTTCAGACACACACCAGAAGAGTGCATTGGATCCCATTACAGATGGTTGTGAGCCACCATGTGGTGACTGGGAATCCAACCCAGGACCTCTGGAAGAGCAGTCAAGAGCAGTGGTTAAGTGCTCTTAACCACTGTGTCATCTCTACAGCCCTATCTCAAAATTTTTGACCAGAAAATGTTCCTGTCCAAAAGAAAGACAAGAAAAATTGGAACAGAGACTTTTTTAATTTTTAAAATGATATTTCTAGATTTATACTTTTGTTTGAGATTTATCTTAGTATCTCACATTAGTGATAACCTAAAAGACATAAAATTTCTTTGTAATTATAGAGGATAAATAATTTTTATAAAGAAAGACTAATGAATATTAACATATACACTTTGAAAATCTTAAGTTTAATTCTAAGTATGTTTTTTATTAGGCAATTACAAACCTGAATGTATGCCTGTTTGTCTTTGCTTTACTTAGTTTGTGTTTATATGTATTTCGGTAATATTTGATCTGATGTGTTCAAATGTCTAAGTAAGGTACTATCATTAGCCTAAATAAGCCTTTCTTATACCTAGGTTTTTGTTTTCTCACAAACATTACAATTCTCAAATGTATAGAATAATCATTTTATTTTTAATTTTATTTTCAGACTAGTAACCCAGTTATAAATGTTTGGCCAGGCAGTGATGTTGCACTCCTTTAATCTCAGCACACAACAGGCAGAGGCAGGGAGATCTCTCTGTCTGAGGCCAGCCTGGTCTACAAAGCAAGTTCCAAGTCAGCTGGGATTACACAGAGAATGTCCCCAAAAAGACATAACCTATATTAAATTCTTTAAATAATATGCTCACCCATTCAAGACAGATAATTTTTATATTGTGGGATTTGGTAGGAATAAGAAACAGTATGTTTAGATTTTTTCCTATTATCAAGTTTTATAGAATCCTAATAAACTACATATTATTGTAATTTATGTCATTATAACAATAGTATTAAAATAAAGTGCCATTGCTTCTTTAAAGAACAAAACTTAGTTTATATATTTATACCAGATTTCTAAGAAAATAGCTTTGTACAAGTGTGTATTGTTTCTATGATTGTGGGAGCAGAATTGGAGCCTCTGAACCTCAGTTATGCAAATATTCATCTGGTGCTTCTTCTGTATTTGTTATCGAGCTCTTTGTTGTAAGAAAACCTGGAAGCGTAAGGACTATGCTTCCTTGAATTTATTGTAGAATACAAGTCGAGGAAAGGATTTTAGAAACACTAACTTTAGCCAGCTATTTGAAGTGTTTGTAAAAACCTCAGAGTTTTGATGGGCATCTGAGTTGGGAAGAACTTGTAGAAACATACTCTTAACATGTGGAGTTCTGATTATATACTGTGTCAAAACTGCAGTGATTTTGTAGTATCCCATTGTATTTCATGAGACAGAAGTGTGTAACTGAACTATGAAGATAGTGTGTAATTACATGTCTCAGGAATCCCATGAAAACGCTATCTTTTGGTATATTTTGATACCATATATAAAATCTATAAATATTCAAACATTTTCACACAGTAATTTTGTTATACTTGTAAATTGTGAACATTCATCTGCAGACTGTGTAGTCTGTTTTCCCTGTCCTCTGTTGAAATTACCAGAATGAAGTAATGGTAATTGAATACACATCATTTCCTTCAGAATATTCTCCAGCTTTTTTCTTCCTAGTAAGCTGATAATTCTTTATTTCCTTTGCCAAGATAATAGTAAAGTATAGGAGCACACTTTCAGATTGTGTCTGCTAATAATTTATCAAGAGTCACAGTTTGATACACCCTAGCAATTTCTGCAGGTGTCTAGGGGCCTGTTTGGACATCTATTACAAAGGAGGAAATGCCAATAACCAGGTGTTCTCCTGTCACTGTGGTTTCTGCCATTCCCCAGAGTCTTAAAGTCCCCATTACACAACACTGGTTGATTCAAGAAGTAGTTCAGAGATAAGATGTCCTGCCAAATTCCACATTGACTATTTCTCAGTAGTGATTAATTTTAGAAAGAGCCAAATCAAGAAAATGTCAAAACTTGTAAAAAAAACAATAAAAAGAAAGAAAGTAACAAAATGCCTTTAATATACATATTTAAATAGAAAATTATAAGGAATTATTTAATTCTACTTCATCTTTTTTTCTCCTGATGTACAGGTATAGAACTAAACATATGATTTTTATCTCATACATTCTTTAACAAACCAGCTATCAATCTTGTTATTATGCTTTAGTTGAAATAATAGCATGGTCTGAGTGCATTTGGTCACCATCACACAGGTAGTTAAGCAGTAAATTCCATGATGCTAAGGCATAAGAGTCTCAAATCCCTTCTGGAAGTTGGTAATTAGATTTTGCAAAGTGACCTCTAGTTTTAACATTATCAAATAAGGTCATAGAAAATTATAAGCATAATTCAGTTTTTAGTGGAAAAATATTGTTCGACTAAAAATACTACTTTTAATATTGTCAGTAATTAACCCCTGTGCTTACTCTTTCAACACCTTTGTTCAAAAACAAGTATAAAACTATTTCAGATAGCCTTAGCATACTTTATCATTTAATTCCAACATCTTGTATTAAGAGGCTCAATCAAAAGTAATTGTTAAACAAATGCATTTATAAGCTTATATGATACAGAATAAAACAGGTATGAAGTGTTAAACTTTGCATGTTCCTGGATTAGAAATGATCTTCAGTCTCAGAATTAAGTCACTAAACAGAAGAAAGTTAAGAATATATAAGAAAGGAAACACTAGAAGGATGAAGGTTTTCTGAAGAATAGCAGCTTTACAATGGCCTGCCAAAGCTGTAATTAGCAGAGTATCCATTGTGCTACAGCTACTGTTAACATATCTTGTTTTGACTATTTAAGGACAAAAGCTCCTTTAATTTTCCTCCTTCTGTTTTGGTGAAGAATGGAGGGTAGCACTGACACATGCTATGAGTTTTCAGTGGATGAAGAATATGTGAATTCCAAAGAGGAAAGGTGAATGAAAAGAGAAGTTAATCTAGAAAGTAAAAGTACTTGACAGTGATTAAATATTCTTAAGCTTGTCACATTCATTTGAATAGCTTCATTAATGTTATTGAAATTATTTTTCTCTGAAGTAGAGATATCCTGGCAGATTCTACCAAAACATAGAGAAATAATAATGATATATGAAAGAGGAAATAGAGTTAAATGTGGGCCTTCTGTGTAAATAGTCAATGAAGAAATAACACGAGCTGAGTAGGATAGCCCAATGAGTATAAATATCTACCAAATTATATAATTTTGTGCTGTTGACAAACTGTTCTGAAATAGATATTTTACATCATAGAATTCTTTACCTAAAATAGTCATATCTTAAGTCAATTGTCTTCTTAGAGACCTTTATTGGTTCATTTTTTATAATAGCAAGCTATTATATAATATATCTATATTACAATAGCAAGCTACTTAGGGCTGAATACAATCATAGTTTCTGTTTAGATCAAAAGACAAATATTATAGAACCAAAGGCTATTGCTTTCATTTCAGACAAAGGGCAGTGCTCCGGCAAGCAAAGATGTCTACAAGTCTTCCTAACATTTTTAATTAAAAAAAAATCATATTTATTTTTTAAAATTACGTATTCTCTGAGAGTTGTTAATTTTCTTTTTTATTACTTTTATTTTTTAAGTCCAGTCATTAGTTAAAATATTGACCTCCCTCTCCAACCATTCTTAATTCACTCCTAGTCCTTACCTACAGCAAAAAGATCTGGTGACTTTATTTTTAATCTCTTCAAGAATGCTGCTCAAATGTTAATAGATATTTGTTGTTCCATTGAAAAATGACCCAAACAATAGACGCTAGAGATTTAGAGAAAACCGTGTCTCTCCCACAAACTAAGAAGTGTCAGTAGCTATTTAGCTATGGGCAAGACTCTATCTTCATCCTGGATTTTGTGTCCTCAGCTTTCACAGGTTTTTGTGCATTCTGTCCCAATTCCTGTGAGCTCTTATGTGCAACTGCCCTTTTGTGTCTAAATGATTATTCCACTGCCTCTGGGTGTTAAACTCTCTCTTTAATCATCTGTGAGACTTGAGGATTAGGATGGGCAATACATAAATTTCTTTTATGGCTGACCATTCCATAGTCTCTTATTCTCTGCACTTTGGCCAGTTGTGGATACCTGAGTTAATCGCTGTCTATGGCAAATAGAATCTTCTGAACTGAGAATTGTGAAATGCACTGATATATTGGGTATAATGATTGACAGCATTATTCTTGCAAATGCATCATTGCCTAAAATTTCTGACAAAGTTGCTTCTTATAATTCATTTATGTATGTATATATGCATGCATGCATTCATGTATGTATGTATGTATGCATGTATATATGTATGTATATATGCATGCATGCATGCATGTATGTATGTATGTATGTATGTATGTATGTATGTACGTATGCATGTAGAATCTAACACCATGAGCTGCTATGTTTTCCAGATTTAGTGTTGGTACACAGTCCACTTTTTCTGACTTATACAACTACCACTCTTCTACCTTGCTGCAGGTTGTAGGCATCTTTATTCAACCAATAGTTTTAAATTAAGGAGAAAAGTTACATAACATCGCTTGGTTTATGTAAGCATCTCTTTGTTCCTGGCACCAAAGAGAACTTGTGGAGCCAATATTTAGCCTTACAACATATAGTAACAGACCAAATCTCAACAATCCTGGAACACATGAAGTAAATAGTAGAGGGGTACCTTAACAGAATACATTTAATCCGTGAATTATTAAACATTATTAAATGTTTCAAGAATTCATTATTAATTATAGATCAAATATGAGACTCTTGAAACATTGCTCTTACAAACTCAAAATATTACACCATTTGAAAGAGTTTGCTTGTTATTAGAGGGATCATGTGTTACAAATGTGAGATATGGTGCAGAGTTAAGAGGCAATGAGACCTTTCAATGGTGAAAACTAGTAAGAGATCAATGGAAGCACTCCGTTCAAAAGGACTCAATATAGTTCTCTTGTTGTTATAGGAGGTAATCATCTGTTAGACAGATTTCTCAGCATGTCTTTGGATGATTATATTGATTGTATAATTGTAGTAGAAATATTTACCCACTGTGGGTGGCACTATTCCCTACAAGGGATCATAGACTAAGTGAAGAAAGTAAGTTGAGTATCAGGATTCATTTATAGTTTTTTTTCTTTCATGACTGTAAGTAAAACTCAAGCCCAGTTGTCTTGACTTTCTTGTCATGATGAAGTGTACCCAAAAACTCTGTGTAGAAGGAGCTAAGGTGGGAGGAGTATGGAGAGAAAGAGAAAAAGGAAGAGGAGGAGCAAGGCAAGGGGAGAGCAAAGATGTAGGAGGATGGAGAACCACACATGGGTCCAGAACAGTCCTGGGTAATGATTTATATTGATTATTTATAATATTTATATTTATATTTATAATGATTTAAGATTAGATATTGAAAAACAACTCTAATTGTATGGGCAAATTGTACACTGACCATTAATAAATATATATAAACCCTTTGATTAATATTTAAGCATTAGAGTCTCTTTTTCCTAAGGGGCCCACATAGATGGCAGAATGGTCTGGGCAAAGCCCAGCCTTGCAGAGACAACATGGAAGATTGGCAGAGCCAACTCCCACGCTGGGTCTTGTGGGTGGCTGCAGTGCTCACGTGGCCTCTGGCCATGGAACTTGGCAGCTGAACTAGTCAGAGCCGCTGCCACTTAGATAGTTGGCCCTCGCAGCCCTATTTATTAAATATTAACTTCAACAACTGCGAGTCGATATAAGCCCATTCCTTATAATTTAATATTTTTCTGCATGTCTTATCAAATCCACAAGAAACATAATTACCATACCTGTGAGCCTAATTAATTATTCTTAGAATATTTTTTAAAAGTGTAAGATTGAAAGGTGTCTAATATCTGATCTGTATCAAACTTTCTACCAACTGTATTAATATTGCTATAAAATCTTCTACAGAGATATCAGATATGCGTGTCAGTCCTTTAAACTTCTGCTGAGATTTTATGACCTTATTTTGTATAAACAATGGAGATTTTCTGACCATTTATACTAGATCTAAATCACCATTAATTTAGTTTTTAGTAGAAACTGAAAGGGGGCATTTTGATCAATAAGTAGAAAACTTTAATCATTGTTTAGATGACTTGCTTTTATTCTAACTAAAAAAAAAAGAAAATATCTGAGCTTGACAGGAATTCAATAAGCACAGCTTATCTTTTCACTTGATACTTCATTATATAAGGTAGGTAATAAGAAGTAAATTTAAATATAATGTAAACGTACATATATGTATATTGTATATTATGTATTATGTATATGTGTCATATATCATATATAATACATCAATCATATATCATATATTATATATCATATATATGGGCTAAAACACTAGTTAAAGATAAACCCATTAATAAAATATTTAATAAACCCTTATATTAATTTATAACTGATATAATAGATATGACATATCTATTAATATTCATTAGCAAGGTTATTTTTTACTGTTGCCATATTGAAAGACTATTTAATTACTTCTCATGGGACATATCATTTCAATTGCTTGATTTTTGAGTCAAAGAAAAGAGACTTTAAAAATCAATTGGCATATGATTTAGTTTTCTATCCACCTAAAATAGCAGAAATAATTATGTTTTGGTAGAGTCTTAAGAATTACATTTTACAAAGTTCAGTGGACATGACTATATATCTCCATTTTACTTGATCTCATATAATTCTAAATATGGTTAAAATTTTATTAATAAAATTCAATCAGTGGCTGCTGAGATCATGCAATAAGACAAATCATTCTTCTAATTCTATGCCAGAAACAATTTTTTTCCAGGAGCTTGTTCGAGTTATTTTATTTCCCTTTAATGTTATATTTTAAGATTTTTACCTCTGTATTTATTGCATTTTGGTGACCTTTCTAAGCTAAAAGATATCAATGTTGGCATTCTTGAACCACATTTTCCCTCTCCGATTAAAAACACTTACTACATTTTACTGAAGATGTAGATGAGCTATTTTAAACACTTCTGTATTTTCTTATGATATAATAAAGGCTTAGATTTCAGCAATAACTCACCAAACAAGTAACATCTTGACTTTGGAGTGGGGAAAAATGTGTTATATTAGAAATGCAAAGTAAAGGACCCTTTAGAACTGAGTACCATAGAAGGAAAGAAAGGAATAAAATGAAGGTTTCTCACTAGTCCACATTATCTTCTTCCATAAACATACACTCACACAAATTTCCCAAACCCTGGTTCTACTCTACTAAGAATTTTGTATGTATTGCAGAGGGGATTAATTTTCACAAGAGAGGCAAGAGAATATCAACAATGTCAATACAATCACTTATAAATATTTATTACCTGTGACACACATTGCTAACTAAACTACTAATGTTAAAGTTTAGAAATTAAGAAAAGGATTCTCAAGAGTATCTGGATATGTGATTCAGATTATAGCACCAAGAGTCTCACACAGAACAGTAAAAAGAGTAGAACAACCAAAAATATACCAGTACTTTAATACTTTAACATGCTCTTAGTATCTAATACATTATTAAGAGTCTGAAAAAAATTAAATATAAAGAATGAAGAATGGGAATCTGATGAATGATACCTATAGCAGAGAAAACACATATTTGGTTCATATCAGAGTCATAAATACAAGGATATCGCATGCATGTGCATGCAGATACACACACACACACACAGAGAGAGAGAGAGAGAGAGAGAGAGAGAGAGAGAGAGAGAGAGAGA
>JANHMN010000011.1:60420205-60468488 GCA_030674055.1 Rhabdomys pumilio | reverse complement strand
CTCTCTCTCTCTCTCTCTCTCTCTCTCTCTCTCTCTCTCTCTCTCTCTCTCTCGCTCTCTCCCCCTCCAGCTCTAGCTCTTGCTTTCTCTTCTCTGTCTCTTAAAAAATGAATTCATTTCTCTGCAAGTGTAGCAGTTGGATATCTATATGAAGAGCAGTTTATAATGAAAGTATGCAATGTGGGGCCAGTTGTAAAACAAACAAACAAACAAGCAAGCAAGCAAGCAGACTCATGCCACATGGTAATTATACTATGCATTACAGGTTGACTGCTGCTATGACTGGACTGCACTGTTTAATATTCTCCTTGAAGTTTAATCTCTACAAAAGTAGTTACAAGATTTGTGACAAGCCCATAAAATGTAGTTCTTATAATTTGTTAGCAATTGCAATTTATCCTCTGTCATTTTTTAAAAAATTTTTGTACATTTAATTTGCATAATTTGGAAACTTGTCTATGACTATGAAATATGTTGAAACCAAATTGAATGGTTTCTCCATAGTGCATTATGCTAAGTTAATGTTTAAATTTTTGCTCGGTTTTGAAAAATACATTTACATTTGAAATAATAATAGATTTAGTTTTCTAATATAATTATATATTATGCAATATTAAGCCTTTATTTTTATACAGACAGTGTTGTGTTAAAAGTTGTGTTCTCTCAATCTTTTAGAGAGATTCTCCTTATTACTAGAGCAAGCTACACCCCATTCTGTTTACAAAATATTTTCTTTGGAACAAATAAAGTATAATCATCTGAAATGTTTCTCATTAATTATTCTCTTAGGTGCTAGTTTATTCCTCTCGGGTTTCATGAGAAAGGGCAGAAAGTTAACAGCAATCTTCCTGTTCAAATTCGTAGGGTTGTGAGTCACTAGCAGGGAAAAATGCAAATGCTTTTGTTGTATTATACAATACATTTTCCCAGAAAACCTTCCTTAATCATGAGCTTCTACAATTAGTATCAATAATATGAATCATCTTGACATTATGGTTTTGGAAAAGATATTAGTGTTTTAAAGATATGTTGAAAATGACATACTTAAGCATAGAAACAATAATTTCAGATTGGTGTATAACTTTTGTCCTTGAAGTGAAATAGGTGTTAGGAAACACTACAGACTTTTGCTGTAGTTATTAGCATATAATATGTAAAGTCAAGCTTGTAATTATAAAACAATTCTGCATGAGTGTGTTTCAATATTTTCCAGTTGATCTCTCAATGATAGTACGGTAGCAATGAGCATTGTCGCAAGTAGCTATTTTGAGCTATTTTGAGCTTATTCATTGTCATTGGAAGAACCCATGTTGTTTTTATGTGTCCCTCGGCTCTTCCTGCTTAGCTGAGCCCTACAGATGAAAAATCATGGTGCTATGCTTCTACAATATTATGCTTCTACAATTCACTGTAAAATTATATTCTATTATCATTTCCCATTTCATAGACATTACACTTATTGAACCAAAAAAAATTAAAAAGTTAAATTTTGCCTTTAAATTAGTCCCTAAAAGATGTAGCAGCATTAAGTGAATTATCTGAATTTGATGTGGCCAAGAGTAAAAAAAAATATATATATATATATATATATATATATATATATATATATATATATATATATATGTGTGTGTGTGTGTGTGTGTGTGTGTGTGTGTGTGTAGTATATAGTGGTTTATACAGTATATGTGTATAGTATATAGTGTATAGTGGTTGCTCTTGCCACACATACACACACACACACACACACAGGAGAATTAGGGTAAGATAATCAATGTGAGTAAAAAGATCTCAGTAATATAATTGAAATATTGCAAAGATAATGACACCTTGAGGATCCTGTCTTCTTTTTAGAAGCTGTTATAAGCTAATTCTTTGTTTGGAGGTATTTTGCTTTAACTTGACAATATTATATTTTAATCATACATATCTGAAAAAGTATAATTTCTTGCCCACAAGTTTTAATTTTTATTTGAGCCCAGAAAAATATTTCAATATAAAATTTATTTTACACTTTATAAATGTCATTTCTCTAAAATCTATATCATAATTATGTATAATATCTGGAAAAGGAAATGTACAGATGCAAATGACTTCCAAACTTCCAGTGCCAAGTGTCCTGATTCTAGTGCTATTATCACATTTCACAGAGAGAAATCCATCATGGTAAAGCTACTGACATCGATTTTCAACTAACCTTTTGTCACAGTTTATTGTGGACGTAGAAATATAGTATCATGCTATTCTATCTAAGGTGAGTTTTTACTTGTACTGAAAATAATTACTTCTGTGGCTTTCCATTCATAGGTATCCAACTTGTGCCCCGAAACACAGAATTATGCACTTGAGACCATCTACATCTCAGGCTTCTACACTCCAAGAAATCCATGTTAGTTCTTCATATGCTGCCTATTCTTAGAACACTCTGTGACTTTCTGTCTGCTTCAGTTTTATGCTTCAATATTCTGAAATGAAGTATATAAAATGCCTAACTTGCAGAAATTGAATCACAGAGTTACACAGATTCCTGTGTATATTTTGTTGTTCTTTTCTCATAAAGCTATGCATAGTAGTTACCCGTGGTTATATAATAAAATGTATATGATTAAAGCAATTGGATATTATCTATATACATTTCCTATATCTCCATTTAGAAACCTTCCTCTGTTATTAACAACCTTGGGTATTAATGAGCAAATTTTATACTGTCATAGGAAAATAAAACCTCTTTACAGTCAACAATTCAAAATGAAGATGAGCGTTCTCCTGACACACCCAACTAAAATATAACCATGTGATCAAACAACAACAACAACAACAACAAAAACAAACAACCAAACAAACAAACAACCCGATCCTCTAGAAAACGACTGTTTCAGAAACCGGCCTGTTAAGCATTCCAAAAAAATGCCCTATTTTATTTTTAAAGAGAAACTTTAACAAGCAATGGATGAAGAAATCTCCAGCTCTGAAGTTAAGGATAGCCAATCCTAGTATCTGCTTCTCCACCTGGAGCTTTAAACATAAGAGAACTTGTGACCTCTGACCTTTACAACAAGAATGAATTCTATTGGATGATAAACAGTACTTGGGGTAGGGCTTTAGAGAAGGATGGAAGACTAACCTAAGGACAGATTCTACTGATGTAGGATGGGAAGTAGATGGTGCCTCTTTTATAGGCATGTTCACTGCATGTATTCACTGCAGCATCAGGACCTAAACAATGCTCAGGGTTTGGGAGATTTAGGTTCAGGATGGCTCCTAATAGAATAGAAAAGGATCACCAGCTTGACTGAGCACTTTTCACTCTGGAATTCCTGCTGCCTAGAAAGAATAGACCTGAGTGATTGACAATCTTTGTTTCTCCAATTCTTTCTTTAACCAGAGTTTTCTACACCCAAAGTTCTAACATTGTGCCCCGAAATAAACCTTGCCTTCAACATGCTATTTGTTATATAGATTTTCCTAGCAATGATATAAACAAACAATGTATAAATAAATACTAAAATGTTGAGCAATCACTGTGATACACCTGACCATGTGATTCTTAGACTTCGGACCTGGTTTGCTATTAGGTGTGGAATGAGAAGGTACACATCTAGTCCTCAAAAACCTCTGGAGTGTTGACCAGGATATTTCTGTGAATATTTAGAAGACAGCAATGCTGACAAAAATGTAGAATATAGACTCCCGGGGCTTCAGAGCAGAGTAAGAACTCTACCTCAACAGGGCTATTGGTCATCCAGTCTAACGCTGCCAAAATATGTGACTGCATTTTGCCTGTGTCCTGGGAACTGGAGTGAGGCAGAATTGTTATTGTTATTATTTTTATTATTTATTCGATTTACATCCTGCTCACTGCCCCCATAGTGGTCACCCCTTCCCATAATCATCCCCCTTCTCTCCTCCTCTTCTTCTTTGAGAAGGTGCGCGCGCACACACACACACACACACACACACACACACACACACACACACACTGCACATAAAATCTTTGTGGTGCTAGGAGCATCCTCTCCCACTGAGTCCAGAGAAGGCAGCTCAGATAAAAGAGCCTAATTCACCATGAAAAAAAATTAGCTTTTGGGATATCCCCTTCTCTAGTCATTCAGGACCCTCCAGGATGACAAAGCTGCATATCTGTTACGTATGTGTGGGGAGGCATAGGTTCAGCCCATGTATACGCTTTGGTTGAAGTTCTGTATCTGAGGGTCCATGTTAATTGATGCTGTTGGTCTTCCTGTGGAGTTTCTATCTCCTTTGGACTGAAAATTCTTCCCCCTACACTTTCAAAACAGTCTCAAAGCTCCATTCACTGTTTGCCTATGATGTCTACATCTGTCTGAGTCAGCTGCTGGGTGGATCCTCTCCGAGGACAGTCATAATAGACTCCTGTCTGCAAGCATAGCAAAGTATCATCAATAGTGTCAGGAACTGGTGCTTGCTCATGGTGAGGGAACTCAAGTTGGGCTGGTTATTGGTTGGTCATTTTCTTGGTCTCTGCTCCATCCCATCTCTGCATTTCTTGGAAGGTTTTGTGGGTGAGTTGGTGTCCCTAATGTTCCAGTGTACGTCCTGCCTGGCAACACAAGGTGGCCTCTTCAGGTACCATAGCCCCAATGCTTGCAGGTTCCAGCTAAGGTTACCCGCTTTGATTCTTGGGCACCTCCCTTATCCCAGGTCCTGTTCTGGAGATGCCCCATCGCTCCACTCCTATAAGTTTCAAATTTCCATTCATTCACATGTACATCTGGCCATCTCTTCTATTCCTCCCCATACCTGCTCTCCCCATTCCCTTCTCCATTTTCTCTCTCACCTAGTTCCCTCCCTCTATCTAAAGCAGAATTTTTAAATGGTAGAATTTTAAACTGTCAAATTACTTGTGGGTTTCAGTTGTTGTTGTAATTGTTTTGAAAATTTTTTAAGATACTAAGGTACTCTGAGTTTGGTAATTACTCATCGATTTTATCCATGTTGACAGTGATAATGAACAACCATAGTGACAGAATAATCATCAAAACTGAAATTTATTCTGTAAAAAGAATACATGCAAGTTAAAAATTTCAGCCAAGGGAATTATTTTAAAAAGACTTTATTAAGGATCAGCAAAAATCCAAACTCTGCTCTTCATTTATTGAGTGACTTTAAGAATATTATGTCAACTCTTGTTACTGCTATCATTGGGACAATAGCAGTATCTACTTTATAGAGAAATCATAGAATCAAATGGCTTGTATGTAAGCACTTGTAATATTACATTAAGATGCATTCTAAAGATTAAGAGACATACAGGAAGAAATATTGGTATATCTAGAATATATGTGTATACACATACACATACATATACATTTGTAAACTTGAATTACCTAATTCAGTTTCAAATAAAGTAAGTGTTCTCTAAAAAAATTTGTTTTGCTTCACTTTATGCAAATTGATTTGGTTTTTTTTTTCATTTTTTTTTCTTTCTCAATTGACGAAATTATTCGTTGGATTGTTTTAATTATTTCTTTCCTTTTAGAACTGTAATTTCTCCTTTCTCTTTGTTTCCTCCTAACCATACTTGCTCTCCTTCAGGATCATGACTTGTTTTTTAACTGTTTCTGCTGCCTTAAGCAGTCCTTCGTAGTCTACAGTTCTGTGTGCTGTTTGATGGGCTTCTCCTGTCTATTTTGGCAGGTCTATTTGTTTCTTCCTCTTTAAGCTTATGTTTCCACAATTAAGCTCCTGAGATTTTATAGATTTAGCTTTACTTCAGCAAATTTAGTGATTCTTATGTGGCTACGGTAACTAGGTACCTATTTTTAACATTGTCCACAATGATAAGACAACTACATTTACTTACAAGAATGGCATAGAAAATTCACACAAAAACCTCACATAAAAATGGTATGCTGTGCCACTGATGAACACCGATCGTGCAAACTTAATAAAGAGTAACGTCTTTTTTAACTTGCACACACACATGCACAGAGGGGGAGGTAACCATTATTTCTTTACATATATGTAAAATGAAATGTTATGGACTCCAAGGTGAAATGCATAGTGTTAAAATATCTAAAGAACTTCCTTTTGAAATTACCAGTCTTTGCACAATTTGATTATTTCCACATTTGTCTATATGAAGAAATGAGAAAATAGAACAACTATGATAAAAATATTAATTTTTCAGTAGTTCATACAAGGCATGAGCACAGATATTAAACAGTATTCTTACAGCCTGAAAGGTTTAGTGAAGTCTTTATTGGCCATTCTTAAGGCTGGTGATCAGTTATTTTGTTTCTCATTGCAGATGTCACACAAGATGTGTAGAATAGATGACTGTATATTTCTTTAAAGTTAATTTTAGAGATTTAAATTTCTTAAAATATAAGAAAGCTGTTCAAAGATTTCATTTGTATTCTGGACTCATATTATATTCAGCATAATGAAAATGTGGGACTTTCTTTAACTATATTGGTAAGTCTTAGTATGTGGCTTTATTTCTTAGAATTTTATGCTGGGAAATAAAAACTCATAGCTAAAACTAAGTACCTCTGCTCCTTGACTGTCATAAATTTGTCCAATGACTGGGTTAACTATTATCTCAGACACATGATAAATCAATTAAAATATCTTAGAGGAAATAAAGAACAAATCACATAGATAGGTTTTATTTTGTTTTACTTTTCCATTAATTGCCAAAATAAATCCTCATGTCTTGATTTTTAATATTTGGGCTAGTAAAAGTTTTAGCTTAGGTCTTAGAATTGGATATTGTCAATAGAAAATTCTTTCTTTATTAGCATAGGTGTTCATTACTTTTTAGTACTTTATTGAGGAGTAAACAAATGTTATTAGGTTGATAACTTCTGAGAAATATTATGTCTAGTCATCTCTCAGAAATATTAAGCCTCAAAATTGAATACTTTAAGAAACTATGTAACATATATGTTTATATCTCATCAGCATAATGTTTTTATATAAGATATACTACACATAGTTATTTTTTCATTTCAGATAAATTTATAGTTATATTTAATACACATCTGCATAAGGCACTGTTTGCAACACTCTGATAGTAAATAACGTATAGTCTATCAGAATTGTAACCTTCATTGGTAGAGATTGTTTTGTATCCTAAGGCTGACAAAGCTCCTGAGGCACAAAGTGGAGACATGGTCATTAATCATCACACCACTTTGATTCACAAACTTCCATACTCAGAACTTATCATCTGTTAATTTTAACTTGATGATTATTGATATAATGTGAACAGTCAATATTATTTCTTGATAGAGCAAACACTGTGGCCAAAAACATAGGAAAATAAATTAATGTAATTATATTTTAATTTCAAAACACACACACACCCAGACACACACACGTATATGCATTAAATTATATACCTTGAAGCCTACAAAATTAGTACCTTTTTCTTTTTGCTTATTTTCCTTGTTGATTTATCCTTTCTTCTTTGGGAACAGGGTGAATGTTTAAGAACACGCACTACAAACTCTCTATTTATCTATTTTGATAAATAGTTCTTCCTATTCTGCATTGTTGTTACTGCTATTGTAGTTGATTTTTTTTTCTATATGGGCATTTTCAAATATTGCATCTGTATTAGTATATATTTTTATTGCTCTGAAGAGACACTATTAATAAAGCAACTTACAGAAGAATTTATTAGGAGCTTACAGCTTCAGAGTGGGAGTTCATGGTCATTGTGGTAGAGAACATGGTACCGAAGTCATATCTGAGAAATAACTTGGAGTTTCTTATTTGCAAGAGTGAAAGAGAGGGTGGGGGGTGCGCTTTTGAAATCTGAAAGTCTATCTGCAGTGATATTTCTTCTCCAAGGCTTCACCTCCCAATCCTTCCCAAACAGTTTCACTAATTGTGGGGCCAATCATTCAAATATGAGTTTGTAGAAACAATTTTTATTCAAATCACCACACAAAACCAAAACACTACTTCCATTTAATGCCTATGAAAGTCTACTCAACTTCTATCACAAGACAATATTTCATTGTCAAGAACAATTTTGAATTTCTACATCTAAGCCTTTCACTGATTTATCTACCTGAATGTCAACAGTCTGTCATACTACTAAAATGCAAGTAACCACAGAGTAGCAGAAACTCCAGCCTCCTAAGCATGACATCTATCACCATGTATATTATATGAACAATGCAATCACCTTTCCCTCGACTTTGCTATCAGAGAGATTCTCTACATAGTCAACTTCTAGCTTAATGTATTTTTCAGTTACAATTTGAGTTGTTTTTCTCCTCAGAAGCCTGCACTTTTATACTATATAATATCATAGTAAAAAAAAAAAAAAGCGTTGAATGTCCAAGAAAAATTGTTACAGTCAAAAGTTCTAAGCACTATACCTATAACTACATGTAGTAATAATGGTTTTAAATATTTATGGGAACTCAGAAACAACTAAAATGACTCAATCAGCATTGTGTCTAAATCTGTTGAGGTGTTTTTCAGATACTAACACCCATTCCATAAAAGTATTGATGAGTAGGTGGAGATGTCCTGAAACATGTTGTTGGATTCTTTTTGCATATGACTCATAGGTTGAAATATATTGTTTATAAATGTAACATATATATTTTACCATGATAAATTTGTTCATATGATCTTTGCCAATTTTACTGTTAGCTAAACTCTATGTAGTATACAGAGTTGGTCTTTACTATCAGTAAGACTAGGCACATTACCACGTTCTCAAGACTTTTAATCTTCACCTTTGCCATCACAAAATCTCTGTAGCCCTGCATCCATACATTTTCTTATATATAATACATTCTTTTAATCATCCTACTGCAGTTTAGTTAAATTATTTTCCACAGAGAGGAATAGTGCCATAGCCTCTTTACAAGGTTTCCTGACTAATAGTCTATTTAATGTGTATTAAATATGAAGTAATAGTCGACAAAGGCAAGTGTCCTTTTGATCCCATTACTCATGGTCTTATTGCATTATCATGTTGCCAAATGGCCACTTATATCAAATGAAAATTACTGACCATGGCTTTTAAAATATTATAGCAATTAACACAGGGAGACCCTGCAATACACAGATAATCTTTCCTGGAATGAGCTCATCTCTTTTCACTGCATTATTGAATATGACTGTAACATACAATATGTGAGCTATTCACCTAAACAAAATGAACAACTGGTGAACTTGTTGACAATATAGACAGATTTATTACCATCACCAGAATATTTAAATCTTAATATAATTCTGCACTAACTTTTACAAACATAGAATATTGCCTTGTTCCTTACATATACACACTTATATGTATGTGTGTGAGTTTGTGTACATGTGTGAGCATATGTATGTGTGTGTGTGCATGTGTGCATTATATCCACAATAAAGAGCTAATAATTCATCTACTATAAGTATTTCTAAAATCATTGTTGGAGGCAAAATTAGTCATGGAGCTTTCATGGTTAATCAACCAGATAGCTTTGACAAACCAAATATCAAAGCTGACAGGAAAGCAAGTAGATCAAACTAGATATATGCATTAACAGTTCAAAATATTTATTGCTAAAATTCTAATAACCAAATCTAATCAAAATCACAGTGAAATACTACAAGCATTATTCATGAAGAGTATTGCTAAGATTATGAGCAATAAGATCGAAACAAATCAAGTTAGATGTCTTAATCATGAAATAACTGTCCAACTAATGAAAGGAATGTCAAAATATTGAAGTTATTTATAATCACTATCTCACAAAACGAAATTTAATACAAAAGGAAAACACTGCATGAAGATATTTTTATAAATTATAAATACAGAAATACATGTACTAAAACAGATGTTTCATAAGCCAATGAACTCTTAAAACAGTAGAAAGAAGTAAAGATCTAAACAATTTTATTGGATGATTGTAGTGAATATTAACTGAGTATAATTAAAGAGAAATCATGTGTTATTATTAGTGTTTATGAGATATTCCACAATAGTAATCAAAAGAAAAGATTTCAAATGCAGTGAGACTTATGTTTGTAAGCATATACACAATTTAAAACTTTTGACATTTTATAAGCTTTTGTTTTGAGGAATGTTGAAAATTATTGAAAAGAAATAAAATACGTTGGAAAGTCCATGCTTTCTTCATGAGCACAGTTCATAGGTCCTCATTCCCCTGAATTCAAAATATAATATCTTCACTCTCCTTGGCTATGGAGAACATTAAGGCTTGCAGTATTTTTCAATTCATTATTTTTTTTAAATATATACTCATTAATAGTGTCCTTTGCAAAGGTTCCCAGAATACATCCACGGCATTCCAAACAAACAAATACAACACAACAAAATCATTTACTACCTTTTTCTACATTGTCTCCTCATTTGTGAACATTCTGTGTCTTTTGCATTTGCCAGTTCTGTACTCATTGAAACAAGTGCACTACCCTGTATTTAAAAGCAATGTTGATTTCAAACTCATTAGTTCAATGATTAGCTCATTATAATGTTATGAGAATTAAATAAGTGTTCAATTACACATTTGGTGTGAAGAAGAAAACAAAGATGTCTCTTCCCACTTTCTCCATCCATAAAAAGAAGATTTTAAATTTTAGAATAAAACTATCTACACTACAAAGGGACTAAGAATATATTAAGTTATTTTAAAGATTCTCCATTTCATAAATTCACCAGATTAAACAATGCTTCCAATCTCTCAGATAAACATATTTTCTGAAGTCTGTGTCTGTCATATGCCTTTGGCAGTCAGACTGCCTTTCTGTTCTCTTTGTTTCAGTATTGTGTGTACCAAACATCAGATGTGTTTCTTCTAAAACTGTTTACCCAAGTCGTTCAGCTAACATAATTTATTTACACACCATTTAAAATTTTAAAAACTGGACTATGTAAATAAATAAGGCTCTTTCTATGAAAACTAAGTTTATGCATTGAAAACAAGACTATTTAGGTGAGTTGCTTATTATACCTTTTCAGGGTAGGTGTGGAATAGACGAACATTAAAATGTATAGAAAGGAATATCTCAGACTAAGGGGATTCTGAATTCAAATTTCTTCTCAAGTGTATGCAATTGCTTGATATGTCTTTAAGAGATGGAAAGAGAAAATTGTTGAAAATGAGTTACTAGTATAGTGAACAAATTTTTTTTTTAAAAATCTACCAAATTGAAAAGCTCAGATAAAATAGCATTTCCCATACTTTACATATGATTAGCATACCGATTCATTTGTATGTAATCTGTCATGAGCCACTAATGCCCCATATGTTTCTTCTATTCTACATATACTCAGCTGATTGAAATATGTGGACACTGCAATGCGATCAAAGAAAGTTAGTGGTTGCTGACAAAGAAGGTGGTGGTTACTGTTCAGTTTGAAAAATGGAAAGATCAAGTTAAGTGTGTGTGTGTGTGTGTGTGTGTGTGTGTGTGTGTGTGTGTGTGTGTGATAAATTTGAATTTGGAATGAAAATATAGCTCTTACAATGAGCATAGATGGTAATCACTGTTTCCTTGTGGGATATTGATACTAAAGATACTTTTGTGTTACTTTTAAACCCAAAATATGAAAAAAATACATTTAATTGTGAGGAATTTATGGTATTCAGAGAAAAGTCAAATGAAATTAAGCAGTAATATGTTGGACTGTTTTTTAAAAAACTCCCTTTTCTCCTTTTTGAATGAAGGTTTCATATTTCAGTTTTGGACTCAGCTCCAGAAAATGCTCAGTCAGCTTGGTTATAATGACCATGATGTGAGAGCTACTGTTACTGAACATTTATCATGTGTCAGGTCCTGTGAAAGGACTTCTTCTGGAATGATTCATATATTTCTTAATTTTAACTTTGCCATTTTCCACATAAAAAAATTGAAAAAATGAGTTCTTTAATAAGTGTCACTAGAATAAATTCATTTCTAAATACTGGGAATTTAAAATCAATTGATGTAAGCAATGTTGAAAGGATGGCATCTTGTAACTCTTCTCATTCCTACTGTTCAGAATTCCTTTCAAAATAATTTACTAATATACTGTAGCTTGAATATATTTTGCAGTAATTTAAAGTTGCTAAAGTTACCTAAACTTTCATATGGTAACCAAACTTAAACATCTCAGATATCATATTCTTCTTTCTCCTTTGTTTTCTCCTTTTCATTCTTTCTTCCTTCCACTGGTTGATTGATTGATTGATTGATGATTGGCTGAAGTATAAACTCAGATGCTGTCCTTTATCTTACCTCCGCTTACTGAATATGGTAAGTGTGTACTATCATACCTAGCCAAACTATAATTTATTGTAGTATGCTATGCTTGTGTTTATTCTCAATGTTTGTTGTTTTTGCTGTTGTTGTTAACTATAATAATGTGTATTTCAATTATGATGCTGTTAATTCTCACAATGATGTCATATATGAACATGTTGACATTTGCAGTTGGCTTCAGTTTCGGTAAACTAAATAGGCTTAGATTGGGTAAGAAAAAGTAAATAAACATTGGACTTTTATATATATTCAGCTTGCTATATGGTACTTTGTTCACTGTTCACTAAATTCAAACACAGTTCACATATACCCACCCCACACACACAGAGAGACAAAAAGAGAGAGGAAGGAAGGGAGAGAGGGAGAGAGAGGGAGAGAAAGAGGGAGACAGACAGAGACAGAGAGCAAAAAAAATAAATAAAACAGGAAATGCTATGAAAATTTTAGTATCTCTTCTTTTGATAACTAATCAAATATTAAACTTTTTCTATAAATATATGAATGTAAATATATATATATATATTCTATTTCTGTCTGGAAATCTGATGAAAAATATACTTTTCGAATCTTCACATCAATATTGTAATATTATAAATTTTATTGTCATTTCCACAATAATATTTATAAAAGCAAATACTTCACATATAAATAGAAAATATAATTTGAATTTGGACTTAATATTTACAAAAGTGAAGATTAATACATGAAAAATATAAAAGACTATTTTAGTGATTTAATTTTGTTGAAGTTTTCACCCAGATACTAATATATGATGATAACTGAATTATCATCAACGGAAAATATTCTATTTTCTATCAATGTCAATTAAAAACGTTATTGGCCTATACACATGTCTGTAATATGCACACATGTGTGTTTGAGGATATGCATGGGAATGTATGTAAATGTGTGTGCATGGGAACATGTAGAAGCCTGAGTTTGATACTGAGTGTTTTTCACAATAATCATCCTGATATATATATATATATATGTATGAAAATATATATTCCTTAGCACATATATGTTATTTATTAAGACTGCATAATATTACTTGTGTATGTGTTTTCAGAGCAACCTATTTGGCATAGGATATCCACTTGATGTCTGAAATAGTAGTCTTCCCTAGGAAAATGCATACATGTCCTCCTTCTATGTGAGTACCAAGGATCTAAATTAATTATTACCTTTGTTGCATATTCTAAACAAAGAGCTTTAGCTACTGAGAAATTTTCCAGTAATTTTTTTCTCAGTATTAAATGCTATGTTCAGAATCACTTTAACTGTAATAAGTATTATTCTATGTTATATCATGATTCTATTGGTTTTATTTAAGTGAATCATATACAGTTCTTTCTTTAAATAGCAAGTAAACATTAATGGATCCAAATATTGAGCTATATTAAGAGCATCAAAAATAGAACAAAGTTGAAATTACTAGACATTGAAGTTTAATCAGTGAAGCTTCCTGAATACATCATTTAACCAGAGAGTTATTATTTATGCTTCTATTTATTAAAGGATAATGTTGAGTTTTGTAACCTCCAGTTTTATTGTTTTACCAACAGAAATGTATCAAATTAAATTTCAGAAGAAAATTTTGCTATGAGTTTATTTGCTGTAAAAGTTTTATTAATTGATACTTTTTGTAGTGGCAGTAAGGCAATCAAGACAGAAAATATGGTTTCTTTTACCAAAAAGTTTATAGGCTCATTAATTTATAAACCAATAATCTGAAGTTTTTTGTGTACATGATGTAACAATATAGAGATCATGAAGGTATGTTTTAGCTAATTCCTAACTGTAGATAGGAGTTTGATTTTATGATGTTACATCTGAGTCCAATTTTGTGAGAACCATAAATTTATTGTCTATAAGAAAACATGTCACATATTTGTTATTCTTCATATAAAATTATACAATGCAATTACCATTCATCTCAATGTTGTATGTCCAAAGAAATAAAGAAATCAAACATTTGATCATTGTGATTAGCATATATTCCCTCTAGAATTAATACTTTAAAAATTACATCACAAATGTTAAAGAGGAGTCCAATTACATATGCATATATGACTTAAACATGCTAAGATACCTATATTCTATCATGTGCAGGAAGTCATTATTAAACCTAGATTTAAGGAAGCTAGAGTCTGTCAAGTAAAACTGTTCAAAAGTATTCTTATCTTAGTTGTAGTTGAACACTTTTGGACAAGAAGGAAAAAAAGTCTTGTAAGAAGTATATATACACACACACACTGTATATATATATATATATTCCCTTTCCTAAGCTCATTATACTTTAATAAATCTGATCATAGCAGTGTGGCATGTTCCCAGGACATACAGATTATAAAGACATAGATTGGGAAGATACATGAAAAAGAATGGGGAAAAAATGAAGGAAAATAACTGCTTATTTCTGATGCTAGATCTGAGATTTGTTTCTTAGTTTGTCTTGGTCTACCAATTAATAAACTTTGCTTATGCAACTCATACAATTATCACATTTTTTATAAGATAAAGTGGTTTAATTTCATTATCTCTAATATTCTTTATAAACAAACTATTAGCAGTGTTTGTACTTATTGATTCATAGTTGGCATTGTAAATTCATGTCATCTATATTGTAGCATATTCTTCATAAAAGAAACATTTGCATGACATTGCATGGTGAAATATTTCTTAATAATATTTAAATAATAATAATAATATAAAATGTGTCATTTGGACTCTAAATTGGACTGATTTCATAAATATTAGAAACAGTTAAAAAACAAGCAAAATATTTTAGACTATGCAACTCTAAATAAGAATGATTCTATTATGATTTTAATAGTTTTTCCTTATCATAAGCAGTAGAGTATTAATAGGTATGAAGGAGAATATGGATGTGAAAGTATTAACACATTTAGTTGAAAGTGAGATATATGAGAAGTAATAATGGTGTATGAGTAATGTTGCTGCACTGTTAGAAAGGTCATGTGAACTCATTCCTGAAATGAGCTAGTATATCTCTAATGCTAGAGTAAGGCATGCCAAATCTGTGATATACTGGGTCATAATCATTTTGTTGATAAGATAAAAAAAAAAAGCAAAGTTCACTATATTTACATGAATGTCTGAAATCATGGACCAGGAACTCAATATAAACATGATAATAATAATAAAAATATAAAATAACAATAACAGAACATACAGAACATACAAATTAATGGATGGACAAAGACCCTATCAGGATCCAGGCTTACATGGTGTTCTGCAGAACTCCTATGTATAATGACCAGACTGAGAAAAATCTCTCTCTCTCTCTCTCTCTCTCTCTCTCTCTCTCTCTCTCTCTCTCTCTCTCTCTCTCAGACACATACACACACACACAAACACAGAGACATGCATACACACACTCACATGCTACGCACATGCACACACACACCATATTACCTTTTAGACATGGTATAATGTCAGGACTCAGTGGATATGTGTGTTTCATGTTTAATGGTAATAGGGTCATTGCACTGTTTAATGATTCTTACAAATTTCTTGTTTTTTTTAAAAAAAATAGTCTTTTTTTTTCAGTGTTAGATAAATGCACTGGGTTTACTGAACAAATGAAGATGCTTAAAACAAAATTGTATCTGAAATATTCTGATTTTATACAGATTGAATATTTTGTTCATTACATTTTTTCTCCTTTCTTTCCTTCCTTTTCTCCCTTCTTTGATCTTAACTCTCCCTGTTTCTATTAATGAATGTTCCTTCCTTATTTTTGCTATGCTTCCTGATAGTTTTATGATTAGCAAGTCTAAATAAATCAGACAACTTTATCATATTTTGAGCATATCATTATGCATTTTCATGGCTCATTTGTTTTCTCTCTGTCCTATTTCAGTCTTATGTGACTTTAAAAAGTATTTTAATGCTTCTTGTTCATTTGCATGTCTTCTTTATCTGAGATCTGAGCTCAGATTTTATTTATTGTTTTAGTTTGTAGAGTTCCTTTAACTTTTTAAAGTATCATTATGCAAAGTTTTACTTCTGATAGTCAAATATATTAAATGTTTCCTTTAATGTTGTGTTCACATTACATGTTTATTGAACTGTATATTATTTAATCATCTTCAAGGAAAGAAATATAAATATTAGAGCAACACCAACTTTACCCGTAGACAAATCACGGACTTAGAAAAATACAGGGAATAATCAGTCCTCATAAAACATCAGGGTTTATAGCTGCTGATTGCAAATGGAAAACAATACTTTTAAATTAGAAGTTCAAGAAGGTACAATGAATGCTACCCAAGGGAAAGATGACCATTAAGGTAAGCAGCTGTGAGCTCTTTGAGTTCACAGAGTACTGGTACAAACACATAACACTGGTTCCACCTGGTCTGAACAACATGAGAATAAATAAGCATTTTGTTACTAGATTTAAGTCTTGCTACTCAATATATAAAATGTACTCATCACTACTTTCTGGTCAACAACCTGTGGCCAAATAAATCCTAGGCTTGAAAGGAGGACCTTATGCTATAATTTTACTAAATGGAATTCTACTAAACTGACTCCTAATGAACTATCATTAGACACCCACAGATCAGTAAACCTTTCAATACTCATCAGTGAGGCTTCTTTTGCAGTGTATGGAGATTAATAGAACACAAACAACTCATCAAAGTGCAGAGAATAAAATCTTGCTCATTCTCTGACTTAAGTGAAATGTTTGTGTCAGACCATACAACTTCCAAGTCCATTGACCATTGGGAAAGAGGAGGCAGAATGACCATAAAAGATGAGTGGTAGAGGTCTATAATGAAACACTCTTTTCCAGACATAGCAGGGTAGTTGTCCATATGAACTCATAGAATTGAGACAGTATGTCAAGACCTGCACAAACTCAATACAGACACGATTCTGGTGTAGTGAAGGGAGATAGGACTGAAAGCATACTCATGGCCGAGATTGAAAATTAAGAGAACCAATAGCAATAGTGTCACTTTACTTCAAGAGTGCCCTCTTTATGCTTACCAAGCTCCAGTGAAAGTACATCCATCCATGCCTTCCATATGGGCATCAACAATTCTATGTGATGAGTTTGTAAACAAGACAAAAGATGAGGACACCAAATTGTGAAAGAAAGGAAGAGCGATTCGATTTGAGAAGAGCTGAGAATTGGGGGTGAATAAAATCAAAATGCATTTCATGAAACTCTTAGGTAACAAAGAATGAGAAAATTAAATGACTTAACTATTTAGAGTAATAAAGTTAGGCAGGACCTGATGTGTACATAGGACATAAACTAAGATTTAAAAAAAATAAGGTATTTTGATTTTAATATGAAGATTTTGGTTTTCAGATCAAATCTTTAGAGACTCTAGACACAAGTTCCAGAAGCCTTTGAACTAAATCTGTGACCACAAAGGCATTGCATTGAATAGTCCAAATAATGATCTCTGCAACCATGAAGTACCCATATGACTTTTCCCAGTCTCCTAACTTACCAGGGGCTTAGAAAGTATGAGTGCCATGTAAGATGGCAACCAGATTTCTTTGGGGAAATCTTTGCATGGAATATGAGTATATGAATTTGTCTACATTCATTTTCAAACACTTGACAAATA
Source organism: Rhabdomys pumilio (assembly GCA_030674055.1). Taxonomy (NCBI): domain Eukaryota; kingdom Metazoa; phylum Chordata; class Mammalia; order Rodentia; family Muridae; genus Rhabdomys; species Rhabdomys pumilio. Next base: position 60,450,618 of record JANHMN010000011.1, on the reverse strand, counting down.
GTAAATTAAACAATGAATAAGAAAGCATTGCCATTTTCATGAAAAGCCACAGGAAAGTTTTATTGGTGGCCTTACACCTCTTTTTTTTTTTTTTTTTTTTTTTAACATTTACTGATAGTGTTTTGAGAAAATATAGAATAGTCTTAAAATGTTTCCTAAGGAAAACAGGAATTGGTTACTTGCCCAACTTAGCTTGTGTAATTTGTTAGAGAATGCTATTCTACAAAGGCTTTCTTGGTTTGTTGGTTACTTGGAGATAGAAAATGAAGCATGAACTGATCTCTGACTCCCATGGTACAAGTGATTCTTGTACCATGAAATGGCATGGCATTTGCACTGCAAAATGTGTATGCTTGTTGGGGGTCAGCTGTGCTTCCAGAATTCTTCTTCCTCCATCAGGGTATTCAGGTTAAGCTACACACCACACCACATTGGGAGGCTGAAGCTGAACTGAGAACAAGTGTTATATGCAGGATTCTAGTTCAGGTGGGAGTGAATGCAAGGCAGTGGAGGAAGGCCTTCTCCAAGGATTTTACTGTTATAGCTCTTACAGACAGTTTTCAATGAAAACAGCTCTTTTAGATCATCTTCGGTAAAACAGTCTGTGCAAGTATACTTTACTGGGGTGAAGAAAGGCTATATATGAGTCTGGAGAATGGGAAGGAGTTTTCAGAGTGAATGGAAATCATTGATTGGGTGAACTTTAAACTACTAGGAACATCTCATTTGCATAGAGAAGAACTTCTGGAATTCCAGGTACTTGCTGGGTAAGTTCTTATCAAGAAAGAGGAAGTTGAACCTGTAGGTTTTCTAGTTCTATGTGACCTGCCTCACGTGGAGTGAACAGAAGTCAGGCTCCCCAGATAAGGTCAGAGAGGAAGAAACCCTGATGGAAAGGGATTCCTCTGTTTTGCGCCAAGTCAGGGGAGACATTTGGACATGGTAGGCTATGACCTTAAGTAGCAGGGTTTCCCAACACATTAGATCCTCTTAATCGTAGATAAGCATCCTAGTTCTCTGGAAGTCTGCCTACAATATGCAGATAGAAAATGCAACGCTCAACTTTTGTAAGTTGTCTCTCCATAGACTCGTGCAAGAAGTTGAATATGGTGTACAAATTGTATTTAGTTTGAAAGACAAGCCAGTATCAGTGAGTTTTCTTAATAGTAGCGAATGTTCTTTTATCCAGTCTTTATCCAGAATTTAAAATAATAGCAATGGTCCTATGCTTAAATTCTGGTTCATCTATGTCTCTCTCTGAAATTGTCATTTAACAAATAACTTATTCAACATGAACAAAAGGGATTAATTTGTGTCTCGTTGTCTCCCTTAATGAATTAAGTAAGAAAACATAAAAAATAGTCGGAATTTACTTATATTTGAGTCTTCTTAAGTAAGGAGATGTGAATACTTTATGTAATATTGAGAAGATTTTTGTGTTAATTTATTTTCTTTTGCAGTGAGAAAACTGCATTTTTAAAGCATGAGTAAAAAGTTGTTTGTGTGTCTATGCGTGTGTGTGTGTGTGTGTTAGGACCCATTTTGGTTTTGGTGTACAGGTACTTCTTAATAGTTGATGCTTGTTCATAATGGAAATCACCTGTGAGTTCAAGATTCATGTAACATCTGAACTATTCCATATTTTGTTTTCTTTAAAAGAAATAAAAAATAAAAAAAATAAGTAAGCAATGTAAAAAGATTCCATAATCACCTACTTTTGTTTTTCTCTATTTAAAGATAAGGATAATAAGTTTTCGCAATTTTCCTATCCAAAATTCATCCTTGCTTTCCACTAATGGAAAGGGTGATTTTAATTTACTCAACCTATAAAACAGTTGTGTATTTATGCCTTTTCATTTGGTGCTGGGTACACTGAGATAATATTTTGTGGCTTTACTTGGGAAATTTACAAACATCTGTGTAAAAGAGAACAAAACAATAAGCAAAATTAATTTACTTTTCATTGTTATTCACCATTATCTGATTCTTGGGAAAATTGTTTCAATTTTTTAGAAGACAGTTTACCATCCCAGGATACGAAAATCCCTGCTGTGGATATTATGAGAGAGACATGGTAGAAGCTCCTGATAATATTATACTTCCAAATACATTTAAACCAATATCTGTACTTCAAAATTTATCATCTGTGAACTAAATGAATTCTCACAATTTGATCCATGACATCTGTGTTTGAAAATGCTTTTATAACTCCTAAATCACCATCTATTGTCCTTTCTTGATTATGTGCAAATGTGAATAGAGTGATAACAATTTGAGTAACCCAAAGTTCATGTGTCAATCCAAGGTTGCCCCTCCCCCCAAAAAATGCTTTCTGTTTATTGCCCAAAGTCACTTTTTGGTTTATTAATAGCCATATCTTTGAAGGACATGAGAGGGATTGTGTGCTACTTCATTATTTAAAGTTACTCTGAAGCACAGTACTGAAGTTACCTCTTTAACCATACAGATAAAAAGGCTGCAACATGCCTTACAAAGAAAATACTTCAGCTCATTGCCTTTCTTCAGACATGAATTTACATTAAATTTATCAGAAAATTAAATATTCATAAATTCATACATACTGAATAATGTATCTTTAAATAGAGACATACTTAAAAAATCACATCAAACAGAATTTTTAGATTGATAAAAATGTGATCAAGGCTTTCTTTAAATTTGACTTTGTATTTTACCTGGAAATTGAGTTTCTTTCAAATCAGTGTTGTCTGTTAACTTTCTAGAATATGACAGGAAGAATTACCTGTACTTGATCATAAAACACTAAATAAATAACTGTGAATCACAATTAATATACAGAGTTTTCAACATCTATCGAAATGAACTAGGCTACATTTCTCAGTTACATGACAATTTGGTATGGGGGGTAATATGTCCTATGCATCTTAAAGAATAAATCTGGGATGAATATATACAGTTATAGGTTCCACAGCTCTGAGATGACAAACTGATTTGTAACAGAAGTGGCATCCCAAAGTTTGAGGGATAGCTCCTAGACACCAGAGTCCTTCCCTATTCTCCTATAAATTGTCTACTATCTGTGTAGTGGTATGTGTGTATCAGCATGCATCTCTGTCTGCATTTGTTATCTAATAACAAAAATTCTAAAACATAAAATCTTAATTTATTTATTAAATTATTTTTAAAATCACCTTACTCTGCAGTATCATTATAATAATAACTAGTATCAAAGCATGGTAATTGATTTGAATTAAACTTATGTCATGATTACTATATAATATAACCATCATGTTCATGTCTCAACTACATACCATTTCAGTCATAGAGCAAACTATAATAGTGCCAGAATGATATCACAAAATATATTTTATATTGTTGGATTATGTCTATATTTTTATTTATTATGAATTCTATGTGTCTAGTATATTTTGTATTTCTACTTTTCTTCAATTTTCTTTTCCTTAGTGTTAACTTTCTTCTGTGTTACATATTTAAAACATAGCAGCTTGATTAGATCATAAAATTGTAAGTATAAATACATCTCATACATTCTTGAAATATATGCAAATATTAATCTATGTTATTGTTATGTTGAAACAATATTCTCTTATTTACCACAATATTCTATTTAGATATTAAAGTTTTATTAATATTTATAGGTTGATAAGCTGTACCTCATTAATCAAATAGGTAATTATGTATTTTGGTAGCTAAGTACTTGGTAAGTGTATTGACAAGCAACATATTAAAGAATCTTTAAAAAACAATTACCAAATTAATAAATATTTATTTATTTTCTAGGATTGGTCACTTTTTTTACTTAGCAGGTTGCATTTATTTTTGAAAATTCATAAGGAGTATATTATATTTATTTACCGATTGTTACATTTAATGTATTTGTGTGTGTGTGTGTGTGTGTGTGTGTGTGTGTGTGTGTTTGTGTGTGTGTGTGTTTTAATGGCCTGAAACTATAGAGATGGTTTTTCAGTTTCCTCTGACATCTGAAATCATAGAAACATTATTTTCCCTGACAGCAGAAAAGGAACTTCCAAGAGGAGTTTGTTTTAAAATTTCTCCCATAGGAAGACACATACTACATCCTAGCCTTTTCTTATAAGTGATACACATAGCATAACCATAATCAATAATGCATAGAGTAGTTATTTTTCAGTTAACAGATATCTGTCAATGAATGTAATGAAAACTATATATAAAAAAGATATTATCCCCTTAAAAACTATGTTTATGCAACAAATATAAGATATCGAGTTTCTGTCTTTTTCCTCTCAAAGCTGATTCAATTCTGGAGCACTTCCAGGAAATGGACAAAAGACCCTGACCTTTGACATTTATGACTAAAACACACTAAGTGCTTTTTCAGTGAACTGAATTCCCTTCATTACTCCAAACCTTTCAAATATATTTACCTTTCTTTGAGATTTTTTTCTTGGTCAGTACATTCTGGAGAATAAGTTGTCAAATGCTTAACAATGATTTGACTCATACACATGGTGTTATATAAATGTTTCAAAAATTGTGTTACTTAATAAAAGGAAAAAAACACTAAAGATTCTTCTTTTCATATAGTATATAAGTATAAATAGTATAACCACATAACTGTGGTTAGAGAATTAAAGTCTACCCTCGATGGATATTCTATATATAAATTTCTTTAATTTTACAGGAAGTTACAATGTTTTATTTTAAATTAAATATTAGTTATTCTGATGGTGTTTGTGTTTTGTTTGATTGGCTTAGGAATACAACTAAATAATTATGCCTTGGGAAAAAACATTTGTAGTCTAATAGAATATGTATGTCTTTTTTTCTTCTCATAAGACGGATCCTAGATGCTTATAAGTATCAATTACTTACAAATTCTTGAAGGAACATCTTGTCAAGTGACGGGCACATAAAATCCCTTTTACTCATTTTAATGTGATTTAACATCAATTAATATGTGTGTAATGCAGTGATCTGTGGAGAGGAGGTGACTAATTGTAAAATACATGGACCTACTGGGAGTAACTGCACATATCACAAAAAATACTCTTTAAGAAACCTGGAAAAATTAAGGTGTAAAAGTTCATGTAGGAGAAGGGTAACTCAGTTACCTTTATAGAAGAAAGAGCTTAATGAGTAAGGTAATCCAATCACTAAGTAAATTGTGTGTAATAGATTTTTCACTGAAGAGAGATTGCTACGGGAGCTAATATTGATAGCCAACTTGACATATCTAAAATTATCAATGAGAAAGCGTTGATACCTTTAAGGAGTTAGTTAGATCAGGTTAGCTTCTGGACATTTCTGTGAGGAGTCTTCATTTACTTATCGTATGAAGGTTCACCTTAACTAACAGACAAAGTGAAAGGAAGAAAGCAAGATGGCTGACTGAGCCCTAGCCTCCATCACTCTGTGCATTCAGCTGCAATGTAGGCAACGTAGGCAGCTGCCTCACAATCCAGAAGTCAAAAACTTCCCTCCTTGATGGACTGTTACCCTCAGTTTGAACCATGGTCCCCAAATTACCCTCTTTTTTTTCTTAGTTGATTCTGTCAGGTGTTTTGTGTAACCTGTAAAGTTACCAATACAGTAGTCCTAATGGGTGCCAGAACTAAAAATTTCAACAAATTATATTTGGAATTCTGATCATCTCTTATTGTGTCTCTTGAACTTAGAAACATTTAATCTACAAAAGTAACAGAAGAGGTAGGCTACTTACAAAAGTGCTAAAGAAAACATAAATAAAGAATAAAATATTCATTAATTTTTACACAGTCACTTTTTCTTAGAGAACGTGAAAAAGTGGCTATTTTTCTTTTTGCTTGTTTTTTTAAAATTATTTTCATAATGTGTTATATTACTATGAGTATTGTGTGTCTCTGTGTTCAAGATAAATGTGTATAGACATCAATGCCATAATGCTGGATATGTAGCAGAGGATTGCCTTTTCTGGCATCAGTGGGAGGGGAGCCCCCTTGGTTCTGTGGAGGCTCATTGACCCAGCTTAGGGAAATGCTAGGGTAGTGAGGCAGGAGTGGCTGGATGGGTAGGGGAGCACCCTCATAGAGGCAGGGGAAATAGGAGAGTATACAGGGTTTGTCAGGGGAGGAACTAGGGAGAGGGATAACATTTGAAGTGTAAATAAATAAAATAACCAATAAAGAAAAGAAATAAAAAGAAATTAGAGTACGACTTTGTGAAACACACACATACACTCACACACATGCACGTATTTGGAAAAATAGTCTGAAATACAAAGATTATTTGTTATTAAAGCTTTATCTCTATTTCCCAAACAGATTGTTCATTAAGAAGTATGCACATATTATGACAGCTTGTTTTCAATTAGATATGTGCATCTTGTTTGAAGTGAAATGATCATAAATCTTTTCCATTTTATATTTTTGATATACTTTTCATATGTTAATTCTTGAGTGTTTTAAACCTTAACTACTTATGCTGAGTAGTTGAGGCTACTCTTTGGACCATTGAACTACAAAGAAAATGCTTAATTATGTTTACAGTTTTGGTTCCAGCCGTGTTTATAGCTATCCTGGGGCACACAAGTTGTACTGTACAGTTGCTATGTATGGAACTTTACACTGAGCTCTTGTGTTAGGTCTCAATAGACTTGACCACAAAGAATGATATAACCTGCACTATGAAGTATTTACCTCACCAAAAAATTTTTTAAATAGATTGATTTTTTAAATAATTTAGGGACATATTCATAATAAGCAATCTAAGATCTAAAGCTGGGCAGTGGGGGCGTACGCTTTTAATCGCAGCACTTGGAAGGCAGAGGCAGGTGGATTTCTGAGTTCGAGGCCAGCCTTGTCTACAGAGTGAGTTTTAAGACAGCCAGAGCTATACAGAGACACCCTGTCTCAAAACACCCCCCCAAAAAGAAAAAAAAAACAACAAAATAAAACCAAAAAACAAAAAAAAAAAACAAAAACAAAAACAAAACAAAAAATAAGATCTAAAGATCTAAAGGAACTCAGGCAATCTGAGCCAGCAGGATTATAAAACAAGTCACGTGGTCAGAGCACTCATCTTGTAAATGTGTTTGTTCGACAAGTCTGATGACCATGCTTCTATGCTTTAAATCCACATAAACACACCACACACACATACACACATGCACGCATGTATGTACACAAATGCACAGAAAATTTTATATTCATTTTAGCTAGTGTCTTTGTTGTCAAGAACTGCAGTCAGATTCAGACCACTAGACAGAGCCCCACAATTTAATAATCTCTACTGTAGAGGAAATGAAAAATGCAAAGCTGCATGCTAAATATCAAAATTTTCTCTCAGAAGTTATCCATGTGTTCTCTGTACATTTCATTCTTTTGAATGAGAAAATCAAGGAAACTTCATCTTACAATTCATGTATAGCATATCCACATTTAATAAGTGAGGTAAAAAGTAAACTTCATATTATATTTAATCAAAGTTTATTAACTTAATCTTTTTCAGCAACATGACGTTTATGCAAAACAACATATTCCAGGGTTATTTCTTTTTTTCCATATACACACACAATTTTAATTATTTTTTTCATGTTTCTGTCTTGCATGTTTTATAACATTCTTCTCTTTTTAATTATCAAATCATAATTTTTACTTTTTAACACAGGTGTTATAAACACAAAAATTCAGGATGTGGGGAAGGGGATGACACAGGAGCATAGGTGGTCAGGGGAGTACAGATATCTTTCAGAATTGGGTATCAGCTGGGTAAAGTTAAGGGAACAGGTCACTATGACTCTGCCTATGATTCACTTGTCCTCATCTAAGTTGGTACTATCTGCCAAGACTGACTATTTACAAGGTCTGTGACTACTCAGGCTGGTAAATTTACACAAACGCTGCCTGTTTACAGTAGCTTATAGTCATCTGTTTCAGTGTTTTTCCACAGAGACCCAAGACTTTGTGTTAGCAGGTATGTATGTCAGGCCTATTGCTGATTTTAGGCTTATGGCTGATTTTAGGCCTTCACTATATAAGGAGGGCTGCCCCTGACATTATTTCTAAAGTGTGCCTGAAAGTCTTTTTGTTTTGTTTTGTTTTGTTTCGTTTTGTTTTACCAATAGCTTTTCTTTTTTTTTCTTTTTTTTATTAATAACTTTTCTTTTAAATGTTAATCAAAGGCTTAATAAGTTTGGTAATGCTCAATAACAAGACACCCATACAATCACAAGTGTAACCCAATACCCAACCTAGATATACCAACTATCTTTGACTGGCAGAGACACGCAAATATCTGCCTCCATTCCCCACCACACACTTTTTTCCCATAGGAATTTACTTTACTTGCAATATGAATGGCATATTAAAAATTAAAAATACAGCATTTTACAAGTTCCATATGTGGCCATGTTATTCTATTCAGCTCTGTAAAAACAGATACATGAGCCCCCACACCATGAATGCCTATTACAACACCACAGAAAACCACATATCCGTAGGCTGCTCTTCTCAAATCTATAAGCAGCACTTTGAACTAATAGGCATATTAAACTATTTAGTCTACATAGACAGAATAGATCATTTACAGTGTGTCCTAGTATCTCTAATAGGTTCTGACTTCTTTTTTATTATTAGTAACTTTTTTAAAAATGTTAATCAAAGGCTTTATAAGTTTGGTAATGCTCAATAACAAGATGCTCATACAGTCCAAAGTATAACCCAATACTCAACCTAGATATACCAACTATCTTTGACTGGCAGAGACACGAGAACATCTGCCTCCATGTTCCCCCCACCTCTCTCTCTCATCTCCTAGTTGCTCCTCTCCTTCTCCTCTTTCTCTCCTTACTCCTCCCAACTTAGCTCCTACTACATATCACCCTTCCTGTTAAAATAAAACTTTTCTCTCAAAATACAATTAGAACATAACTATACCAATTTGTATCAATAAGGTACAAGATAGACCTAATACCCAGTCCATCATATTGTTGACTAACCAGAACCTCTGTAATTCCTCCTAACTAAAAGACTTAGTTCTGAACCTAGCTTTTTTCTTGGCTTTAGAATGAATGTCAGCTGAAAACCATCCTCTAAAATCTTTTCTCTCAAAGTAAATAGCCAAAATTGGCTATGAGACTATAAGTCTTCAACGCCATCAGAAATCCATGATTGAATTAACTGAAATTTTGGGAAGTACAAAGCATAGCTTCTAAAACTTAGCCAATTTATAGAGACAGCTGAACACCTGGACAGTCCCTATACTACAAAACGTTGGAGCATCCAATCTTCAGCCTTCTGGCCCAGGATCACCTGAAAGACCTAGTGAGGCAGAAGTTAGGCAAGGCTGCTGTGGCTCCACGGTTCTTCACAGCACAGCCCCAATGACAGGAGAAAGTCCTTGAATTTCCAAAACTGGTTTATTGGCATGATGATGGTTGAGTATGGATTTGCACCCCCCTGAAACCCAGGGCAGACATGAGTTAAATAGGGAGGAAGAGAAGGGGGATGCACTGAGGAAAAATGCGTAATTGGCTCCACCCTTTGGCCTTCAGGCATCTTATTAGTATATAAATCTCTTTAGGGTCTGAGGCCTGTTCATTGTGACTATTAGCCATAGACCTTTCTGTGGGAGGTGTTGTGTAGGGCTGAAGCTAAATTGAAAGAACCAGGGCCCAGGAGCAGAGCTGAATTCTTGAACTCCTGCTGTCCAGGGTTCCAGACTTATGATTGACCAAGCACCCAGCTGCTTCTCACAGCCCACTGCCCCACAGTGTGGTTATCTTCTTTTGGATTTGTTGGAATAAGATTAATTTCTTGCTCTTTCTAAAGTATAATTTTCCTCCTTGTATTGGAGCTTTCCCACTATTATCCTTTGTAATGCTGGGTTTGTGGAAAAGATATTGTGTAAATTTGGTTTTATCATGGAATATTTGGTTTCTTTATCTATGGTAATTGAGAGTTTTGTTGGGTACAGTATCTTGGGCTGGCATTTGTGATCTCTTAGGTTCTGTATGACATCTGTCCAGGATTTTCTCGCTTTTATAGTATCTAGTGAGAAGTCTGGTGTAATTCTCATAGGTCTGCCTCTATAAGTTACTTGTCCTTTTTCCCTTACTGCATTTAATATTCTTTCTTTTTTTGTGCATTTGGTGTTTTGATTATTATGTGACAGGGGGTATTTCTTTTCTGGTCTAGTCTATTTGGTGTTCTATAGGCTTCTTGTATGTTTATGGGCATCTTGTACTTTAGGTTAGGTAAGTTTTCTTCTGTAATTTTGTTGAAGATATTTACTGGCCCTGTAAGTTGAGAATCTTCACTCTCATTTACACCTGAAAGTGTTTAATGAGTAAAGAGGAGACTATCACTCATTTCCATTCACTCTTCCTGTGACTGTGAGACATAGTTTGTTGAAGGATGCCTTTCAGATGGTGCCACCATTTTATTTATACCTTTCCCATAACTCATCAAAAGCGAGAGCTCATGAACGACAGAGGCATAAGGGAAATCTAGAATTTCTTTTTTAAATAGCTTTTTAAAATATGTGTGGGGAATGGGGAACTGGGAGTAGCCACTAGAAAGTCCCAGATGCCAGGAACCCAAAAGGTTCCCAGGACCCAACAGGCATGACATTATCCAAAATACCCAATAAAGGGGAGAGAGAACCTGTAGAGTCCATATCCAATGGACAGGCATGGCCCCCAGTTAAGGAATGGGGCCACCCACCCATCTTAAAAATATTAATCCAGAATTGTTTCTGTCAAAAGGAAATGCAAGGACAAAACGTGGAGCAGAGACTGAAGAAAAGGCCATTCAGAGACTGCTCCATCTAGGGATCCATCCGATATTCAGACACCAAAGTTAGAGGCTATTGCTGATGCCAGATCACTTGCTGCCTGGAGCCTAGTATAGCTATCTTCTGAGAGGCTGTGCTAGAGCCTGACCAATACAGATGCTGAAGCATATAGTCAACCATCAGACTGAGTGTGGGGTCCCCAAGGGAGGAGTTAGAGGAAGGACTGTAGGAGCTGAAGGGGTTTGCAATCCCGTAGGAAGAACAATATTATCAACCAACCAGACTACCCAGAGCTCCCAGGGAATAAACCACAAACCAAACAGTACATATGGAAGGACCTATGGCTCCTGCTGCATATGTAGCAGAGGATTGCCTTATCTGACATCAATAGGAGGGAAGTCCCTTGGTTTTGTGGAGGCTAGGTAACCCAGGGTAGAGGAATACTAAGGCTCTGAGGGAAGACAAGGTGGGTGAGTGGGAAGCACCCTCATAGAAGCAGTGGTGAAGGGAACAGAATAGTGGGGTTGCAGAGGGGAAACCGGGAAGGGGAATAACATTTGAAATGTAAATAAATAAAATATCCAATAAAATGTAAAACAGTAAATAAATAAATAAGAAAATACACCCTCAAAAGTAAATCTAGCCAAGCGTATATTCCCAATTGACTTAGGCACTCAGGAGTTTTGGATTTTGTTTTTATTTAGTAGAGAACAAACGAAGGTTAATACAACACAGCACAACATTTTGTTGTTTGAATGACACAAGATCTAGACAGGCTCATGTAGTGTAACAGTCACCAGTTGATGGTGCTGTTTGGAGAGGTTGTGGAACCTTTAGAATGTGGATCCTAGGGTTAAGTAATCTATTAGGGTCACTTTGAGAGTCCATAGCTTCACTACACTTTATCTGAATCTCTCCATTTCCTATGTTCAGTAGTGATGTGGTCTCTAAGCTTCCTGAATCCAGATGCAACTGCCATGCAGCCTAGCAACTATGAACTCTGGAAATGTAAGTCAAAATAAACTTCTTTTTTTGTAGTATTTGCTTTTGATTCTGGTGTTTTGTCCAAAAACCAGAAAACTAACATATAAATAGATTTTTGTATCTTTATCAAAGCAATAGTAAAATTACAGATTATTGAATGGTATCCAACTCATACTTTCCAATTTATAAGTAAAACTAGACAGAATTAATAATTACTTCCACCACATAATAAATTCCAATGAAGTTTCAAATATATATAGAAAGCTACTTAAGGAGCAATTTCTGAGTGTACCTCATATTTCAAATGTTAGGCAAATAAACAGGTATCAGGTATACAAATATATATATTTTCAAATTTAATTATATTTTACTTAGTGTGTATGTGTGTGTGTGTGTGTGTGTGTGTACTTATGCTTTTTAAAATATTTACTTTCAATTATGTACTACACATGTGGGAAGTATGTGCATGTCAATACAGACATCTGCAGGTCAGAGCCTTTTGATCCCTGACAGCTGGAGTTAGTGTTGGCTGGGAGCCACCTAGCATCTATGCCATGAACTGAATTCAAAGGCTCGGAGAGAGCTGTTGTGATCTGAAACATTAAGCTATATCTACAGTTCTCATGTACTGTTTTAATGTAAATATTGGAAATTTTTGTTGAAGAAAACTACATTTGAAATAAGTTCTAGATCATGTTATATGGCCAAAATAACGTGATCTGAATTGCAATCTTAGCTATGATAATTGGACAGAGAAATGGGCAAGTTCTATTTAACTAACTTCCCAGACAAACTAACGAATGTGCTGAAGGTTTCTTCTTCATTTTCAGTTTAAAACTGTTGGTTCTTTTTTAACTCCAGCAGCTTACGTCTCCTCTTTAATATTTAATCCAAGGATATTTATAAGGTGCTTTATACGAGGGTGGGAGGAAGCTAGGAAAGGAAAAACATAAAGAGGAGAAATGATGTGTGGAGAAACAACTAGGGAGTGAGGAAAGGATGAAAGAAGGGGGAGAGGGAGAAAGAAACAGAGAAGGGGATAGCTGTATATCAATTAAGGTTAGTTAGTCATTCAATGTCCAAACTACAACAAGAAGATGGTTTAGAGTTGGAGAAAATACAAACATTTATCTGTGGTAAATATCTTAATCTTTGGATATTGTGTCTCATTTATTTACAAATTTAAACTAAACTCATATGGAGTAAATTAATAACCTGAAATTGAAATGCAGTGGTGCTTCTAAAAGCACATCTAAAGTGTTCATCACAGAGAAATAGTTATAAAAATGCAGTTGAATGTGCCAGTCTGACCCAGACTCACCATTTTTAGATTTGTGATTTGATCCTGAGAAGCTCTATTTTGTAAGATGCAATGTTATGTGATAATCCACAATAATAACCATGATTTTAAAAGAATACATGGTATCTAAGGAAGGAGCAACAAATTATCAAAGGAAAACACATGTACCTAATACTTCCTACACAACTTTGAAGTGACATGATTGTCATTCATTTGAAGTTCTCAGGTTTAGACAGGACTTATAGGATTCTATGTAAATAATAATGGATTCACATGCTGTTCTAAGAAAGTAGAATGTTGTATTGTGTCCTTTACATAATTTCTTCCAACTACATTGTTTACAAGCCACTCCAATCAGTCTAGATATTGACAGTAATACAATGAATATTACAGAAAAATTTCATTATGACCTTTAGCATTGCCTTTATTATTATTATTATTATTATTATTATTATTATTATTGCATCTCCTTTGTGTAAAACAATGGGATTCATGGTGACATTTGCATTCATTCCCAGAAGTGCTGAGTTCGCTCCCTCTTTGTGTGCAGTTATCCATGTCTGTACTATTAGAATAAAGACCACATCTACAGATGGACATTGAAAAGACATTTTTTTTTTAGATCCAAATCAGGATTACTATACTGAAGAGCTACCATATAAATCTAAAATATGGAAATACTAGGTATATTAATAAGCAATATTAAATAAGTATTGTTACAGACAGCTCTAATCTCAGATGCCAGCAGGGCAATTGAGAAGTTGGAGAGCAGTTGGGATAACATTAAAACCATGCTCACAACAAAATAAAACAAAACAAACAAATTAACAAATACTAAAATTCAGCCATCCTTCAGAGCTGAAAATTGGCCTTACACACACATGTGCTTCTTGTGATAGTTTTTGTTTAATCTTATATTTTATTTTTAAAGATGAATGAATGAATGAATGAATGATTGAATGAAAACCTGACCACTAGGGTAAAGGTGAACAACTGTCCCACAATACCCACTAGGAAATGAAAACATCAGTTTTCTTCCATAGAGTGACACTAGGAATATCAACCACTCCAGGGGAGGCCCAAGGCTTAAAAGTAGTTGACCAACATATAACAGACTCCACATATTTTTTAGTGTGTGATTTTATTTACTTAAATTTTGATTTTTTTTTTTTTTTTTTTTTGGTGGTGTTTGCATGGTGGTATTTTGTTTTGACAAGGAGTGGTATTTTTTTTCTTTTCTTGTTTTATTGGTTTGGGGGTGTTGTTCTTGCATTAAGTTTTTCCTTTTTTGCTGTTTGTTTTTTATGAAATAAATTTGAGTGGATAGGAAAGGGGAGAGGTTCTGGAAGGACTTGGATAAAGGATCAAATGATCAAAATATATTTACATTTTAAAAACATTTTTTAAAGTAAAATAAAATGCTCTAGAATAAAATTAATCATATTAATTCTATCTATCACAGCACTGTCTCTTATTGCAGTAACCCCAATATTTGCACAAGGATCAAATTCAGTCTGTGCTTTAAGTACAGCATCTTTTCTTTTTACCAATTTATCCAGTAATCTTACTGTATTGCTGAGGTGGCTTCTTTTTCTCCTCTTGACCTAATGGAAGGCTGTTATTGGAAGGTTCTAAGAAACCAATGAAAAGGACATTTGGTACAGCTATAGAGGATATACAGAGATCACCAAGATAGTCCATGTCTTATATGACACTTTTTTTTCCAGAGATGGTGCAAGCTGAAGAAGTTGTGATTGCAGCAAGATCTACTAAAGCAGAAGTTGTGGTCTTAAAAGACCCCGAATTTGAGTATTTTTTTCAGATGGAATTCTGTCTCGTTACAGTCTCCCAAAGTGCACAAATTAGGTTGTTGTCAGATCGAGTCACCCTCCAGTGATCACTAAGAGAGGAGCTATTCAAGTAGATCTCTGTAAGAGTAAAGACTGACAGCTGTCAATGCAAGATTAAACGTCCACAGCAGCTTAAATTTCTTAAAGAAAAGCAAACATTAAAGGGCATTTAAGTTAAATACCTATCATTAAGTTTTTTGCTTTGTTACAGAAGAAGAAGATTCCCCTTTTCCTGGGGCACTAGGTAGATGTTAAATGTGAATGTGTAAACAAACTAAGAAATTATTACCATTATTAATCAGTGCTTTTGTATTTTTTATTATTGCAAGCACCTGAAGATACTTGTTTTTTTTGTCAAATGTTTAATATTGTTTACAAAAAGACAGTTCAAATTTCTAATTAGCAATTGATAGACTACCATTGACTGTACTGCTTCCCTTAATCAAAGTGACCATCAGTCAAACAGCAAGCAAGCTTATCCTTATGCTAGCCATTTTGGAGATTTCACCAATGCCTCAAAGATAGTCAGGAAGATCACAGCTGCATGGTCTGACTCCTCAATATACATCAGCCAGCATTGTTTCATACAGTTTGTCCTGGAATTTTTGCTAACACAATTGTCAGTGAACCAATATCTGCCAACCATATCCATGCGGACAACATAAGACATATCAGAACAATCATCTTGTTTGATGTTGGGGGGGTAATGCTGTCAACTGTGCAGACACAAATCTTCATTTGCATGCTATGTTTGCTGTGATATGATATGTTTGCAAAACACTTCTGGCTGGATAAAGAAAATGTTTTACATATGAAGTTGGCTAATGAAAAATCTCAAGGTTACAGAACTAGGTCCATTAAAAAGCTTCTCTTACCTGGATTTTTTCTTACTTTTTTTTTCATAGTATCTGCTAAGTTGATAAAATATTGGAAAAAATTAGAAAATAACCAAAGACAGAAGTAATGGGTCCTGAGCTAGGAAATGGTCGTTATGGGAAAGTAGGAAATTTACTGTTTGACAGCAAAGAAGGAAGCTGGGTTGTTTAAGCAGTCAAAGGTATAACATATGAGTGTCTAATGCTAAGGAAGGGGAGAAAGCTGTAAGGAGTCAGAGAAGACAAAGATGATGTTGTCATGTTTGTGAGACTTCTAAAGTGTTATAAAGGCTTCAAGCCAAGGGTCTTAGACACTTGAGCTGGTAACTATCTCATTGGTTGTTGTCAAGGATTGATGAATCCCAATGAACAGCTTGCCTAGAGGTAACAATACCAACTGCTGCCAAGGCTAACTAATTCTGATTTCTTAGGCAGACAATAAAGCTCTATTGCTTGTAGCTTAAGAACCCTGATTCCCAATGTCTATGGGAAAGCTGTTACATGAGGGGACACTATCTAATATTGCTTCTACCTGTCCTGTGTCAGAGCTAGCTGTTCTCCAAAGCCATCGGGAACTAAAGCCATGAAAACTATCTCTTGAAGACTTTATCTTTATCTACCTATTTTTTTTTAATGTAGGTAAAGCAGATGATCCAGGAAGATGGGTCATAACAAATGCATTTAAAGTTCTTTTCTTATTCAAGGAAGAGTTAGACATTTTCTGTCTCACTCCAACTGAAAAGTTTTCCTATGTACCCGATGACACACTGTGTTGTTTATTTGTGGTTTATAAAGAACATGGCTATTGTCTCTAAAGGAAAGATACGAAGTATTAATGAAGAATTTCCTGTAATTTAGACTTCTTTGATGTGTGACATTTGGTGACCTGTAGTGGTTTAAGTGTGATGGTTATGAGCTTTTCTTTTCACACTACAATTCTTAGAACTACCTCCAAGAAAGTTGAGTATTCAACTCAGCTTTCAAAATAGCTGGTATAAAAATAGCTGGTGTTTGTGTTTAAGCCTAGGCTGAACAACAGAACTTTAAAACTTTTTCCTGTTTGTGGAAGTCTCTGAGACCACTTACATGTTAAACAGCATTGTGTAGATGCTGCCATGAGTGTATAGTTGCTCAGAATACTTAATTCGGCTAGAAGAATTAAGGTAATTTAAAACAAAACAAAAACTAAACTTAAAAAGAAATATGTTGCTAGGTCCAAGTTGCCAAAGGATTGTTTGTTTATTGTGTAAACAAAAACCTAAGTTCAGAATTCTTCAGGAATATTATAAGGATGGGTTTGTGTTTACAGGAAAATTCGTTGATCCATCCTCAAAAGTTGAGTACCTCAGGCAAGGACAACTAGTTTTAGGTTAAGCCTAACAAACCTTTATCATATTAACAAGCCACACTCTGCTGACTGTTCGTAAAATCTGATTGCTTTTCTTATATTTTGTTTCTCTCTGCCCCATTTCAAGGGACAGACATGGCAGTTGGATTCTCAGTAGATATTTTCTTTATACTCACCATATTATCTAATTTGGTCGTTTTACTGCTCCCTTTATACAGCAATGAGATTTATTCTATGTTTTTAATAAATTCAGATTAGAAAATGTCAATCTCAGGCAAAGATTTTAATCACAAAGAGGTAACCAAGGAGAAATGTTTCCTAGTAGGAAGTCACACCCTTGTCTGAAACATAGATTTTATCCCTGAAACCCACTTTATGGACGGAAGGACCTAAATCTTGTCAAATGTCTTTTCATCTTTCCAGATAAATTGTAGCACATGCTCTTCTCCATATCCCCCAAATACCTAAATGTTTAAAAGAAAATTAAATGCCACTCAAGTGCTAACAAAAAATACCACAAGACATTGAGCAAATGTCAAACACCTATGGTTTAAATTCCAATATAGAATTACTATCTTTTCTTTTTTTTTAATTATCAAATCATAATTTTTACTTTTTAACACACAAGTTATAAACACAAAAGTGCAGGATGTGAGGAAGAGGATGACACGGGAGCATACTATTTTTACAAAACAATAACATAAAAACTAAAGGTAGTAAGCAGGAAATGAATTTTTCTACAGTTGCTTTTCTCTGTCAAGTGTCAAAGAATCCAGAAAACACTGCCATGCAGTTTTTAACTTGTCTGAATATCTGAATTGATGAGTGTGAAGGCTTGACTGACCTTGACCTAAGACAAGATCATGATGGTGGAGAAGTAGATAAACAGCCAACATTTGTTATGGGTTGCTAGCCTCCTTGAATAGACAGTCTATCTACTTCTCATAAGACCTAACATTCTTCATGACTATTAGGAAAAACACTTGGAATGCACCATTAAGTTTGTCAGACCTCTATCCTCTAACAACTCTAAAGCTAATGTAACAGAAGAGAGTTTTCCCCTGTGTTCCAGCCCAGCAACCTGACTTATAACCAACATAACCTGTAAATGCATTAATTTTAGACTTTATTCTCTTTCTGACTACAAAAACTCATATAAACTCTTCCACACTGGAACACTCCATTAAAGGTAACGTGAACTTATGTTCCTCACTTATTTGTCCTCATATTTGGCTGAGAGAAATCTAATTCTTCTTTCCCTGTAAAGCAGAATTGCCATTTCATGTGACATTTCTCCTGGCCTACAGAACTTTGTGAGCTCATTATTTTCCAGTCTTTCAGTCTTTTTTTTTTTTTTTTTTTCATGTTGCAGGAGTACATTTTTTTCTGAGTTTTTGTTATTTATGTCTATGGGAAAATGTTCCTGATGTAAAGCATATATACTGGTTACAGTTTGCTGGATTCCAATGATCTAGGTTTAGTCTTAAGCAAATTATGTGCCTAAACCTTAAGAATGTAGCTTTCTCATCAACTCTTATCCTTATTGTAAAGGTCAAAGTGTTGCTTAAGGCCAGTCCACTGTCTCTCCAGATATAGCTGAGATATGTCATGTATACCAAGTATTGTGACCCTTTCAGAAACAGATGGAAATACCTTCCTTCCATATGAAATCCCCATGTTTTTATTTAATAATAGTATACAGATGTCCATTATAATTTAATCAGCTGACTGGTTAGGATAATTTTTAAATTATTTCCTCAAATATTAGATTCAAGACAAATTCAGTCTTTATATGAGTATGACTTGCTGAAACCCTCATATGTGTGACCTGTATCTCAGCTAGTCTATGAATATGTTGTGTGGCTAAACATTTATATAGTTTAATGGTTGTTTCAAAAAAATATTGGGAAATTGTAGCTTTGTTCGGTTTTAAAGAAACTACTTCTTCAACCTAACATGAAATTACTCATTATATTTTAGTTCCTAGCGAGTCTGGCATGTATATGAATGTGTTTGTATGTATTCACCTGTACACACCCATCTACATAAATATATATGTGAAAGAATGTGGGGAACAGAAATCAATTCTGGCATCTTTTTTTGATTGCTTTCCACGTTATTTATTTATTTATTTATTTACTTATTTATTTATTTATTTATTCAAACAGGTTCTCTTACTGAATCTGAAGGGCTTATTGCTCACTTTTCTGACAGAACTTTTTCCTTAGCCCCCAAGACTGGCTTTGATATCATATCTTAACCCGATTTTGTACAACAGTGCATTTCTCATAATTAGCTTTGGAAATGTTTATTCTCTCTTAGTGTGTGTTATTCCTTCTGTACATTAATGTTCCCTCAATATTAAACACTGTATTTTTTTAAATAAAACTAAATACTAACTTTGTGTGTTTTTAAATGTAGTCCCTATGAACTGGTATTACTTAAGAGATACCATAAAAGCAAGAACTCACATCTGGAGGACTAATAGCTCAGCTTTGTTGAGCATAGTAAAAATCATGAGAGCTTTGGGAGAAAACATCAAATAGGATAATTACCAATGTTAGAAAGCTATAAATGACATTTTCATGTAAGGAACTTCTGTAAATTGGATCAAGATAACCCTTTTGGTTATTGAGATGCTTAAGTGGAACTGTTTGGGAGAAATTCTTGCTTTTTATTCTGCACCTCTGCTTTATTTCTCCATTACGATGATTTTATAGTGAACATGCCTGCTTGTAAAGTAATTTTAGCAAATGTTTAAAAGTATCTTCCGGGCTGAGTGTATTAAGTTTTATATAAGCCATGTTTTCAATGTTCAGCTTTATTGCAGCTGTGTCCGTGGACCCTATGGTGTTTATGTAAGCTGCGGGCTACTGCCATCATCTTTACAGCATCTAGCCAACTGCTTTTATGTCTTTAAGATACTCTTACAGCTAAAATAGCATTGGCAATAAGCACGTGGGGAAATAAAGACACATCTTAGCAATGGACTTCCCAAAAAATCTGCAGATCTGATGGTTGAATAGGCCCATAAGTGCTTTGTAGTTTTGCACATAATCAAGACTGGGATTTCTTCTGAAATTTTTATCCTTAGAATGAAGTTATTTTCATGGAGGGAAGGGAACATGCTTTGATAAAGCCCTATATGGAAAGGATTCAATCATTAGGAGAGTACTTGGTCTTTGATTCTTCTTTTGGATTGAAAAGAGCCCAGTTAATTTAAATGGTTCTAGTTTGGTGAAATTTTTGAATCGATTTTATGGGTTCCTCTTAGAATTCAAATGCTGTAAAAGTAATGTGCAATTTCTCACTTTTTTTTTTCATTTTTCTTCCTCTAAGCCCTCGAAGTTATTGCTATTCTATAAGCAATCATCAAAATTTAAATTATCAGTGTTCTGATTTTAAAGTAAAAGTTCTTGGAAGTATAAAAAGAACATAAAATAATCATATTAATTCTAAGTACCAAATAAAATTTAGGAGGTCCAGTTAAAGAATTGTGTACAATTTTTATTTACAGTTCTTTCTATATATCTATGCATTTTCCTTGTATTTAGGTAAATTTATTTCTCATTGATAATATAAGGTTATAAATATGATGTGTCACTTAGCTGTTTGATTTTATCCAAAGTACCAAAACTTTGAAAGACAATTTTTTATACTTATGAGATTTTAGATATAAATACAAAGATACTGTCTTGTTGTTCTATAGAATAGCCAGTGCAATAATATAGCAGCTGATACATAATTGTGTTTCCCATTGTGAACAGGAGCTTTACAATTATTTATGTATTTTAAATATTAGGATAATTTAATATGTAATATTCTAGCTTTAAATTTCTGTTACACCATTAAAATGTGATTTCAGCTATCTAGCAGGTAATAAGACAGGAAAATATATAAAAATTAGAACAAATAAGATGATCAAATAAGAATTTTTAAGTATTTAGAGTATGAATACTTCTAAGACCAACCAATATCTGTAATATACAATTCACACTTTGAATAATTTCTTCATAGTTTCTTAACAGTAATAATACATGCTAGCAAAAGTGTGTTAGGCAGACATACTTATATAGGTATTATCTTTTATTGGAATCAAAAGATATTGTCTTATTTATCTTAAGATTTTTTAATTTTATTTTTACTTATATATAAGTTGGAATGAGGAATCTGTGTATGAGTCCATTGTCTGCCTAGTTCAGGAGACAGTATCATGTAAGTGGAGGTACAGGCTGCTGTGACTTTTCTAATGTGGATGCTAAAAATCAAATTCTGCAGCATCAGGAAGTGCTCTTAGATCTGAAACCTCTTCAGATCTACAATTCTTCCTTTCTTTTATATTTTCAATATTTAATGGAATAAACCTGAAACATTATTAAAGAGTATAATCTGTATAAAATATTGATCATATATTTTACATTTTTAATTATGAGGTTTTAGAGATAAATTTTATTTTTAAATATGTGTGTATGTGTATGTATGTGATTATGAAACAGATGAATCTCTCATCACTCAAAAATAGTAAAATCATCACTACTTGATAATTCTGCAAATATGTCTTCTTTATTTTGTATACTTCTTCATCTCCCATTATAATGAGGAAACATTTTAAAGGGTTTGTACTTGCCACTGAAAGTTGTTTATCACTTTTAAATCAAGTGCATAAAGGTATAACATAGAGGAAAATTTAATATAAAATTTAAATAGAGGAAAAAGCATTTTAGTTATGATCTGACCTCCTAAAGAAAGACATGCTTATTTTAGCATATTTTATTTTAGTCAACACGCTGAAGCATCATTGCATATTCGGACAGCATCAACTCAGACAGAACTTAAACCTCTTTTTTCAACCTAATTTTCATTGACTATTTAAAAGTGAGAAAAAAAAATGAAGCCAACCAACGGACAATTCTTAAGAGAAGAGAATGAAAAAAACAAAATATGTAAAATAACAAAAGAATAGGAAGAAACATGTAAAAAGAGTAGACAGTGTGCATGATGAACTTTTATAGAAAAAACAATTATCCATTTGTTCTTCATTATTTCACAGCCTGGACTATGTATGTATATTCTAATTTTACTGTATCTATTGTTTTGTTACAGGATGGTGCCTCCTTATATTGTACAAAATATATAAGTTCAGACATAATAAATATATTACACAGCTTTTTAAAATTTAACTTGGCCTTGAAGGTGGCTTCTCAGTGTGGAAATCCCTAGAGTTTAATGAATAGATTGGTCAGGTTTCTCTTCTTCCTTGATCTCCTTCCTGCCTCTTTTTATTTCCACTCTCCTTTTCCTCTTGCTTATGCTCCACCCCATTCTCTTTCTTCTTGTTCTATTTGTTGCATATTGGAGTTTGGCAACTGAGGTATATTATTTTAAACTAGTAAGAAAACCATCCAGGGCTACACAGAGATATGCTGGCTTGAAAAACAAACAACCAGCACATATTGTAGTTCTTCAAAGTTTCTTTTCATTCTTTGCCTCTGTGCATGCACATATGAATGTGTGTGTTTCTGCCATATCTCTGTGTAGCCCTGGATGGTTTTGAGCTTGGTTTTATAGACCAGACTGTCCTCATGCCTTCTAAATGCTGGGATTAAAGGCATGTGTCACCACAACTGACATGAACTATGAACTGATATCTACTTAGTTCTAAGCTCTATCCATACATTCTCAAATTTTGAAGATGATTGAATGCAGATGTGTATGTAAAAGTCAAGCCTAGACTTCTAAGCTGTATGTCATTTTTCCAGTTTCATTTAATTCTGTTTTCTTTTCATGTGTGGCTGATTGATTATGGTGGTTGAGTGAAATCTCACTGCATGTTCAATGCTTAGAAGGTGATCTACCAGTGGGTAAGCTTCCTTGCCCTCATTTCCTTAAAGGTAGAGCTAATTCATATTCATATTTCCCACCTCATAGAAGTTGATGAACTCATATTATTTCTGCCTACTTCATATTGCTGTATTTTTTCAATTTTTTCAATAGTTTACTAAGTGTACTCCTAACTCTATAGTATTTTCCTCATAATTCTTTTGTAAAATACTCCAAAACTTATATTTCTAACTAAAACTATGAACAGTTGAAGTAGTCATTTAAGGCTCACCTTATTATTTCAATATATATGGAATGAAAACCTTGCACACATCAAGAAAATGGTTAATATTCTTGCAATAATATATTGCAAAGAAACTGGTGAAGCTTCAGAATGTGAGCAGAAGGGAAAGCTGTGAGAGGAGCCCACAAAGATTTCATGAGAGCCAGACCTGGATATAGGCTTGGGTGTTCATGAAGTACTTTAGACAGGGATATGACACAGAGAAATGTATCTGGCTCACACATCTTTTTTTCTTTTTCTTTTTGTTTTCTGATATCCTTGTTTTTATTTATTTATTTATTTATTTATTTAATATTTTATTTATTTACATTTCAGATGTTATTTTCTTTCCTGGTTTCCCCTCCAAAATCCCCTTTCCCATCCTCCCTCCCTCTGCTTCTATGAGGGTGTTTACCCAACAGCTCTCCCACTCCCACCTGCCTGCTCTGGCATTCCCCTACACTGGGGTATCCAGTCTTCCCAGGACAAAGGGACTCTCCATTGATGTCCAACAAGGCCACCCTCTGCTACATATGCAACTGGCGCCATGAGACCCTCTTATTTGGTAATAGTAAGCTAGAATTCAAAACAGTCAAATAAGCAAGAGAAGATACAGTAGGTCTGGAGGAAATGGGGTGCTAGTTTAATTAGAAAGACAGTATAAGGAGTAATAATAGAAAGAGGTGATTCAATTTTTATTTTTTTTATAAAGAGGGTTCCCTTAAATAAAAACTTACATTTATATTTTTGGATTCTTGAAAAATGTGAGAACCTAAAAAAAAAAAAAAAAAAATAGATGGACTTGATCATTTGATAATAAAGAATCTGTAATGTCATAGCAGTTAGTTTTTACTGTGGTTCTGGATTTCTAGAATCACCTCACCAAGTATATATTCCTATGTTTCTATGAACATTAAAGTTCTAGGCAAAAATGTTAGTATGTGAAATAAAATGTCACTCAATTCCATTGTTTGATTCCCCTGGACTTGGTTCCCTTACAATACCACATGTTCTGCTGTGGATTTTTGTGATGTATAGAATAAAGTAGTCTTCAAAAACATCAATATTTTGGATGACATTTTACTTGACACCTTCAACATTTTAAACCAAAATGAAGTAGCAGGTAAGCATTGTAATGAGGAGAAAAGAAATATTGATTTATTTGAAAATGATGACAACGACACAAGAATCAGAAGGAACTACCTAGTGTGCCTTGAATTAGTACTCTCCCCGGATATAATGCCTTAGGAAAAGGAATATAAAACCTAAGATGTCAATTTACAGTCACTTCTCTATTAATATTTTGCATATTCATGGTATTAGGTTTCTTGGAACTAACTGGATCTGTAGAATGTGTATTATGAGGAAATTTATTAGAATTATATTAGATTTCATAATAATACATTTAATGACAATAATTTATTTTTTATCATCATCATCATTATTATTATTACTATTATTATTGTTACTATTGTTATTGTGATGATGATGATGATGATGATGATGATGCCGAGCCCAGTGTGGCCTTGGTAGGCTGGTGGTAGGGACAGAGTGACATGGTTCCTCCCTTTGGGACAGGGCTCCAGTGTGAGCTTCCACTGAAGATCCTCAAACTCAGAAGACCCTTACTCAAATCTCGGGAAATCATGGCCACCCAAAAATTGCAAGACACTGTACCTGGATGCAAGCAGCAGAAGTTTATTAGGGAGAGTTCGCTGGCCAAAGTCAAATCACTTGCCCATGCAAGAGCTGAATTTGGTGAAAGACCAGCAAGCTGAGGGGCTTTTTGTAGCATGGGATGGAGAAAGGGAGGAATTTTCACGTGGTTGCACATGATTGGTTGCTTTACAAATTTTGAACATCAGCAGGCTGTACTAGTCATGAGAGCAGGGGAGGGGGGGTGTTGGGGGCACAGTTCTTGCAGGCAGAAGCTTATCTAGGTTCACAGAGCATCTAGTTAGACTTAAATTACAGCTTTCTGGAACACTGGGAAGACCTCAATGGGGGGATGGGGTAACCAAGGAAACATAACATAAAAACAGTGGAAAGTTAGCTAGTTCTTAGAACCACCCAAATGACTTGCATCTTTCTTTGTGGTCAGGAATGTGTCTTCCTGCTTTCGGCCTTCCCCACCCACAGGTGGGTTCTCATCCCTTAGGCTTAAGAAATGTTAATTCAACAAGTGTCCTCTGACTCAGGGATAATGTATTCCTCCCAGAATGTATCCAAGGGCAATGAAAGCCTGAAATCTTACATTCATTTCTGTTCTCTTGGAACTAGTGAGCCTGCATTCTTTTGCTCAGGTCTAGGGGTCATAAAAACTTTCTGTATTTTTCATGCCCTTTAAAGAAAAGCCTGTATATATTTTATAAAATGGTCTTTATAATTTTTCACTCTACACCACTAGTGTCGAAGTCTGCTGTAGGTATAATGCTTGTTTATATAATAATCAACATATTTTCATATTCCTCCTAGGAATGTCCTCCTTGTTAACATTAATGACTCCATGAAAATCTGAGATAGCATGAGTCCAAGAGAAGAAAATGTAACTAATTTCTCAGCATAATAATAAATGCTAGAACTTTCAGGACAGCCCTTAAGGCTATTGGAAGGAGCACTAAATACATGAGTTCAAAATATATAATTTCTCAAATATGCAAACATAAAAAGATGCAATATAAATTACAAGAGGTTTCATGAATATAAAGGAACAAAGGTAGTTACACTGTGAGCCAACTTGTCAGAAAGATACAAAGACAGGGAGATAAAAAGGCAGGCAGATTCCTGAGTCCAATGTCAGCTTAAAACAGAGGGAGCTTAGACCCAGGTGTGGTAGAAATGGTAATTTCACAGCAGGGTCCCACCCAACTAGCTTAGATTCTTTGCTTAACAAAGGCAGATAGATCTCTGATTCCTTTGCAAGGTTAAGAAAAAAATGTATGCTTGCTCTCTCTTAAGAATCAAAGGGCTGGGGTTGCAGGATGCTGATTCATAAGATAATCAAAAAGAAACCTGGGGCAAATGACTGGATTAATATGTAAAATAAAAGACTGGACCTGTGTTCTGCAGGAGATGAGTTGTCCAGAGACTTGTAGAATAAAAAGAAAGAACTACTTGAAGAACTGATCTCTCTTTCTCTCTCTCACACACATACACACAAACAAACAAGCAGGATATGGTCAGAGAACACAGGTCCTCAGTTTGGATCCACAATTTGACTTTAAGTCATTCTTTTTTGCCACTGTCAGACAGCCCTTCCCTCAAAGACTTTGCTGAGGCTGGTCCTTAGCAATATTATTATTTATCAAATGCAGTCAGGGTAGTCCAATACTGGTTGTCGTCTTACTGGAGAAGCTAAGAACCATACACACCCTATCCTTGAGGCTGGATGCCCTAACAGTCCCTATCTGGTATGGAAAGCCTAAAGATTTTCTGGAAAGCCACATATATTCATGTCCAGAAGCCAAAGAAGCTGATGCCTTTGAATGATGCCAGCAGCTGAAGCATCTACACCAGACATGCTAGAAACAACAGCACTAGTGACACAGAGCTGATGAACTCAGGACAGGGTGACAACTTCTCAATAAGGTTTGAGGACAAGGAGCCTGAAACACAATGCTCCTAGTGAGTCTCTTTTTTATCTTGGCTATTACCTCTTAGCTGATCCCACATCCAGGCAAGATGCCAATCAAAGTCAACAATCACTCTGAAATCCTAGAGACTTGGTGGTTATACCAAGGAACACTTGGATGTTGGAACATCACTGGCATTGAAAATTTTGAGATTACCCTTTGATGAGCAACAAAGGTTTTCATTGTTTCAAGAAAAAACTTTGAGGCATATTCTTAAAAATTCAATATCAGCTGTGAGAAAACAACTGTTTGTTGTTCTGAAAAAGTATTTCTGGCTAGGCAGAATGTGAAAATTAAAGGTAATTTTCTCAAAACATTAACAATCCATTTTAGGACCCTATTTTCTTTTATAAAACATTTTTTTTACAATGATGTTCCAAAATTCAAGTATTCCTTGGTATAACCACAGAGTCTTTAGGGGTTCAGCTATAGTACATATGCTATATATAATCAGTGTTATCATAACATCTTTTTTAAATTCAATATTTTATTTATTTACATTTCAGATGTTATCTACTTTCCCCACCCCCTTCCATTAACCCTCTATACCATCTCTTCTTCTCCTTTTTTGCTTTTTATCATTTGAATTACATGCAAATATTAAGGTCAGTTCTAGATTGAGGAACTAGCAATATAGTAGATGCAAATAGTCAGGAACAAACAAGACAATAGACTCAGATAGTCAAAGAATAAGCAAGACAATAAACTGAGTCCCATGATCACTCCCTTCATCCCTATTTCTAAGGGTGTATCAGGATGACCAAAATATCTGAGCCTAATTCCCCATCCTAGTCTAAAGTTATTTTCATGCCTGAAGCCTACTTCTTTGTTTTAGTTTAAGATTTAGATTCCTGCCTGTGATTACTTCTTTGTTCTAGCCTAATGTCAAACTCCTGGCTGCAGTTCATTTCCTTGTCCTTGGCCAATGTCAGATTCCTTCCAAGCAGCCCATTTCCTTGTCCTTGGCTAATGTCAAATTCCTGCCAGGCAGCCCCAATAGCCCTCCATATCTCCTTTTTTTACTGCATAAACCAGACTGAGCTGTTCTTAGGTTGGTCTTACAAAAATTCCATCCTTCCCCATCAAGGAACATGCATTATCAAAAGCAATGCATTTCTGTCTTAGGTTGGAAAGGCTCTGTGTAGAATCTTACCTGTCCTTGGCTTGCCAGCCTTTAAATTAATAACTCTGTCTCTGGGTTCAATTTTAGTTTCTAGTCAGGTACTTTGGTTACCAGCATGTTGATATTGGTAGAGACAAACTTTACCAAGATTGGCGGGAATAAAATTATTTCCAGGACAAAAAGAGTTAGCATGCTTGTGCCATTCCTGACTGTCCAAAATTGAAATACTGACCTCAAGCCATGAATAATTTTATCAGCATTATCTGCAGCTTCAAAGCTCAGCAGAGCAACATTCTTTAAATTCACAATCTCACTATACAAAGTTAGGAAGAAATAAAGAAAGAAATTAAAGACTTTTTAGATTTTAATGAAAATGAAGACACATCATACTAAAACTTACAGGACACTATGAAAGAAGTGCTAAGAGAAAAACTCATAGCTCTAAGTGCCTACAAAAATAATCTGGAGAGAGCATACACTAGCAGCTTGACAAAACACCTGAGAGCAAAGAGGAGTAGATGGCAGGAAATAATCAAACTCAGGGCTGAAATCAAACAAGTAGAAGCAAAAAGAATGATAAAAAGAATAAAAAAAAAAAAAAACAGAAGCTGGTTCTTTGTGAAAAATCAACAAAATAGATAAATCCTTAGCAAGACTAGTCAGAGGGCAGAGAAACAGTATCCAAATTAATAAAATCAGAACTGAAAAGTGAAACATAACAACAGAAACCAAGGAAATTCAATAAAATCATCAGACCCTACTACAAAGGCTTATACTCAACAAAATAACAAAATTAGAAAATCTGGATGAAATGGACAATTTTCTAGACAGATAGCAGTTATCAAAGTTAAATAAGGATCAGATAAACCATCTAAACACGCCCATAACCCTGAGAGAAATAGAAGCAGTTATTAAAAGTCTCCCCCCTCCCAAAAAAAAGTGCCCAGGACCAGATGTTTTAGTGCAGAGTTCTATTAGACTTTCAAAGAAGACCTAATACCAATTCTTTTCAAATTATTTCACAAAATAGAAACAAATAGAACATTACCCAATTCATTCTATGAATCCACAATTACACTCATACCTAACCCCTATAAAGACTAAACCAAAGAGAGAGAGAGAGAGAGAGAGAGAGAGAGAGAGAGAGAGAACTTCAGACCAATCTCCCTTATGAGTATCAATGCAAAATTACTCAATAAAATTTTCACAAACTGAATCCAAGAACACATCAAAACAATCATCCATCATGATCAAGTAGGCTTTATCCCAGGAATGCAGGGATGGTTCAATATAAGTAAATCCATCAATGTAATCTACTGTATAGCCAAACTCAAAGAAAAAAGCACATGATCATATAACTAGATGCCAAGTAAGCATTTCACAAAATTCAACACCCCTTTATGGAAAAAGTCTTGGAAAGATCAGGATTCCAAGGCCCATACCTAAACATAGTAAAAGCAAAAAAAAAAAAAAAAAAAAAAAAAAAAAAAAAAAAAAAAAAAAAAAACCAACAGTAAAACAGTAGCCAACATCAAACTAATTGGAAAAAGACTTGAAGGAATCTCATGAAAATCAGGGACTAGACAATGTTGACCACTCTCTCCCTAACTACTCAAATACAGTACTAGAAGTCCTTGCCAGAAAAAATAGGCAAAAAAGTAGGTCAATCAAAGGGATACAAATTGGAAAGAAAGAAGTCAAAATTTCACTATTTGTAGATGATATGATAGTATACTTAAGTGACTCCAAAACTTCCACAAGAGAACTCTTAAACCTGATAAATAACTTCAGCATAGTGGCTGGATATCAAATTAACTCAAACAAATCAGTAGCCTTCCTCTACCCAAAGGATAAACAGTCTGAGAAAGAAATTAGGGAAATGACACCCTTTACAATAGTCACAAATAATACAAAATACCTAGGTGTGAATCTAACCAAACTAGCAACAGATCTGTATGACAAGAACTTCAGGTCTTTGAAGAAAGAAATTGAAACAGACCTCAGAAGATGGAAAGGTCTCCCATGCTCCTGGATTAGCACCATTAATATAGTAAATATAACATTTTTATAAACACAAATAAATTATGTATATGATTTCAACTCCCTTTTTATCTACTTTTATCCTCCTTTCATTCTGAAATCAATGGTTTGAGAAAGAGAGAAAGGGAGAGAGTAAATAAGTAAATACACTGTACATAATTTTATGCTTATTATGTTTTCAGGGTCAAATTAGTAGCCCATTATGTATCTTCTCAAAATAATCAGTGAAATAGTACACAAAAATAATCTATAAATCAGTCAAAAAATATGTTGATTTTAATAGTGAATTTTTAACTGTTGTTTATTATACTCTTATTTAGGAAGATATTTTTGCAATGTATTCTTCATTATACATACACACATACACAGACACAGACACACACACACACACACACACACACACACA
>JANHMN010000011.1:60341909-60419805 GCA_030674055.1 Rhabdomys pumilio | reverse complement strand
TGTGTGTGTGTGTGTGTGTGTGTGTGTGTGTGTGTGTGTGTATGTATACATACAAGCCTAGTTATAGACCCAAAATGGTGTCATAGAAAAGATGTTTCTTACTCCTAACCCATTTTTGGGGGTGGTAAATACAACTACCATGTCTTACCAAAAATCTTTTCTTTATGATATGGAGACATTAACAGAAAATTACAATAGGTCAGAATAAACTCACTACAAATGGCTATATCTACATCTTAGTTCCTATATCTTATAGCTCAGGGAACTTATGGGATGAAGAACTGAAGAGATTTTAAGAGCCAGAATATAAAGAAGTCCTCTGTGAAACATCTCTCCCAGAAGTGGCAAAATAAAGAAGACAGAGCAATGGCAATATTAATGACATGCTGAAGTGGGAAACCTCAATCAAGCCAATTCTTAAACAAAAAACTCCAGGTAGGAAACTAACTGAAAGAGAGAGAATTAGCCTATTAGATGGATTAACCTCCTAGTGGTTGTCTAATACAAGTGCTCAACCCTGAAGCCATATACACACAAACAAGAACAGACTCATCACTCTGTTTCATCTATTGAGTTGTATGCTTATATGTTCACACTAATACATGAATACACTTCTATGTGTTTATTTCTTTTCTACCATCTATCAGTATACCATCTATTATCTATCTATCTATCTATCTATCTATCTATCTATCTATCTATCTATCTATTATTCATCCATCTCTCTTTCTCCCTCCCTCCATATATATATATATATATATATATATATATATATATAATCTGTATTTGTCTGTAAAATCTATCTACCTATCAACCTATTTGTCATCTATAAATCACCTATAACTGTCAATCTGCCATCTATCATCCATATCACACTACTATGTAAAGAAATATAAGATTATCAAGTTGAGAGTGAGGTGAGAAGAAGTAAGAATTTGAAGAGAAAAGAAACAAAACCTTGGGATGGGTGACGGAAGAAAATACAGAGGGAATGTGACATAATGGCAGGTATTTAAATCATAGCAAATACAGTACAAAATTGCACCCCTTTGTGATTTTACATCAAGTTGATGAAGAAATGCAATTCAGAATTTGCACAAAGTTTTACAATAATTAGATACACTACTAATGAAATTTTGGCAATTTTTTCTATACATGAAAAAAGGCCAGGACTCATTTATTTAATATAAAAGTTTAAGAGGATCAGAGATGATGCACCAGGAAACAATTCTATCCTTTTCTATAAGTGACTTTAATATTTTCTTATCACATGAATATATTTTATATCTTGAACATATTCTACAATCAGTATTATGTTGAATAATGTCAGTGTAAAGAGTGTATTTTTTTAAATAAAACTTTAGGTTTAAAATAGATACTCAAAAATTTAAATGTTATCTTCATGCGATACATGGATAATATTGAGGAAACAGATGAAATATATGCCCTTTTACCTAAAACCAAAAAAAAAAAAATGGCAACTAGGCTGTGTATTATGAATTCCAAATGAATAAACTATTTCCTTGGTCACTTTAAAACATGAATCCAAGGGAGTATAAGTTTGCCAAAGTGTAAAACTTTATTGAAGTTATAAAAAAATAGAGTCCAGAGGTTTTGCTATGAATTTATTTTATATAATAATAATTTAAATAATTTTAATACCATGTGGAGGTTTGAACTGTGTTCATTTCACCCAATAAAAATATAATCAATTTTAATTATCTAAGAATATGAACATATAATGCAAATTGCTTTTTCATGCTTTCAAATATCATAGAGATTCTAGGAAGACATTGCAGTACATTTGTGTGATATTTTTGTTTGTTTTAAGCATGTAGTTTAAATATGTCATTTTCCATTTTCTTTATTTTGTGTGATTCCACACATTAGCCCCTCCCAATTCCTTTCAAATGCACTTCCTTTTTATTGTTCTTGCAAACATATAGGTATTTAATACACACATATATTTCTAAATGTACCCTATTTACTAATTACAAAACATACTTCTGTATTCTTATTTTAAAAAAAGTAATAGAGAGTTAAGGTGGGTGGCAAGAGTCACCTTTTGGATGTTTTCCCTCTAAACTTTAGGTTTTTTGAATAACATATCTGTTATCTTTTAAAATGCAGTACCTTCAGGCTCACACGGTAGTCACTTAAGTATAGGACAGTAATCACATCCATTCGGTTCTCTGAAGTCTTAGAATTGGAATTGAAATGCTGTCTTTCCTGTGATGTATTGATCCATCAAGTTGTTTGACTATGACCAGAATCAGAAAGGAATATTATAAGATTACAGCACAGATAGGTTGAATACATGACATGTAATGAACTGCATACTCGATTCCATTTACCAGAATGAATAAGAAAGAAGATATCATTCTTGATTTAGCTTTTCTTTATACTCTTCAGTCAAATAAGCATTTTTTGTCTTTCCAAACTACACTCCACACTGTAAGAGTAGAATATTTCTAGAAATAATAATACTTCTACAACTTCAACTTTGAGAAAACTACATAAAAATTTTACTGTTTTATTATCTTACTTTCATTTTTGAGCATTACGTTGTGATGATGTAAATAACTATTGTGACTGTCAGTAATTATCTAAATGGCTTAATCCTGCACTTTACTCACAGGAGAAAAGAAACAATATCACTACAGGTCAAATTTATTTTTAAAAACTTTCCCTTTCAGTTTGCTATGTAGTAGTTGTAGGTTGCATCACATTCTGACAAAGGTTGTAGTTGTGATATTAGAAGTTTGTAGACTTTAGAAAAAGTACAAAGTAATCAACGCAACATCATATTAATCCTCGTGTATCTGATAGAAATTGAGGAGTAGAGCAGGAAAAAAAATAGAAAACAATCATACAAAGTAATCTTCTTTAAAATCAGAGCTAATAGATGGTCTTCCTTCTGATAATGGTAAAGAAATAAATTAATTATATAATTAGATATTTATGTTATTACATGTTTTCCCCCTTGCATCATATACATGATATAATGATTCATAAATTATTTTCATAAATTTACGTATTATTATTGGTGGGCATGGTTAAGGGAACGTTCGTGCCAACACAGCATCTGAGGAGGTTGGAGAACATATATTTTATTCCTTCTACTTTTGTGGAAGTTTTGGGATCTACTATAGGTTGGTTGAAGACTACTCTTAACTAGAAACAATAGGTTTAGTTTAAAAATAACTTGTGGGAAGAATTGTTAGCAGTGATCAGGTTCTAGACTTTAGTGTTTTCAGGTTCATGGTATCTTATTCAAGAACAAAATAAAAATGCACTCAGATTAGGAAATGCTATGGTAACTATACAAACAAAAGCAATAGAACCTGCTATCACATTGTCAAGAGTAAGAGTAGTCCATGTGAAGGTAGCTTTATTTAGTGTTTGATTGCTTCCTTTGTGGTATTTAGGAGAGTACTTTGGTTGGTAAGGTATAGTAGATGTACTTCTCTTTTTATTGAAATGGTTTGGATTACATCAACAATTCTTTCGTCTTTATGGTTATCTTTTTGATCTATCAGATTTTAGATATTTGCATGTCAAAACACACACAGCAAATATTCATTCAAAAGACAGAGTTTATCTGATGTTGTATCCATAAACCTTAATGTTGGTCAGGTTGTACAGTTCCCCAAGTTTTATATCTGGACACAGCATTGGTATGATGGAATGTAATTTGTTTAGATTTGACTGTTGTTAACTGGAAGAGAAAAGAACATCCTCCGTTTTTCAGAGAACATGTGCTTAAACCTTGGTTTAGATAGAAGTCCCAGGTTGCTTGCATGTTTCTAGGTGCATCGTTGGTTGGAGGGATACACTTATTTATAGCATAGCTGGTAAATGTCTCATATTATCAAGGATCAAAGAGTGCCTGGATCAAAGAGTGGAGCCCAAAGCTTCTAAACTATTCTCTAGATTTTTTCACTGCAAAATAACATTTAAAAGTTGTTCAGTATTATTATGTACTAATTCTCCCTCATATAATTAAAGCATGATTATTAAACATTCACCACATTTGCTAAATATTCTTTGAAAACTAAATTATACTATTAATTTTAGATAAATTTAGGTAAAAGATAAATAATTTTAGATAAATTTAAATAATTTAGGTAAAGCATTTAAAAAAATGAATGCTGCCGGGCAGTGGTGGCGCACGCCTTTAATCCCAGCAATTGGGAGGCAGAGGCATGTGGATTTCTGAGTTCAAGGCCAGCCTGGTCTACAGAGTGAGTTCCAGGACAGCCACAGCTACACAGAGAAACCCTGACTCGAAAAAGAAAAACAAAACAAAACAAAAACAAAAACAAAAACAAAACAAAACAGAATGCATCTAGTCAATATATATATAAACTTGGCAGGCATTTTCAGAAGTTGTAAATTATGATTTATCTCAGTTTATTGCAAATACTACTCACATTTAGTTTAACAACAGGGCCAACAGACTGTTTTTCAACATTGAACACACAATTGCTTTATTTTTCATTGAAATATTGGAAACTGTAATGAATGGACTATTCAACAAAATGACTACTAAGAAAATTATGTTTCTGCAAATTGACATTACAAACATCATCCACAATTGTACGAAATGTCTGTGCTGTTGTAATGGCAGTTTTTTAGTTACTTATTCACAATGAGGATTTAATAAGTATCGCTGATGTTTTTTCAAAGTCTAAATTTTGGAATAAAATGTAAGTTCAGGCATACTTTTTGGTCTTAGGAAATAGTGACCACCACCAACAACAAAAATGTTGGTATGTAGTGATACACATTATAAGAGGGGAAATAAGTTTAAGTGATACAAAATGGATACAGAGTGAGTGATCAGCTGAATGGTCACTATTCATTACTTTCAGCAATACCTTCTTTGTTGAATATTTTACTTGGCATCTCAATGGGAAAAGAAATACAGAAAATATTTCTGAGATTTGTTAAAGACTTCTGATATTTAAAAGTAATATTTTATAAATGTGTATACCATTATGTGTTTTAATGGCCTGAGAGAAGAACATCTTTGGCAAAGTTTTTCTTGACAAACATAAGAAATCAATTTGAGACAGACTAGGGGATATAATTAGGAATAATCCTACATATGCTTGGCTTTGGAGAAAACTGTTCACAGAAACTAGTTGGGTTACGTAGTGTATTATGCAGAGTTCTCTAGAGTAACAGAACTTATAGAATGAATCTCTCCAGATATATATGTGTGTGTTTGTGTGTGTATGAGTGTGTGTGTGTCTGTGTGTGTGTGTGTCTATGTGTGTGTGTGTGTGTGTGTGTGTATCTGGTGTGTGTGATTTATTAGAATGACTTATAGGCTATGATCTCGCTAATACAGTAAAAGCTGCCTTTGAACAGAAATTAAATTGTTGTTAATTCTCTGAGGCTGGATATCTCAGTTTATTTTCAGTATATACTAGAATCCTGAAGAAGCAGGCTCTAATACCAGTGAAAGAATGGACTTGCTAGTAAGGACAAAAGTAAGCAGACAGAGAGTCTTCCTTCTTTCATATCCTTTATATAGGATCGTATCATAAAGGGTGGCCTAAAGTAGAAGTGGATCTTTCCACCTCAAAATTCAAGGTTAAATATGCATCGTATCATCCCAAATATGCAGAATCAAATTATATCTTTACACTTTAAATTATTTAACTATGTAAAAAAAACACTTGTGAGTGTCAAGTCAGTAACCAAAATAGACATTAAAGTAGAGATATTTGTTTTAAACAAAAATATAAAGTCATAGGAAGGTGCTTAATTTTCTGATTGACTCTAGATTTAATTGACAGGTAGGCTTGATATTATTACCTGAAGATTATAGTTACAGAAAAATAACAGTGAGTGAAATTTGACTTTGAGAATGTTGCTATCACTAGAAAAATATCAATATTTTGAATAACTCTAAGTATTTTAAAAAATGATTTAATTTTAAATATTTAAGTATTTGTTTGAACTAATATTTAAATTTTGCAACCAGTTTAGGGAGAAGGAAAATTTATGTGTCAATTTCATTTGGCTAACAGATGCTTGAGTTCCTAGTGAAACACATCTGGATGTCCACAGATTTCTGCAAAGGCACTGCCATTTGTGTCAGTACACTGAGTAAGCAAAATGGTATTATGGAGTTGGAAAGGTAGCTTGGTGCTTAAGAGTACTGATTCTCAATAAGGAGAGCCAGAATGTTTATCCCAGCAGTCACACCAAAGAGTTCACAAGTGCCTATGACTTAGTTCCAAGGGATCTGATATCTCTTTTTTGTCTTCCTGGGCACCTGAAACCACATGTTTATATATAATGACAAATGCACACATATAATTTAAAAATAAATTACAACTATCGACAGTTATCATTTTAACTTAGTTTTATAAAGTTAAAAAAGAAAAGGTAAGAAAAACTGTATTGAAAATGGAAAATCAACATTTTTTTTCTAGCAAACATCAATTTCTTCTTCCTTATTTCTTTGAACTCACACTGATTACACCATTGGATTCCTATCTTTATGATTGCATATTACAAAATTATTTGCTTTCAAAATATGAAGTCAAAGGCTATGTTTTTGGAGTGTGTGTGTGTGTGTGTGTGTGTGTGTGTGTGTGTATCTTTTTTGTTCTCCATTTCTTAGAAACTCTGTTTTATTTTTTGACTTAAATCAACATCCCTCTATGCATTCCTTCAGCTACTTTTGGTCATAAACTAAAGCTTTCTTTTTATGTTTTCTGCAAGAATTCACCAGAAAAAAAAATGATGCTTCCAGGGACTAAACCACCAACCACAGTGTATACATGGGGAGACCTATGGCTCAAGGTGAATAAGTAGCAAAGGATTGCCTTATCTGGCATCAATGGCAGGGGATCCCCTTTGTCCTGTGAAGGCTGGATTACTCAGTGTAGGGGAATGCTGGTGTGCTTCCTCAGTGAGGAAGGAGTAAGTGGGTGGATGGATGGGGAGCACCCTAATTGAGGCAGGGTATGGCTGGAGGAGATCAGGGGTTTGTGGAGAGGAAACTGGGAAGGGGGTCAACATTTGACATGTAAATAAAAAAAATAACCAATAAAAACATAGAAAAAAATGAAATGAAGTTCAACCAAGTTATATATATATATATATATATATATATATATATATATATATATATATATATATATTTATAGAGATCCACAACTGGGTGACTGCCAGCCTCTTCAATCAGTCTAGGGCCAGCTACACCTCTGCCTCTGGGACCCCTGGTCATATTTGGATTATAGACCATCTGTCCCTATTCAAGGAGGCTCTTTCTTATGGGTCCCTCTTCGAAGGAAATTGTATCATTCCCTTTTTAGAGAGTCACTGGACTACCAACTGTATCCCTCATGGGGAACTAGCCCCTAATTTGACCTACAATATGCATCCCTCTGTAAGACTTCATTTTTTTTCTTTCTGACCTGATTCTAAAGCAGGACTTTATTATCTTAAATTGTTCAGAGATTAATTGCACTCTCTCTTCCTGTTGGGTTCCTGCAGATGGAGATACAAATATGCTCCTTTGGAAACCGCCACTAATCTGGGTCCATGGAAATGCCACTGATGGCTGGACTGGAGAAGTAGCTGTTTCTTTTCTGCCATTATTGCTGTAATAATGGGGCTCACAGTTATAGCAGCTACAGCCCCTGCGGTTATAGCCTTATAGAATTTAGTGTAGATGGCCACTGTACATGTTAATATCTTGGCTCTGAAGGCCTCTGCTTTAGCTAAACATTGCAGGTAAGCCAGTTCTTGTAGCTAGGTGTGTTAATTTTACACTATCAAATGTGACTTTTGTAGGATGATTCTCATTATCTGTGGGGTCTTTCTCAAGTTAATTGTTGTCTTTGTTATCCCACTAGCTGCTTAACACAAAATCAAACACCGTAATAGTATGACAGCACTCAATTTACAGTGGAGCTGTATAACTGGCACCTGGAATACCTCATTTCTTTTTCTCTTACATCAGCCACATCAAAATATTGCCTCTATTAATGCTATTCTTAGCATTGAACCAAATGACTGGATTCTTTAAAGGTGTAAGGGCAAAGCTACTCCAATCTGTTTCTTTTGAAAATCTTTTCATTTGTGCTACTATTCTTGTTTGAGGCAGATTTGTGTTTTTTTTTTTTTTTTTTATTTGAGCCATTGTGAAACATGTTGTGTCTCTGACTTGCTCTTTAGTCTGTCATTTGTATATAGGAGGGCTAGTAATTTATTTTTTAAATTAGTCTTGTAAACAGCCACTTTTTAAAAAGCTTTTATCAACTGTACTAGTCTCCTGGGAGAATTTCTAGTAGCACTTATGTATAATATAGTATCGTCAAATAATTGTAGTTTGAGTCCTCCTCCCTTTCCGACTTAAGACCCTCGATCTCCTTCATTTTTCTTATTGCTGTAGCTGAAACTTCAAGTACCACATGAAGTAAGTATGGAGAGAGAAGACATTTTTTCTTCTTTTTGATTTTAGTGGAGTTGTTTGAGTTTTCCTATATATTATTTTTATGTTGCTTATGGGCTTTACTTAAATTGCCTTTATTGTGTTGGAGGTATGTTCCTTATGTTCTGAGTCTTTTTAGGAATATTATAATAAAGGAGTGGCTGTATTTTGTTAAAGGCCAGCTCTGTACATTTAATGAGGTCATACATGTACATTTTTTTTCAGTTTGATAATCTGTAATCATACATTTTTTCTCATATATTAAACCATCCATGGTTCTCTGGGTTGAAGCCCACTGACCATAATGAATGATCTTTTTCATGTGTTAATGAATTCATGTTGCAAGTGTTTTATGGAATATTTTTCGCATATGTTGATAAGAAAATTTGGTTTGTTATGTCTTTGTTGTGCCTGTATGTGGTTTGGGGATCAGGTTAACTGTGGCTTCATTAAAATCAACTGGATAATGCTTCTTCTGTTTCTACTTTGAGAAATAATTTGAGGATTATTAATGTTAACTCTCTGCTGAAAATCTGTTGTAGTGTTTCTTTTACAAACTTGGATGCCCTTGTGTTTGAGGCATTGATGTTAAAAACTGAAATGTTTGGTGGTTGTTTTTCCCTTGCTGAGTATGTAGTATCCTTCCCTGTATCTTTTGATTAGTTTTAGTTTAAATCTATTTGTTAGATATTAAAATTAGCATATCTGCTTGCTTGTTACGTTCATTTGCTTGAAAGGTCTCTTTTAAATTCTTTGCCCTGAAATAATATCTGTCCTTAATATTGAAGTGGAATTCTTGGATACAGTAGAATTATAGATCCTGTTTCCCCATCGATTCTATTAGTCTATGTCTTTTTATAGAGAAATTGAGACCATGGATATAGAAGGATATCAATGAGCAATAATTATTCACTCCTGTAACTTTGTCATTGTTGTTGTTAGTGTTATGTATGTGTGTGTGTTTGCTTCTCTTCTTTCGATTTTTCAAGTGTGAGATTATTTATTTTCTGTGTTTTCTTAGGTTTCGTTAACCATCTTCTGGTGTTGTTTTCCTCCTAGCACTTTCTGTAGCTTGATTTATAGACAGATATTGTTTAAATTTGGTGTTAACATAAAATATCTTATTTTCCCCTTCTATGGTGATTGAAAACTTGGCTAAGTAAATTTGTCTGCACTGGCATTCTGGTCTCTTATAATCACCTGTCTGGACTCTTGTGAATTTTAGTGTCTCCATTGAGAAGTTCGATGTAATTCTAATTGGTTTCATGATGTGCTACTTGGTCTCCTACCCTTGCAGCTTTTATTATTTTTCTTTATTCTGTATGATTAGTACTTTGATCATTATGTGAAAAGGAGACTTTCTTTTCTGGTTCAATCTACTTGGTGTTCTGTAGTTTTCTTGTGCCTCTTTTAATTTAGAAAAAAATTTTCTTCAGTGACTTTGTGGGAAAAAAATGTCTTGGACTTTTACTGGGTTTCTTTTCCTTCTTTTTTCCCTTATTCTATTCTCAACATTCTTAGGCTTATTCTTTTTACACTTCAAAGATTATCCAGTTGTCGTGTTTCAGGAACTTTTCAGATTTAACATTTTTTTTTTGTCTGATGTCCATTTCTTCTATCATGTTTTCAGCTCCTGGAATTTCCTTTTCCATCTCATATATTATGTTGGTAAATGTTGTCTCCATAAAAAAATTCTAAATTTTGTCCATCAGAATTTTCTCAGTTTTTGTTTTCTTTATTTATTCTATTTTTTTCAGGTCTTAAGCTTCTTTATTCACTTTCTTATAATGTCTGTTTGTGTTTTCTTGCATTTCTTCAAGAAATTTATTCATTTCTTGTTTAAGGATCTTTATTTATCTTTTTAAAAAGTTTTTTTTTGTTCTTGTGCTTTAATTGTGTTGGAATATGTAGGTCCTGCTGTGGTATGGCAGCTGTAGTCTAACAGTGACTCACTGATTTGGTCATAACTTATTGGTTTGTTTATAGAAAATGTCTTACGGTTTTGGAAGTTGGGATACTGAGACAAATTGGAGGAAGGAATTGGGGATGGGGTCAGGGAAGAAAGGGAGACCCAGTTTTATTCTCCAGAGCTAGGGATGCCTGGGGGTTTGAATCTAAAGAGAAATAGTAGAGATGTGACTGTGCCTTCAGCCTACTTATTGCCGTTGGACATATGGCCCTTGGGTTAGCAGGTTGTGTCTGCGAGAGTTGGGGTCTAGACCAAAGCAATAAATGGGGAAAGAGGTCATGAGGGAATGATTTGAGGATTCACAGGTGATGTCTGCACTGGGGTAGAGAAGGCTACATTGATGTTCTTTTGCAGTGCTCGGGATGAGACTTTGGAATTGGTCTGGGGAGCAGAGAAGAAGTTTGCAGCAGCCTACTTGGTTTTCTGGCAGGTGTGGCCTGTGGTTTAGCAGGGTATGCTTGCTGGATTTAGGGGCTGTGAAACAGCCACAAAAGGGGGAGGGAGGTAAGAAGGGTGTGTTCACATCTACAGGAGGCATGGGCAAGAAGGAAGGAAGGTGACATCCAATATTCTGTTGCAGCACTAGCAAGCAGACAAGCAAATTTCAAGTTGACATTTCAAACCTGCTTGCTGAGCGTACTGTAAAAGTAACTTTTGTTTCCTCAGATGAAGAGATGAGATGAGAGCAATACTCAAGTTTGGTTGAGCCCAGTGTGTTTCCATTTATCTATGCCTAAGCCTAGGCTTGGAAGATTCTTGCCTTGAAGCAATCTAATCTTTTGTAAACCTGGACCCTGAAGACTTCACCTTCCAGCCTTCATTTGCTAAGCTAGGCCTAGAAATGTTTCAGACTCCAAAACTTACTACTGAGTAAACTCCCCCTTTCTAGCTCTTTATGAATGCCTGGTAGCTGGTGCAACTCAGCTTTTCTGCCTCAAACTCCTCTTGAAGCTGAATCATTCAATCTGGCTTCTCTCATCTTCTCGCTGAACTGCCTCAAACTGTCCTCAAACTAACACTAGCAATTTATTGTAATCTTCTGTCTCCTTCTCCTTCTCTAGACTGTTACGTCTTGTGTCTAGCCTCTCTCTGTAAAACTGTTAATACTGTGTCATCTGACCTCTTTGGAACCACATGAACTCACAAATAAACTCAACTCCACTGCAGCAACTGAACAGAACTCAACTCCACTCCAATCGAAATTGTACTGAACGGCACCGAACTCAACATCACTCAACTGAAGTCAACTGCATTGCCTGAACTCAACTGAGCTGCACTTACTGAATTGCCCTCCTCCCCTGCCCTTTGGTTAAGTAGCCTCTCTTTCCTGTCTGTTCTCCTGAGAGTTGGGCATATCTTATATCTCTGACTCATTCTGTCAATTCTTTCTGCCACAAAAATAAACACCACTGTTTGGGTTTATAGGCGTGTACTAAGGGCAAGTCTGTATTCCAGATAGAAAATAGAGACCTAGGAGGTCTTTGCGTGTGATTCCTTGTCAGAGCAGCCATGTTGCTGGGTTAAAATTTCTGTACAGAATGCCAATTTGGTAATGCCCTTACTATAGCTTAATACAAACAACAGAAACAGCCAGTTGATTTCATTTGCCTAAAAAATACTTGAAAAATACAATTGAGAGTCTTTGAATTTATACGTATTTCAAAAGAGCTACTCTACCACCGTTGTTTTCTCCTCTAGGCATAAGTGCC
The DNA here is from genome assembly GCA_030674055.1 of Rhabdomys pumilio. Taxonomy (NCBI): domain Eukaryota; kingdom Metazoa; phylum Chordata; class Mammalia; order Rodentia; family Muridae; genus Rhabdomys; species Rhabdomys pumilio. The sequence continues at coordinate 60,407,669 of JANHMN010000011.1, read as the reverse complement.
TCATTTTATTTCAGATGGCATTTTCTCATATTTCATTCTTACCTATCCAACTTTTTTCCTTAGTGTCTAAAATTTTATTCTCAACTTGTCAAAACACATGCACAACCCAACAATTTTATTTATATATTTGTACATGAAATCATTACTGCTATATTAATCATCACCCAAGTCCATGCAAATCATCATATATGCATATTCCTGCAAATATGATGATATACTCAGTGACACTCCATTAGAGAAAACTGGTTTTCCCTTTCCTGGCAGAAACCAATTTTAATTAGTTTGTTCATTAGGGATTACATCCCATGTCCTTGCTCCTTCTCCATGTGAACCTGTGTAGGTCCTCAGGTTGATGTTAAAGTCTTTGAGTTCATATATTCAACAGATGTAAAACAATATAGCTGTAGGATTCATTTATTGCTGTTTTCCTTTATGAGAATAAAAATAGTAGGTGTTCTTCTGTGGCCTATGATTGATTAAGTATTAAGTTCTTAACCACTTGAGCAGTATTAGATATGTGTTGCACCTCATGGAATGTGTCCTAAATCCATTCAAAAGGTGATCTGTCACTCTCATAACATTTGTGACAGTATTTTAGCAGTACAACTTGAAGGAATGTCACTGTTTTTAGTCTCAGAGTTTGGACCTGGCAAAACCAAATAATACTGGTCTAAAAAAAAAAAAAAAAGCAAAATATAGAACATTTTCTTGTTCAGCTATCATCAGAGAAGCTTCCTCCTGCAGCAGACAGGAACAAATATAGAGACTCACAGCCTGAAATTACACAGAAAATGAGAGAATGTGAAAAACTCAACCCTAAATCAGACATTTCTATCAGACACCTACCCTCACGGCTCAGAGAAACCCATAAAAAAAGGAGGAAAAAAATGTTAGTGTCAGAGATGGTAGAGGACACCAAGAAAGAAAAGCCTTGTAAGTCGTCATGAGCAAAGCTCATATGAGCTCATAGAAACTGAAGCATCACGGATTGGGTCAGCATGTGTCAATACCAGATACATATGTGTTGAAGATGTGTGTGTGTGTGTGTGTGTGTGTGTGTGTGTGTGTGTCTTCTATTTTAATGCTTTCATAGGTTTTCTGAGTGTGCATACAAGTGGGTCTCTGAATCTTGTGCCCTCTCTAGGGTACTTTTTTTTCCCTTGTGTTTTGTCCTGTCCAAATTCAATGCAATATTTTTGTTTTACCTTACACCTTGTATCTTGATATATATACATATATATGTGTGGGTATGTATATATGTATATACACATACGTAATATATACACTATATATTATATGCTGAATGAATGAATGAATGAAAACTTAGGCATCAGGGAACAGATTAACAATCAACTGTCATTAGTTTCTGCTGAAAGGGAAAAATTCTTTAGTTTTCTTTAGTGGAGTGACTCGGTATATTCACCATTCTAGACTAGGTGTCATATTCAAAAGTAGTTGATCTACATTTAATAGACCCCACAGTTTTTTGTATTTACTTTTATTTAGTTACAATTTGGAGGTCTGTTTGTTTTCCCTTTGAGTATTGTTTTCTTGGTTTGGAGGACTTGTATAAGGTTTGATTTATGTTTTGTCAAAGAACTTAATATGAGTGGGTAGGGATGGAGGGAGTATCTGGAACGACAGGGTAGAGAGAAAGAATAGAATCAAAATACATTGAAATTAAAAATTAATAAAATTAATAAAAGATATTTTATTAAAATAAAGATTTATAGTTTATTATTCAATTTTAAGTTAATTCTGAGCTATACTTCTTCAGTTATTATTTTACTTATTAGTTGTTTGATAATTATTCAGCATTCCTTTTAAATGCACCAGTGTTTTTTATCTTTAAATATTTTTATTGTGCCAACTTTCATACAACCAACATTAATTTTACAAGATAGTGTTCAGACATTCTCATTAGAAATTCCATTTCTCTTCACTCAAAATGTCAAATGGCCTCTTGATTATCAGAATTGACCATGCCTGTCCATCTTTTTCATTTTTATTTTCCTATTCAGAATTAAGGAGAGAATTCAAAGGTCATCCTGCTGTCTCATATCTGAAAACAATCCCTGGCAGTCTCTTTCCAGACTAGAAAAAAGTCACCAAGTCTTCTTATCTGAAGTGTGCCAATTAAGCATTTTCCGTTTTATTGTATTCTCTTAATCGGGTTTAAATCAATTAAAGCTTACAGTGCTATTTCTGTTCTCCAAGCTAGTTTCTTCATCATCATGATTTAAACAAAAGGCATTTCTAGACCAGAAAGCAGTCAATAAATTAAATCTGTAATCCACTATAACTTAATGAAATGATTTATTCAATAGTTAAACAAAATTTTAACTTGTAATACATATAATTTATCTGTAATTGCAAATTTATTTGATTAAATGTAGCATTACATAGGCATTTTCAATAGTGAAAAAGATAATTTTAACCTGGTTGATCTTTCTTTGAAATTTACTCACTACCTATTTTAAATATGACTCTATATTTTGATATCTATACCAATTTTTTCTAAAGCTGTATTTCAATTGTCAGTTGCCCTATAACAGAAAATAATAATTTGATCTATCTTTAGCTTAATTAGAACAAAAAGAGGGATGTAGATAAGGGAAGTAGATTATTCAAAAATTATGGGGCTTTCTTTTAAATTAGTCTCACTATGACTAATACCTGACATGAAGCAATTTGACGGTAATATAATTCTTTTTGCCTGACAGCAATATGGTTCCACCCAGTGAGGAGGGCTTGCATGCAGCCAGGAAGCAAAGAACAGACAAAAGGGAGGCCCTGCCAATCAAGCCCCAGGTCCTACTAAACCTTCCCCCAGTATTTCACCATTTCAGTAAATCTCTGCTTTCAAAAGGTTCCATAATCCTCCCAAAACAATCCAATCATTTGTAAACAAACAATGAAAGCATATGAACTCATTGAGTAAATTTCACATTCAGACAAACCAAAACTGTTGAACCTATTTGGAAGATGTTGAAACCATGAATGCACAGTCAGGTGGTCAAATATTAAATGCTCCTACATTTTCATGTATACCTGAACTGTGTCTAGAAAACCACCCATCTCTGCTAGTAAACATTCTCATTCTGGAAAATTGAAGCTCACAACTTCCCTTATTAGCCTTCTTCTTCTCTGTTTACCAGAGAAGAAAGACTGTGAGGAAAGATTCATGTTCTTCTTTTCCACTTTTAGTTACATAGTCACTCTTTGCATTTTTGCTACATGGATATTTTCAGGGAATTCTGAAGCTTGTTGTTGTTAGTTGTAGAATCTGTCACAGAAGGGAATCCTTTTCTGATTCACAGTTATAATAGCATAAAATACCTTTATTACAGAAAACTCTCAGTTACGTGATATCTTTATTATTAGTTACTATATTAGTTACTAATTTCATCTGAATAATGCAATGAATGATGTATAATGTAATTCATTTAAGAAATATTCCATAAGGAAAAATTATACAGGTAAAACCAATTAAATATGAAAATCTGTAACAACTAGTACAAAATTTTTTATTTTTGCTTTTATATTTTAAATATGGAACTATTACTCCCTAATCTTTATGAGATTATAATTTTAGAAATTGTGGATATGCTATCATGATATGTACTACCAACTCCAAGAGCACATTGTGTCCCACACAACATGCCATATAATAATATACAATTCAAGGAAGTAAAATAATACATATTATATAGTACAATAATGCATTTTATAAAATTGTAGAAGATAGTACATTTTTAAAACATATTAAGATTATAGAAGGAAAATTTATACATAGTAGGCGTAGATACTGTTCATATGCTTCATCAATTTATATACAATTCTCTTTTATACTATATTTTGTTAGTGTTGAAGTCTCAGTACAGGATATTAGTATAAGGACCAGAGAGTTGAATAATTCTCTCTGGTTTCTAAGCTGCCTTTTTCAGGTTAAGTTGTGTGGTTTGGACTGGTAAAGACAAGAGTGTATGAATTGTCTTTGCTAACTAAAAGACAGTACTAATTAAGACAGTCTGGAAGACTCTACCTATATGACATTTCTTCAAGAACATCAAATTTATTTTGCTTGAACAGATGATAGGTACCAAGGACATATTTATGTGTGTTCTTAGTGGCTATCAGAGAATTTCTGTGATGCCTTCTGAATCTCATCAGTAATTGTCCATTGATTGCTTATGGATGTTTTGAAGAACCACCAATTCTTATTTTATTATCCAGTGTCATTGTAGAATGTCTTATGTTTTTAAAATATGAATTAATTTATACTTTGAAAGTATGAGTGTTTGTCTGCCTGTATGTATGTTTACCAGATGTGTGCTTTGTGTCTGTGGAGAAAAAAAGACAGTTTCAGATTCCCATGAGTTGGAATTATAGACATTTGTGAGTCACAATGTGGATGATATGAGCCAAACTCAGAACCTGTCCTGCAGCATCAAGTGTTCTTCACCATTTAGCCATCACACAGCCCTAAAACATTTCACAACAAGTACTTATTTACTTTGAACTCTGTATAAAGTTGAATGTCAAAGTTCTCTTCTCTTGGAGATATTAACACACACATATTTTAAAATAGTGAACTCTGACCCCTGTTAATGTCAAACAACCAGTAAATTACTTAGCAAATGTCTCAATAAATATCAATTTTTAAAATAAGTTTAGAATCAGATTGACAATTTTATATGAAAGATAAATCACAAATTTAGTTTTAAATATTCTTTCTATGAAGTTAAGAAAAATATGTTTTTATATATTCAATAACTAGAAAGAATATTCAGTATTCTGGTTCATAGAAAGAATATAATAATCTTACAATCAAAAATAAAATTTCAGTTAAATGTTCATTATCTGAGAATGGAGCTGGTAATTTTGTGTTTATGTATGAGAGAGGCAATAGTGTATGCATGCTTAAACACAGAATTACATGCATTTGACACAAAATTTTGAAGATTCTACAATATCACTTTTACTGATGGAGAAATTTAAAATCTACTTATTTTCATCTAGATTATATTTACCTTTTGGGAATAAGCCATCTATATAGATGCATATAATTCCTAAAATAAAATTAAACCTTTCTTAACATTATTGCTAAATTGAAAAACATGTTAAATATTTAAAAATGTAAACATTAAAATGTGTTAAGTTTTTTCTCTTGATTGTTATCTTCGTATGATATTATTGTAAGGTTTTCATAGGTCAGCACTTTGTCACATACTATGACGTTTAGAATGATCAAGATTATAAGCTGTATGACCTTGCTAATTGTCATAACTCTTCTTTTTTATTGGATATGTTCTTTATTTACATTTCACATGTTATCCCATTCCTAGGTTCACCCCCCCATAAAGCCCCTATACCATTTTCTCCTCCCTGCTTCTAGGATGGTGTTCACCTACCCACCCATCCACTCCTGCCTCCCATCCCTGGCATTCCCTTACATTAAGGCATGGAGCCTTTTCAGGTATTCTTTTTAAAATTGTATGATCAGTTTTACTTCATGGAAAGAGTGCATGTTTGAATTAACAGATTTCAGCTATACTTTCTGACACATTTAGCATTATATTTTAAATTGCACCATTATTTCTTAGAGAGCTTATTAAAAAACAAATTATTCCAGAGTTGTTTATTCAGAATCACCTTTGTAGAACCCAGGATTTGTTTCTGACAAATGTATGAGTGATACATTTATTTTCTTGTACAAATGCTTTGAAGTCATATTTTAAGATTCTATGATAGGCTATCCATCCCTACAGAAGAACCCTGCCTTTCTGTGTAAATGACTTGATGATTATACCAGTGGATAACATTCATTGAGAATGTTTTGTAAAATTTTGCCTAAAATATGCAAAGTTTATAATAAATATAATATAATAATATTAATTATAAATATATATTATAAATATAATTATAATAATTATAACACAATGATAAAGGCAATAAAATTTGATTGACATTCAACTTAAAAATACTGAAATTGCATCATTCTGAAACATTAAGTGTTCCTTGGAATAATTTAATATGCTTGCTAAATTGAATCTCAGACTTTAATAACAAAATTAAAGAGAAATGTGTTTATGTTTATTATAGTTTATTGAAAGGAAAATAAACTTTGGATTCTACTCTCCCAAAGCAATGTATGAGAAGTTGGGAATGTTGAGAACCTATTATTAGTTATCTGACTCTAAAAAGAAAGAACAACCTAAAGCCTTTACCATACTAATAACCCAAGTTTTACCATAGCTAAAAACATATTTTAAAACTACATTATAATATTTTGTTTGCAATAATTAACTGATGGAATATATTACATGTCATAGAGTTTTATTTTACAGGAATGCTTTGTGATAATTGCTTCAGTCCTACCAACTTTCATTTCCAAAACAGAGACAGGTTTTTTTTTTTTTCAAAGAACATTATTATGTGTAGTTTATCCAACATCTTGGAATGATATTTTTAAAATATTATTGTTTTTATTATTTGCAAAATCTACCATTTGATATAGTAATGCCAGCTCTTCCATCTGCTATTTGATAAATAGAAAAACAGTATCTTTATTCAATATTCATTAACAATGTTAACCTCAAGGATACTGAAGTATTAAAATTAAAATTTGTTATTCAAATAAGTACTCATAGAGAAACATATCATTTTTTATGACTTAACTGAAATTCCTTTATGTTTGACTCTTGTTTTTCCAACAAGATGTGTGTCTTATTAGTGAGTAATCTCATTTCAATCTCCCTGTTAGGCACATGGGAAAGAATATACAAGTCTCCTATGTACCAATACCAAACTCAGATGTGTACCAAAGGTTTTACCCTCATAAGTTCTATCCAGTACTACCCACAGCTATGAATATTTTCCCTTTTTTGTCATTTTTTATTTTGCTACATTTGTACTGCTCTCCTGTTTTGATCAATAACACTCTCCAAAGAGATTATTTTCTGCAATCTCTGTTTCAGTACCCTACAACTTTTGTCTAGACTTTATTTCAATTTAAGTTCTATATCAGGGATTAAAAAAATGTTTATTTCAGCAGTGTATTATGTTGCTATTATCAAGGACCTGACAAACTTCACAAAGTGTATTGTTATTTTATCATCATGAGTTTAGATTATTTCCTGCTGCAAATAATTGAATAGGCCTGTCTAAAATGTTAAAATGTGAGTGATTTTTATCATATTTTTCTAGAATTTTCTTACACTACTGATTCAAATGATTGTTTCTGAGAGAAAATGATTATAAACTATGTCTTTTGAATAACATCATTTCTTATAAGCAAAGTACATGATAACATCAAACATTTCAGATTCAGTATTGAATCCACTTCCATTAAATGTGGATGATTTGAAAAAAAAATTCCTACAAATTTTATATTCCTCCTATTTCAAATTAGAATAAGACCTGTTTAATGGTGTTACCAGGCTGACAATTATGTGAGGACACAAATGGAAACTGTTTAAGCCTAGCAGTAAGTATCATCAATTGAGCAGATATCAGAAAACACATTTATACTATACAATTACAAGTGTTAAAATATCAAGATTTCTATATATTTTCTGTTTATAATTTATAATGTCCCAGACTATGATGGAATGAAAAAGAATTAAATTTCTAACACCTTAGAGGTTAGTGTATGTATTTTTGCCTTTTGTGGCATACATAATGCTCAATGAAATCTTCCAAACATTGAGTGTATTCATTTTGCTTATCATTAAATGCCAATTGAAAGAGATACATTCATTGGCTTTCTTCTTTCTTGCTATTGATGTGGATGAGGAAACATCACTATTAGGTTCTTATTTTTCTTCAGTCATGTTTAAGTGAGTGTCTCCTAAGGAGACAGAGGAGTTGCAGAAGATCTTTGTTGGAGGGCTAAGCTTTAAAACACCCAGAGTTTGAAAAAGCTATTTTGAACAATTGTGAAACACTCATGAATGTGTGTGGTATTGAACATAAAGTAACCCAAGTAACTAAAACTACCATCATCATTACCATCATCACCACCACCACCACCACCAACAACAACAACAACAATAACAACAAACAACAATGAGCTTTTCAGTGGCTTTAGATTTGTCACATACAACATTCTGGAGAAAGTGTACGTAAATATTAATGACTACAAGGCCACACAAGGTGGATGGAAGAGTTGAGCAACCAATGAAAACTCTGTCAACAAGAGAAGCTTCTCAAAAACTCTGTGCCCAGAGTTTTTTTTTTAACTTTGTAAAAAAAAAAAGACACTGAAGAACATCAAATATCACTGATGAGATTATTTTGAGCAGTATGAGAAAACAAAAAAGACTCAAATAATGACTGAGAGAGAATGTCGGGCAAAGACATGCTTTGTTGCTGTAATCCATGATAGACCACGACTATATGGATAAGATTGACATTTAGAAACACACGCTTGTGACCTGTCAGAACCTAAAAGCTCGTAGCATCAAGAAATGGCTAGTGCTTCATCCAAACAAAGAGGTCAAAATCATCATAGAATTGTGGGTTGTGGTCATGAAGGTAGTTTTAGTGGCAAAGACCATTTTGGATATGGAGAAAATTTCAGTGGTCCTCATGGCTTTGGTGACAGCCATACAGTGGCACTGGAGATAGTTATCATGAGTTTGATAATAATCGAAGCAATTTTAGAGGTACTGGAAGCTACAATGATTTTCGCAGTTATAACAATCAGTTTTAAAATATTGGATATTTTGGAGGCTGAATTCCCAGTCCTGATAGAAGTAGAAAGTAGCACTTTGCTACACTGTAAAACTAAGCTATCTATGATGGTTCCAGCAGCAACTGTAGCTATGCCAATGGCATATGGTTTTACTGTCAGGAAACAAAGCATTACAAAAAGGGACAACAAGATAACTGACTAGGGAGCTACAGGTAAAAGCAGATTTTTGAAAAATCCAAATGAAGTGGAGGCCAGGCTGGCCACTTCAAAGAGGACATACTAATGTGTGTGGCCAAAAAATCCAGGACAATATTTGTGACTAATTGTATAACAGATTATTTTAGTTTCTGTTCTGTAGAAAGTGTAAGGAATCAACAAAAATGGTACAACATAGATTTCTTTATTAGCCCTGTTGATCTTTAAATGTAATAGTTACACTATGGTTCTGAATAAATGCATTTTTTTAAAAGAAAAATAAAGTCATTCTATTCTGAAATTATTTTGGCAAACTTACCTAACATTAGAATTAGTATTAGAATTCCTTCAGGGTGTTGGCATTTGTAGAATTTTTTTCCATTTTTTTTTTAAAAAATGTTTTATTTTTTTATTCTTCTCTCATACAACACATCCCAGCTGTTACTTCTGCCCCTCCCATTCTCCTTCACCTCCTTTCTCCTCCAGGTCTCCTACTTTTATATTTCCCTCCAGAAAAGAGCAAACCTCCCAGTGATATCAACTGAACTCATCATAATAAGATGCAATCAAATGAGGCATATGCCCTCATATCAAGGCAACTCAGTAGGAGGAAAAAAGTCCCACAGTCACACGAACTGGCCAAAGAATCAGAGATACCCTCCCATGCCCATTGCTAGAAGTCTAACAAAAAAAACAAATAAAACAAAACAAACAAACAAACATCCAGCTAAACAACCACAGCATGCATTCAGAGGGTCTGACGCAGACTCACCAAGCTCTGTGATTGTAGCTTTAATCTCTGTGAGCCCCTATGAGCCCTGCTTAGTTGCTGCTATTGTTTGTGTTCTCCTGTTCTGTGGCTGCTCCAGTCCTTTCTCCCCTTCTTCTGTATAGGCCCAGAGCACTGCCTAATGATTGGCTCTAGAACTCTGTATCTGCTCCCATCAGCTCTTGGAAGAAGTCTCTGATGACTGAGGAAGACTCGACTAGATATCAATCCTCTGACAGCTCAGAAAACCAGGGTTGACCCAAACAGGACAAAAAAAAGTCAATGAAATTATTCCTAATCATATTCTACTATATCCATTAGAAATTTATTTAGGTCTGCTTGGGTGGAGTATCCACTGTCTTCAGAAACCTAGGTGTAATTAAACTGCTAGTTATTTTTGACTCTATAAGTGTTTCATCATGGAAAGGTTCATCTGTGAAAAGATACAAAATTTCTTTATAATAGTAGCTTTTAGAGGCACATCCTCTGCAAAATCAAAATTGAGTTATGGTGTCAGATAGTACAATAGATGAATAGATGAATGAAGCAGGTTTATCATCTATTGTGTCCAAAAATGACTTAGTTTTGCTTTTGTTTTTAAAATAAAATGTAAAATGAAGGACTGAAAAAAGAGTATGTGGGTCCCAATTTGGGACTGTCACTAGACCTTCATTCCCTCGTCACTTCTCCATTTTTGTCCCTGACATTGTTTTAGACAGGAACAATCCTGGGTCAGAATTTTTGACTGTTCTATGCCAGCCCTAACCCTCCACTTGATGTCCTGTCTTTCTTCTGGAGGTGGACTATACAAGCTCCTTCTCCCCACTGCTGTGATTCAGGGAATGGGGAGGACTGGCAGGGTGTGTGGAGGTGTAGAGTGTAAGAACATCCTCATGGAGACAGGGGGAGAAGAAATTGGATAAGGATCTGTTAAAGAGCAAAACAGGAGGGTGTGATGACTGGACTGTAAGAAAAGTTTAAAAATAATAAAAAGATGTATGTATACTAATGAAAGTATGAAAGTTGTTACTTGTAAGATGTGTTGTCAAAATAAAAATTTCTTTATCATGATTTCTATATATCTTATTTTCCTTTCACATCTTAACAATGTCTGTGAGGTGGACTACTTTATAAGAACTGAAGCCCTCATTTAACTATTTTGTAATTACTACAGCACCAATTCACCAAACAAATATAGTTTTTTTAAATTTTATTAAACATATTTGAATATGCCTTCTTTAATATTGTATATTGTACCCATAGGAAATTTAGTTAAAATATTTTTTGAATAGTAATCCAATTAAAGTAAAATATGTTCTCCAGCTTAAGAAATAGCATTTCTTAATCATCATAGGAATACTATATTACAACAGCTTTGAGCATTTCATAAGACTCTAAAAGCATTTTTACAGTTGCAAGCATAAGCAAAAGCAATCAACCAAAATATTTGAACTTTTCCGTGTAAAGTTTGGAGATTTTTATGTTGTTAATCATCCCAAGCTGCAAGAAACTATGTTTATTATTCATTCGTACGTAAAATACATAAATCTAATGTTTCGGTAGTAACGGACTCAAGAGATTATCTTTCCTATTCATAAAGTTTCATTTCCTCAAATGTAAAGAGACAAGCCATCAGATACTACTTTAGATTTATTATTCAGAAGAATTTTATATTCCACTGAACACACTGTGCAATATTTCAGTTTGATTTATGAATTTAAGGCTTTTTTTAATTTTGCAAAGTCATTTAAATATTGAATTGATATTTTTCTTTTATTTTTAAAATATTTTATTATGTGAGTATATTTTGAACATTTGTATCACTCTCTCTCAGCTCATCTCCTGCTCACACCAACATCCTACCCACTAAATACCATGTCGTATCTCCTTTTTTCATTTATGAAGTATAGTTTGTGTCATCTATGTACTCTTGGGTACAGAGTCCACCATTTTGTTTTGGCAACCTTCTAGTAGACACAATGTTACAAAAAATAGCTAACTCTATAAATACTAGAAACTATAAATTATCAATAATTCTTCAGCTAACATTGGGAATCCAGTACACCTACTCTGTCAACATTGTAACTTTATATGGCATAAGTTTGCATAGGATCTTTTACATGCTGTCACAACTGGTATGGGTTCATATGTGCAACTGTTTTTTTATTTCCAGGAAAGTATTGTTTCCTTATCAGCCACATATTGCGTGGTCAGAAAAGGTGATAAAATCTTTCCCCACCCTTTTCTATGATCACACCACAGAACTGAGGAGAACAGTTCGGTACATATGTCCCATTGAGGCATAAATAATATACAGTTTCTTAGTCTCTGCACACTTAACCAAATTTATACCTTTATGCTAATTACCATTTACTACAGAGGAAAATCGACTCAGATATGGGTTAAGAGATTCACTAATTTATGAACATAGCAATACGTTGTTGTAAATCAGTTTGATACAATGTCCATTTAGGAGATGGGTTGTACTAGAAGCCACCCAGAATATGTGAACTATCTAGCAATATGTTACAGACTGAATATTAGTGGTGTAAGATATGGATCTTGTATTGATTCCTCCTATCACACTAGCATCACTATTAGACAATAGGGCATCCTGAATTAAGGCAGGCAGTACTGTATATTTCAGAGATCAAACTTGGATAGATGATGACTATTATTCCCCTCTTGTGGTATACACTATGGGTGATAGTTGGTACAGATGAAGCATCAAAATCAGCACCAGATATTTTCTCCATATTTTGTAACTAAAGAAGTGGTATTGTTGTCAATGAGGGTCTTATCGAAAACCTTAGGCATGTAACCAAGAAAAGTATCAATTGACTGAAATATTTGGGTTTCTATGGGAACTAATTTATCAATAACTCAGAAAAAGGTAATCTATTCCTGGTGCAGAACTTCTTATTACTTAACCTGCTGTTTTGGTAGTACTAAAGTCATTAAATTACTTAAAAAATTTTTCTTCGAATAAGAATATTTGATAGGCTTCTGCATTATATGCTTTCATAAAGTTGGATTCCATTATCCATAAAAATGCAGTGGTATTTTGATGTATGATATTCCTTTGTTTAGCAATCACACCCTTCATATAATTCCATGATCATTGTTTCACTGGTACTATGACTACTATGTATTTTAAAGGTAAATTTGTAATGTGTCTAAATATATGCTAATTAAGTTAAATTACTTTATATAAAATCTTCACTTCTTTATTATTAGAAGACGTATAATCGAGAAAAATAACTTCTACTTAAAGGACTATTTATTTTGCTTATATTAACATGTTTAATGTTTGTAAGTAAAATTTTACTATGTGAAAATATCAGCTTTTAATATAAAAGATGGTAATTGTCTTGTTCTCCTCCTTCCCCCAGATAACACAATCTTCTTCTCTGATAATTTTGTGTTGTTCATATGTAGTTAAAGTATTTTTACTTAAGTTTCTGACACTAAATATTCCAGAAGAAAGATTTCATGAAGCAAACTTTATATAGAGAGGTCATAAAATTTATCTCTCTCTAACTTGTTTTAAAAGGTTTATTGAAGACATCAATGACATCACTTTCTTGTGTATATTCCTAGAAGACAAAATTATTATAGATTGTAATGGAAATGCTTTCATCATATTAGCACTGTTTTTAGCCCCAAGCAACTTTTGTCATTTCTTTCTTTGCTACAAATAGTATACTCTGGTCACTGACAACTTAAGGTCATGAAACTCTGTCTTCCTAATGTACTTGAGAATAGTAATTTTAAGTATGGCCTGTGTCCACCAATATTATTTGTTAAAGACATTTCTAGGAAATTTTATTGCAGCACGTTTATATATACAAGTAAGGTCATTCAGTGAAATTGAAATTATTACATTCTGATTCATAAAGTCATAACAGGGTAAAGAAATTATAAAGCAAAATAACTATAAAACGTAAATTATAGCATGACTTCAGATAGAGGACTTTTAAACAATTTAGAGTATGACAGAAGTGAATTAATTTAATTTTTTTCTATTAATGTGTAGCATAAAATTATATTTAAATAAAATCTGTTTAAAAGACAGCTGAAAAGGATTATCAATATATATGAACAATCATATATAGTGTTATATTTGTGTAACTTCTCTGTACCGATTTATTCCTTCAAACAGTGAGAGCGAAGTCTACTGGGAGCCATGAGCACACTGGAAACTTAGGTTCATGAGGTCCCTTTCTTAGGTTACACATATAGTGAAAGAAACTATGGAGGAAGAGACTTGGGAGAAGCATATTGGACAAGATTAAGTGTTGAATTTTCCTAAGTGGATACCTTTGCACTGGAAGATTTTCAGTGGCATAGCAACCTTTACTTCATTCATGATTCTTTAAGCAAGTTTGATGATTCAGTAGTTCATCATGCTGGACTTGTTTGGAATAATTTCTTTGGTATATTGTTACAGCTTCTGTCTGGTGTGAACAAAAATATTGTAGGAAAATGTGTCTAACAATATTGCCTCAAAAATAATTTAGTGAAATATCTCAGCATTATAAAATGAATAAAAATTATTGGAGAAATTATATTAAAGAAAACTTTCTGATCACCTAACTGAATAAAGCTCATTTCATAGGTTAGTACAAAGCACATTAGAAATGTAAATTTTATGTAGCTGTTGTTCTATTGAGGTCAGTGTCTAACCAATCACAACTATAAACAATTTTGCTCCCCAATTTGCTATGTAATATAGAAGGCAAGTAAGAGCAAATTCCACATTTTAGGTCATCAAAAACGTTTGCACATCATATGATAATTTAGCTCTCCTGTGGCTTATATTCAGAATGAGGTTCAAAACAAATCTGACCCCAGAATACTCTCATATACATTTCAAAACTAGAAGAAAACAGAAGGTTGCGCATAATATTTGAAGATAATTTTTTCCAGATATGTATTTCTGGTTAAGAGGTTGGTAAATAAATCTGCATAAATTAAAAATTAATCAGGAGTACAGTAAACTTTTGACTTCTGTTTATCCCAAAACATGATTATAGTTTTTCACATTGAAGCATGCACAGTGCCTTAAAAGTTTATATCTTGCAGTAAAACATAATTGGAAGATGGAAATTGAACATAATATTGATTTTCAAATCATTTTCAGCACCATATATTGGAAGGCAAGTTTACTACACGCAAAAATATTAAATTGAAATAACTTTTCTAACACTGCAGAAATGAGAAAGTCCCTATGCAACTTCCTGTTTGTTATTTAAGAAGCACATGTATTAAAATTATTATGTGTTAAAATGCTACATTATTAAAATATGCATATATTTAGATTGTACAGTGATGTTTTACTAAATGAACATATGCTATCAATGTATAGCTCAATTATTTTTATTTTATAGCTTAAGCAAAGGTTCAAAAGAATTACCCTTAAACTTGAAAAATTGAATCCCTTATGCATTAGAAAAGTTTGAATACTGTTAAAGCTGGAAACCAATGAAGCTCTAATTTCTGACTTTTAAATTTTCTTGCTGAAAACTTGAAGGATGTATAGTCTGGGAAAGCAGCTAATGGCTTCATTAAGAAGAACCTTTCTCTGACAGATCATGTTTTTCACATTATTTTTGGTATTGACCAGGTACTACAGCACTGAACATTGCAGTGCTAACCAAGAGTACACACATATTAGGTACTACCATGGTTAAGATTATTTTGATACTCAGGTATCATGTGCTCGAAGGAAACAACATTCTTTTCTTCATCAGTCTCTCCAAAGATTAAGTAGGCACAATTTCCTGGTTATTAGAAGAAAAATAAAATTCATTTTATGTGGTAGTTTACGGTCAATATTCCTAACTAAAATAAAATAAATAAATAAATAAATTTAAATACACACTTCTGAATAATAAACAATGTTTATTTCAGCATTATTTTTGAATATGTCACATCTAAAAATAGTAAGCAGACATATCACAATAAAATCATATCACTGGACATATCACTGGATTGCTATAACACCAAAAAAATGTAAAGTTTCCATAGGAAAATGTACTAGTACAGAAAAGCAAGTTCCATACATCATAATGTGGAACCAATAGTAATCGTAATAACAAGTTAATTTAGGGACTAAAAGTTAATATTATTATATTGCTGCATCTATTAGTATGTAGTAATCCTGTATTACATTAAACATTTTCTCAGTGTCAACCTGCATAATAATTCTCAACCATTTCTCTGACATTGACTAACACATTACATAAGCTATACATATTTATTTTATTTGTAAATTTATAATAAAATTAATGGCTTTTCAAATTGTACTAATAGAGAATAGAATGAATTTTCTTGCAGGAAACAAATACATGTGCATTGTTATCTTTAACAAAGGCATCCATATTAGTCTGAATATAATAACATTGCCCTGTTTTGTTAACAACTATTAGTTTAGTCTAGATTTTTCAAATATTTGTGCTGCTAATTTTATAGCAATTTAATGTATAGTGGAAATGAATACCATTTGAGATGTTTTGATTCATTTCAATTTATTAATTATATTTCAAATTTTTATCAAAATGTTAAATTTTTTATTAGTCTCTAGTGGAATAGAACCAAAAAATGAATATCGTTTTACAAGAGTACATATATCTTTGGCTTACAGGTTGTGGGCTTAGTAGTTAAACATTGACCGTGTGCTGGATAAGATGAGAACTTCATATGAGTCCTGAAGTCTAGATATTTATAACATTAAAATCTGTTGTTGTAGTAGCATTGAAAAATTTCTGAAAAAAATGTGTTGGAAAGCTAAAGAAGCTGAGCTCCATTGGTTGTCAGGATGCAAAGTGGACTCAAGGAGTAAAGGCAGACAAGTAAAGACAGCACTGCTTTTCCCTCAGACTTTCTTGTAGCTGGCCCATCACTTTCAGGATGTCCTATCCACAGTAGGGGAGGGTCTTCAATGCTTTAGAGAGTATTGAAGTCCTTTCCAGAGGCATGACTTTTAGTTAATTCATCATTTAATGTTAGCAATTTAGAATTAACAGTGTCTGATCTATTTATGAGCATTGCCTTGAAAGAGAATATTTTCCTCCCAGTGCAATACATCCAAAAGAATATGTTCTAATGAAGAATTGTGGGAAAGAACTAGTTTCTCCATTCATAAGTCAGCAGTCTACATGGGCTGCCAACTTCTTATCACAAACGGTTATTATGATCCGAATGAATTACTGAAAGCAGCCACTTAGAATGGACAGTTTCACTCATCCTCTACTTCCTGATTTTGTGTACATGTAAAATTTCATAATTTTCATCACACAGTAGAATAAAAATATTGCTGTCTCTTAAAGCTTTTGTACTGAATCCGAATATAGATTAGATAACACTGAAATTGGCTCATCTATTCTAATTCTTTTTACATTTATTATCTGCTCACCTTTCCCCAACACAAACAAAATTATCATACACCTTAGTCAGTAACAGAAGAGATTTGCTTTTCATACAGACAACCTTTGCAGCTTTATAGAACCCTAATTGACTATCTCTTTTTATGAGTTCATTTAATTTGTCTGGTTTCAAGTTTTCAATAGTACATTTCTCATATCATTTCTTTGAGATATATTTTGAGTCAGAAAGAGAAACATACTTAGTTGTCAGCGCATCCTATTCTAATATTGACTGTCTATATCCAAGGACTGAATCATACAAACTCATTCGAGGACAGTATTCCATTGAAACAACATCAGGAACAAGTAATAAAACTATTCTCCTGGAATGGTGCTTCCAAACACAGAATTTATCTTGTTTTAATGTATAAAGTGAAGGTGCAGAAGGTTATTTCCTCTTAACTTCTTTGTTCATTTTCAAGATCAGAAAGCCTCAAGTGAGTTAAAACACAAAACCTTAACACGTTGTAGTAAACTTAACCCATTTTATATATACATTTTATTGTTTTTTTGATTCGGTACTTAGAACCATACTGGTTATGGTAAAACTTGGTTATCTGGTCATGGAGATTCAGTAGGTGTGTAATTGTGCTGTTAGGACTGAGCATTGTCTCATCCACACCTATTTATTGAGAAGAACAGTTGAAGTTACAAACCGGAAGTTTTCTGGAAAATAAAAGCAATACATTGGGGGGGGGGCTTGCAGGGTTTTCCTGCTCCATGCAACAGAATGTTTAATAAAGTAATATGGGATAAGATATTTACATATGTTTTATGTATATAATAATAAAAGATCTAACAAAAATAATAAAAATTTCTTGATTTCTATCTTTTGTAAAATTCCTGACCATGCTAAAATTCACTTATTGGATAACTCCAATTTCTTGAAGGATGCAATTTTCCATCAGACATAACAAAGTGCTGAGAGTACACCAATTCTCCCCCACATTTAGTTTCTCTTGATAACAGAGCCTTCCCTGTGCTCGATTATGACCAAGGAGAACTCAAGTGCTGTCATTTTGAGTGACAAGGTAAACATTGAAAAGATTGAAAATTTGATAAGGGTGAAATAAAATATGGGTCTTGGCAGCTTTTCACTGTTATAAAATTGACTTCCAAGAGATTGATGTATTTAGGTATTATTTTAAGTTATGTCAATTATATTTGTGATTACAATTTTATGAGAATATATTCATTACTAGGGGTTATTTTTAATGAAAACTTGCTCTATCCCTCACGGGTTGTAAATTAATTTTAACTTGTAATCATTTAGACATTTAAAACAGTGACAGTTCTCAACAAAACATAATGTTTTTGTGTAAAGCCTGAAGGCAAATGGAGGAAGGAGACTTTATTATTCCCTTCCCATAAGTAATACACCAGTAAGTCCCTGGGGGTAGGAACTTGACTATTCTTGCCTCCCAGATGCTGAAGTTTATAAAGAAAATAGTTTCTGTGAAACTACATTAAAAGCACATGGCAGCAATGTCTCTAAAATTTCTGATAAAAATGTTTGTGCCATTGAATATTAAACCTATCTTACTTTTGAGATCCAGGCAAAATATTTGTAAAATAATAACACCTAGCTTTGAGTTTGATACTACATGTGCATGCACATAAAAATAAAAATCAATAAGGTGTAAATACTGAACATATTTTGATAAATCTCTCTACTCTTCTACATGAATATTTTATCCCAAATATACCCATATAGTGCTTCTATTGCTCAGTAGAGTCTGTCACATTCATTCATAAATATCTTTAACACATTTTCATATTAAATGTGGCTGATTTAAAACACTTTTGTGTAGTGTTTTTAATACATAGATTGTTTATGATATATGCAAAGTCACATTCATAATCCTGAGTTTTGCTAAGAAATATGCTCCTCGAGCATTTTAGAATGAGTCTATAGTGATGAGCACTGACAAAAGTTGTAAAAGATTGCAGTGGTAAATTTCTAGATATTGTCTGGGAAACACTGGAAGTAAAATATATAAGTGGATGTTAGCAAAAAAGTTCAGAATACACATGATACACCACACAAGCCTAAAGAAGCTAAACAGGAAGGAAGGCCAAAGTGAGGATGCTTTGCCAAGGGCCATGTAGGAGGAACAACAATTGGCTTTAGAGTGCATGGAATGCAGTCCATGGGTTCCCACAGCTACTTGGGTGAGACTCAATGTGGCACAGCCCTGAGGACTATGTGTCCTGAGGACTTCATGGTGCTATGGAGTTCTTCTCTGCTTGCAGTGCTCACATCCCTTTTAATCAAAGAATTGTATGAGAAATCCATGGGGGGGCTTCCAGTCCCTCACTGTGCATTATTTCTGGCACTCAGAATAATAATGCTTGATATCTTTCAGGCATTGCTGCTGGAGCAGATTATGATTCAGTCACCTCCCTAGGAAAGAGCTTAGAGTTGTAGGTGGTCAACAATGACCACCACTGGCAAGGTTGAGCTGTTTTTACTACTAGCTGAGATGTAAAAAAAAAAAATCTTAGGAGGCAATTTGAAGTCAAAAAGAGACAGGAACCTGATACAACTGTTTCCTGAGATGCTCTGCCAGAGTCTGACATATACAAAGGCAGATGCTCACAGCCAACTATTGGACTGAGCACTGGGTCCTCAATGGAGGAGTTAGAGAAAGGACCGAAAGAGCTGAAGGGGTTTGCAAAATCATAGGAAGAACAATATTAACCAACCAGATCCCAAAACCCCTGAGCTCCCAGGGAATAAAGTCACACTATTATGTTTTTTTTAGATTATCTTTTTATTCGATATTTTATTAACATTTTAGATGTTACCCCCTTTCCCCATTCCCATCACACCAAGAAACTCTCACTCTTCCTAATTCTATGGAGATGTGACCCCCATCCACCCACTCCCTCTTCTCTACCCTCTAATTCCCCAACACTGGAACATCCAGGCTTCTTATGAACCAAGGAGCTCCTCTCCTACCTCTGCCTGACAAGGCCATCCTCCCCTACATATTCAGCTGACTAATTTTGTATACTCTTCTTTGCCCTCCGTTTCTTGATATGATTTATTAAGAATTGATGATGAGTACATGTGCATTTTGAACATTTAAAATAGATATGGCCGATTTTATATAAAGATTAAGATTTGTCATTGTTTTAAGATTTTTTACAAAATTAGTTTCAAAGATAAATATTGAAATAATTGTTCCTTTTTTTGTAACTGCAAACTGTTGCCTAAGAGTAAGAACAACTAGCTGAGAAAACTACTTTGTTTCCTTACACTTTGTTAATCTATAACAAGTTGCTTAGTTACAAATATGCATGGGTTTTGGGGAAATATTTTTTTACCTGTATTTCATAATGGCATTTCTTGTAAAGTCACTGGAAATCACATTAGTTTTCCATAATCATTTAGTAGAAAAAAACTAAATGGTAATCATATTGTAACTGTATACTGCTTGAAAGGTTTTGCTGGGTTATATAAGCTGTGGAAGAAAGAATAAAGAATGGCTGGCTAGAACATTGTTACTTCCATTCATCAACTATGTGTGTGTAAAGTTTGTGTGTGTGGAAGGTTGGAGCATTGTTCCTTCCATTCATCAACTGTGTATGTATGTATAAGATTTATGTGAATAAGGGCTAGAACATTGTTACTCCATTCCATCAACTGTGGGTATGTTCGTATACATGTAAAACTTGTTTGAATGTGTGCTCAAGCTTGCTCCATCCATAAATCATGTGTACTTATGTAGGTATGTGTGAAATGTTTGAATCCTGCTTGCTGGAGTTTTGCTCTAACCATTCTATGTGAGAATGTGCATATATCTGCCTGTAGGTCTGTATGTTTCTATGTATGTGTGCATGTATGTATGTATGTGTGTATAAAGTTATTGAACTCTGTTTTTGTATCATTTACTCTGTGTGAGTGTGTTTGTGTGTGTGTGTGTGTGTGTGTGTGTGTGTGTGTGTGTGTGTTTGAATTTCCTCTTTCTCTCCAGCCCCAAGGAGTTAACTTATGTAACTATTGGCTGCCTTCTTCAGCAGCCCTGTTAGAAATCTGGGTCCACCCCAGTCAGGTGATCTCAAAACTGACCCCTCAAAGCCTTCCTGACTCAGTTTACCCTCTTGTGACAAAGCTGGTTTATGGGACTGCTGGAACCCCACTTAGAAGGAGGAACAAAATTATCATGGAAGGCAGAGGGAGGGAGAAAACTGGGTGGAAGAGGGGACAGCTATAAGAATGGGTGGCTGGGCGAGCAGGATCTGACATCAGAGAGACAAGAGAAAGTCCCAGAAAAATGAACTGGAAAATGCAGCTTCTGGGGGTGGGGCATAGGAATATTCTTTAGGAAGTCCTAGAGACTCAGGATGAGGGAGGCTCTGAGAAGTCTTTAGGTGACCAGAGCTGAAATGCCTCAAAGTGGAGATAGGGAAGCTGAAGAGACCACCTCTAGTAGCTAGACAGGACACCCAGTGGAGGGATGGGAACACCAACCCATCTACAAAACTTTTGACACCAAATTGGTCCTGTCTAAAAGAAATGCAGGGACAAAGATAAAGCAGAAACTGAGGAAATGGCTGAGTGACCAGACCATTTTGAGACCCATCCCATGAGCAGGCACCAATCTCTCACACTATTAATGATGTTATGCTGTGCTTGAAGATAGGAGCCTAGCATAGTAGCCCTCTGAGACAGCAGCTAACTGAGAGAGATGCAGATATCCACAAATATTGAAAGGGTTCTCAGGGGATGGCAACTCCACAGGAAGACCAACAGTGTCAACTAATCTGGACTCCTGTAAAGTTCAAGAGACTGAGCAACCAACCAAAGAGCATACATAAGCTGGTCTGAGGCCCAAGCACAAATGTAGCAGAGGGCTGCCATATCTAACCTCAGAGCAAGAAAATGTGCCTAATCCTGCAGCAACTTGATGCACTAGATTGGGGGGATATAGGAGGAGGGTACTGACCTCTCAGAGGTGAAAGGGAGGCTGGGTGGGAGAGGAACTCTGCAAGGTGGCAAAGCATTTGAGATGTAAATAAATAAATAGAATAGAATTTAAATAATTTAAAGTTTATTTTAGAGAAATTAATTTCAGATATTTAGACTTCTAAGAATGTGAAGAAAGTCATGACACTACTATTTTGAAAGTAGATGTAAAATTCTATTAAACTTTTTCTAATATAAACCTAATGATGCTTTTCTCAATTATACCCATAGACTGGATTTTAACAAGACAGTTAATATTCAGATCTTAAAGAAAAGTTGGGGTGTTTTTACTGGCATTATTTTAATTTAAAAATATTTCTAAAAGATATACCTTAAAGTCAGGGTGGCTGGCATCTGGCACAAAACAATCACAAGTTACAGTCAAACAGAATCTTTCTCACAAAAATGGAATAAATGGATACATGGATAAATAAGTCAAGCAAATGTTAGCCAAAATTTCTATAACCCATATTAGCTTTGTTTATAAAAATTAGTAGTATTTTATTGCCTATTTTTATTATTATATGAAATGCTAGAAAAGCTATAGCAATGGGTATTTGAGAAAATGTGGTAGCATTACACTAGTAAGAGATAGCCTTTAATTTTAGCCTTGCTGTGTCTTCTGTGCACATTAGTGAAGAGTATGTCTTATTCTACGGTGTCTGTTCTGTTCAGCTTTCTATACAACTTCTGTTTTTTCCATTTTATATTCTCTGAACTCTTGCTCTGCTTATCTGTTGTTCTCTCTGTCTCTCTCTCTCTCTCTCTCTCTCTCTCTCTCTCTCTCTGTCTCTCTCTCTCTCTTCTCTCTCTCAACTGAAAGCCATAATTTATATGCAGCAGATCCATGCAGAACCTATGAATGCTGTTTCACTCTGTGAGTTCATATAAGCTCTGTTCCTGTGTCTTCAGAGTAACTTGTTTTCTCGGAGTCCTCCATTCATTACTGCTCTCACACTTCTCTGCCTCTGTTGTGATTGACTTCCCTGAGCCCTGAGGAGAACCATCTCATTTAGTTCTGAATGTCACAAGGCTTTTCAGTTTCTATGTAATGTCTGACTGTGGGTCTTTCTGTATGCTATTGTTTGACTTCTTCCTTACTAATCTATCCACGCTTGCTCATTTGTTACCCTATGACTTTTAAATAAACATCTGCCTACAATTTGGGTTTTGTATTACCAGGAACTCTTTTTATTTTTTTCTTAAGCCTCTTTCTATGTCTTGATTTACACAATATTGCCTAAGGTTTTCTGATTCTTACATTTCCAAATTTATTTTATGGATTTAACTTTTCTCCATTTCAACTTAGCCGCATTGATTAAGATCTAGGGAAATGTTATTTATAGATAATATAGACACATAGAAATTTTTAAGTCAGTAGTTGGGGTTATGCTCTATCCTCATATGAATTTTAAATTTTGTGATCACTATCACTTTTTCCCCTCTTCACTTTATAATTATCAGTTATTTGTAATAGGTAATTTTATTCAGTTCTAGTTTTGTTATCATGAGTAGATTGATTAAATAATTTATGACATTTTTCAATTAAAAAAATTCTGTATTAATTGAACTTTTTACTTTGTAGTATCAATACTCACACCACATGTCTTTCAAAATTCTTTAGAATGATTATATACAAATGCTCAAAATACTGAAAGAAGTTTGTCTAGTGACATTCTCAAAGAGTAATAATTTTAGAAAATGCATGTAACATCCATTTGAAAAATTCTTTTATAATTTATTTGTATATTTTAGATGGATTTGTTCTAGATTTTTTTTTGTTGCTTTTTTCCCCTTTTATTGAAAATAGATTATTTTATCACATAATATATCTTGATTATAGTTTCCATTCTATCTACTCCTCTCACTTTTTGTTCACATTCTCTCCTTTCTGGATTCACTACTTTCAGTCTCTCATTAAAGAGAAATAGGCTTCTTAGAGATAATAATAAAATATAACTAAATAACATATAAGGTAAAACAAAAGCTGACACATCTAAGGTGATCATGACAAGCCAACTGCAGGAAAGGAAACCAGGAAAAGGCACAGGAATCAAAGAATCATACATCTACCCACTCAACAATCCCATAAAACACTAAATTTCATATATTATGAAAACCATAATACATATGCAGTAGACATGATACAGATGTGGGCAGGACCTATGGATGCTGCTTCAGTCTTTGTGAGTTCATGTAGCTTTGCTCATGTTAATTTAGAGTACCTTATTTTCTCGGTGTTCTCCATTCATTTTGTCTGTTATACTCTTTCTACTTATGATATGATGGGGTTCCCTGAGCTTTGAGGGGAGAGATTTGATTGAAACATCTCATTTAGTTCTGAGTGTTCCATGGTCTATCACTCCCTACTTAATGTCTGACTGTGAGTCTTTTGTAGGAAGAACCTACAAAACCTGTGAGTCTCTTGTAGGAAGAACCTCTGTTGATGATGACTGAAATAATGTATAGGTGTAACAAAATATCATTAGAAGTCATTTTGGCATTATGCTTTTTGTTTGTTTCTTTGTTTTTTAAGACAAGCAGTATTCAGTTTTTTCCTGGGACCCAGGGTTAACTAGTCACTGGATCTTGGTCACCCAAGTAATGTTGGGAATATGCTCCATCTTACAGAGTTGGGCTTAAATCAAATGAGTTGTTAGTTGATTACTACCATGAGGTTTGTTCAAGCAATGTACTAACATATCTTGCATGCAGGACACCACTGTACATCAAGGATTTGTGGCTGGCCTGGTGTTTATGTTTATCTTTTGGTAGCTTGCAGAGTACCTTCCTGTTATAAGAACACCAGAACATAGGGGTGAAGGCTCAACTTCTCAATACTCAATGAGCTGTGTAGGTGTTGTCTTCAGCAATGGGGCTTTGCTGTCTGTCAGTACATGAAGAAAAATCTATCATCTTGGCAACAACTTGAGTTGTTTGGCAATTTGTTTGGGACTTCTTTGACCAAAACCACAACCAGATGTAACAGAATCCCGGTACTGGAAACTAATTTGTTTGCAAGAGATGGCCAGCTGGGACTCTGTCTTCCCCTTTATTTGGTGATTTCATTTAAACCACTGCTATATGTGAATAGACTTTACGAATGTTTCCATACTACTCCTCAAATATCCCTAAGTTTCACTGTCTCTCTCTATTTCCTTCATCCTCCTCTTCTCCTCCTCTCTTGATCACCATATTACCTAATTACATAATTGTCTATTCTATTTTATAATGAGATCCATCCATACTTTCTTGTTCTTTATTCTATACCACTCCTCTAAGGTTCTAGAGAATGTAGATTGGTTATAACTAAATTAATAGCTAATATCTATATATGCAAATACATAGCATATTTGTCTATCTGAGTCTGGGTTACCTCACTCAGGATATATATTTTTTTTGTTCTGTCCATTTGACTGCACATTTCATGGTGTCATTATTTTTAACAGCTGAGTAATGGTCTATTGTGAAAATATACCACATTGTCTGTATATGTTCTTCTAGTAAGGGACATGTTTTTTTTTCCCAACTTCTGACTATTGCAATAACAATTTTTCATTACTTTCCTTTTATTCAAAATAGAGTTTTTTCTGATACAATGCATTCTGATCATAGTTCTCTTTCCTTTATTTCTCCCAGGTCCTCCCATGTCATCTTCCTCAGGAAGCACTTTCTTTCTTTTTCTCACTAGCAAAGAAGAGGCATAGATTCTGTTCCTTCCACTGTTTGTGTTTTCCAGGAATTTCTTATAGTTGTTATTCGTTGCCAATTTATAGACCTCTAGCATCTTCAGTTTTAATGTCTTTGTGTGTGTGTGTGTGTGTGTGTGTGTGTGTGTGTGTGTGTGTGAGAGAGAGAGAGAGAGAGAGAGAGAGACAGACAGACAGACAGACAGAGAGAGAGATCTGTGTTAAAATATTCAAAGATTTGTGCAGAAGGGGAGCTACACTGAAGAGCATACATTATGTTCTAGTTATTTATATTTTATGCTGGTCTCTAGGCATCTGGTATAATTACATGTCTAGGTTTTGATTTCTCAATTGATCTTTGTTGAGTGACTTTTTTTGCTTCTTGTTTTTGTACTTTTTCTCTTTGTCTTTTTAAAGACTATGATGCCTGTGTATTGCCTAGTTAGGTTTTTTTTTTTGAACTTTATAGTTATAGCCCCTGGGCATTCCAGGAAAAATACATTTTGCTAATATTTAAGAAATGGGATTGGCTAGAAGTCCAAAGGGGTTCATTGAAAGGAAGAGAGCAGAGTGTTCAACCAGGGTCTACTTATTTATTTCATTAGAATAGGGGGGAGACAATGAAGAGAAGTCACCTCAGAAGGTTTACTATAGTACTGAGGATGAGAGTAGGTGGGCATATGTTAGCTGGGAGGCCCTAACTGGGTTGGGGCCTGGAGAAAAGCAGCCACTGAGGAGAAAGAAGTTAGTAATTGAAAGCCTCTGAGAATTAAGAGAGATGTGGTCAGAGGAAGAAAGAAGAATAAAGCAAGTTTTCTGTTGCAGATATTGAAGGTCCAAGGAAATTGTATCTGAAAGAATAAAAAGAAAGGTGTAGATCCACCTCAACCTTCTTATTCTAGGATTTTTTTTTTTTTTTGTATTTCAATCTCTCTAATGTGATTTATTTTTAAATGAAAAGACTTCTGAAAAAAACACAGAAAAGTACATAAAGATAGGTGCACACTTATCCAAGGCTAAATTTTTCTTAGAAGCAAACCATTTAACATGTCCTTTTGTGTCATTTTTAATCCAACAGCTGTTAGAGAGAAATACGTTGATATCTATGAATTTGAGGCCAGCCTGGTCTATGATTTCCAAATCAAATAACATTATATTTGGAATCAACTTACAGTTAAACAAACAGAAAGTAAAAAGCAACAAAAAGAGATATTCAAACCTTCTATAGCTAAAGTTTCCCTTGCAGTCCATTTAGTCTGACATACTTTAGGAGAAACTCATAATTTGTGGATTTGTTTTGTATTATCATTCTGTAACTTTCAATATCAGAATTTCCCAAAGAGTATAATTATGTCCTAGTGGTGTAGTAGTAAAACATATGTAGGATTCTTTGGATCCATATAAGGGAATACTTGAGTGTGGAAAAAATCATGTGAGACTATTTTTTTTTTTTTAAAAATACGAGTACATTTATAGGACAATAAATATTTTAAAAAGAAGCAATTTCTTCAGAGTATATGTATAATAAACTATTTCTTTAGTTTTGAATATTTTTATACTTAGTGTTTATCATTTAAAATGAGAAGATTGAAGAATAACCGTGTCATGAAATTTAGATCACTCTCATTTTTATATCACTTTTGTTAACATTGTGCTATGTTTCAGGTATAAACACAGCTATCCTTTTCTTTAAATGCACCAAATTTATAAAGTTATTTTGGCATTATAAGAAAGGTCAATACTGACCAAACCAAAATAAGGTACTGCAGAACTTAAAATAAAAGCATGTCTTGAATATATATTAATTCATTCCAAGAATATTGAATGAGGACCAAAGAGTTCTATGAATATCATTTAGAGTACATTGGCATATATTAAAACAAATACACTTCAAATATACATAAACGATTTTAGCATATATAAATTCACCATACTGTCAGACTTATACATTTACTAAAAAAATATTAATTGTTACATTTTACAATCTCATGAGCAAAGTATAATTTCACATAAAGACTGATTTTTTATATTTAGCTCAGTAGAAAGGAAAATATGCTTTATTGACAGCTAAAGATTTCAATGACATGTTTATTGCTCAACAATGAGAAACAATTTGTGGCTGATAGAAATGTAAACTTCTCTGCAAGGACATATTATTCATAGAGTGTGTTGATATTTCGAGACTCACTATAGTTTATTTTACATGCTGGCAAAAACCAAGAGTTCATCTATCACCTGCTTAACTGTGTGTGGAAACATTCAGGCCTGAGGGCTGTTGAAAACGTAACATCGACACAGGGGCAGCCAGCAAGCTGTCTCCATAGACCTGCCCTTGCCCTTCCTTCTTCACATAAGAATGAAATTATACTGGCTGTAGACACGTGAGAAAATAGCATGACAGAATGATGTTGGTGGTGATAAGATGCTTCTGCTGTTAGAACACAATGAGCGTTGTCTGTCAGTCTTTAGTTTCTGTGCATAAGTTAAAATCTCGTCTTTGACTAATTAGTTATACCACTTAGGTTATTTTACCTCTCTGCCCCTTAGGATATTTACTTCTAAAAACCATTTATTAATCAGATGTATCTCAGAGTTTATGAGACTAGCTGGAACTATATTTTTTTATTCAATCAAAATTAGAATCTTTCTTAAACAAAACATAAAATGTAGTAATGTTGGTTTTCATAAATATATGACACATGTCATTTTCTTTTCCTGAGATTCTCTTTTTCTCTGAATGAATCTAGTTTGGAAAATGTTTAAGCAATTTGTATTGGTTGACGGATCAATAGTGTAGACTGTTGACCATAGGGTGTACGAGGAAAACTTCTAGCCTGTTAAAGCAATCAAACCGCTTCATTAATCAAGATGGCAATAATATTTGTAATATCTCATCAATATATAGTACTAGTATACAAGTTATACCTCAGTAAAATTAATAAAAATGCAAAATTTAAAAAGAAAGCACAGAAAGGTAACATTTCTCCACACTCTAATTTTCAAAACATTAATTAATTATCACATATTCCAAGGAACCTTATTTTATTTACAAAATTATCACTGAGAAATGTTTAAAACCATATTCTGCCGTTGTGAACAGTATAACTCATGTATTTAAATGTTTATTAAGTATATTTGTCTTTTTACCTTAACCTTTTTTTATAAGTCCCCCATAAAAGCATCCTGTGTTCGTTTTTATGTGGCCGACTCTGCCTAGAGCATCTGATTTTCCCTTAATCCTTTACCATTTCATTTGCTGCCAAGTTGTTGTTCTCTTTGAGGTGAAATTTAAAGGCTGTTTCTAGTCACTTCTAAGTCATTTCATTTGATCAGAGAACAGAATTTGTTTGAGTGATATGAAAGTCATGCTTGGAGTCCAGATTTCACTTTATTTTAAGTTACCCCTACAATTATTCAATACCTCTGTGCAGACTGAATTTGCATCAACCTCTCATAGGCTTTGTGTTTTTCCCTCATTCAGCACAGCAATTCAAACCACAGTGATCAATGGAATCTTTCTCATATTCTTATCAAAATGTTTATTAGATGTTGTTAAAAATTATTCATGACCTTTTCAGAGAGTGGAAAACCCAGTTCCTGACACTAGTAATGATACTCTGTTATATTTGCAGACAGAAACCTAGCATACCTGTCCTCTGAGCATCTCCATCCAGAAGCTGACTGAAATAGATGCAGAGATCCACGGCCAACCATGAGATGGAGCTCAGGGTATCTTGTGGAAGAGAGTTCCAAGAAGTACTCAGGAACCCAGACTGGATAAGGACTACAGAAGAAGACCAACAAAGTCAACTTACCTGGACCTTTGGGAATTCCCAGAGACTGAACCACCGGCAGTATACAACAACATACAACTGCTGGCCCTAGGGCCCCTGAACATATGTAGCAGATGTGTAGTTTGTCTTCATGCAGGTCCACCAACAACTAGAAGTGGAGCTTACCCTGACTCTGGTGCCTGTCTGTGGATCCTGGTTCCCTGAGCCGTCTTGTCTGGCCTCAGATGAAGGAGGGTGTACCTAGTTCGGCAGTGACTTAATGTGCCATTGTGGGTTAGTACCCAGCGGGGAACCTCCCCTTTCTCAGAGGTGAAGGAGAATGGTCTTGTGGGATGGTGTGATCAGGATATATAGTGAAAAATAAAGATATACCCTAACTCTGTGCTTCTTATGATGGGCTGTGATTAAGTACACAGGAGAAAGTATTCAGAGGACTTGCATGCATTTGAAGAACTTCTCTCTGGGGAGACCCTCACTCAAGTCTCAGGAAGTCATGGCCACCCAAAAACTAGCAAGACACCGAATCTAGAAGCAAACAGCATAGGCTTTATTAGGGAGAGTTAGCTGGCTAACAGTCAATTCCTTTACTCATGCAGAGGCTGAATTGACAAAGATCAGCTGGCTGAGGGGCTTTTTAAAGGGCAAAACCACAAGCCAGAGGAGTGAGGAGGGGTGAGGGGTTGCTAAGGAAACATAACATAAAAATAGCTGAAAATTCCAGAGTAACCCAACCTAACTGAGTCAGAGTCATGTGGAAAACACTCTCTATACTCATTCTTCTCAAAAATGTGGTATTGCCATGTCACTGTGGCCTTGCCCTGTCATTGTGGCCTTGGCCTGTCACTTGTTCAACTATTTCAAAGTTGCTCCGCACAAGGCCTCCGGTTCTGGAACTGGCTGGCCTGCATTCTTGGCTCATTTCAGAGACAATTTTCCATGTCCTTTAAAGAAAAGCCTGTATATATTTTATAAAATAATTTTTATAGTTTTTCACTTTACACATTTACCTGTCTCTGTTCTCTGACTATATGACCACATATCTCGTCTTTTTTTTTCATGATGAGATTTATTTCCTTTAATTAGAGACTAAGAGAAACTCTTTTTTTTTCTCTTAAAAAAAGAATGAAAGTATGTATTATTTAGGGAACCATGATATTAGTTATATCTATGGCAATGGATTAGGACTATGGCAATGGAGTCTAGCAAACAGTGAAAGAGATCTTGTTCCACAGTTTCAGACTTTAGAAGCTCTTGGTTCAAATTACTACAGAATGGTAGAGTAAAGAGGTGGCTCTTTCAATCCTGAATGGTTACCTACTTCAGGGTTAAAGGTGTTAATATTAAGTGCCAGTTCTAAGATAATAAATGCTATCTAATGCTTTTAAAACTAAACAGAGCCTTGGGAAATACTATTGCCTTTCTCACAGTGATATTTTTTACTTAATCTACATTTTGATGGAGAAAGAATGGAACAAGCTTCATTTCGATTAATGAATGCTGTTTTTATTCTAATTGGCCCTTGTGAGAGGAATACAATTGGACAGAAGATATATGCAAATTCACTTGCATACTCAGAGAAGGCAGATGAGGCTTAGCTCTTAGATTCTCTGATCAGGCTCCCTGAGTGAGAAGACTGAGGAAAGAGGTATCTGTAGCATTTGAGAAGAAAGAGGAAAGGGGTTGGCTGCCACACAGCTCCCAGCATTCCAGAACCTGCATATGAAAGTGAGCACAGCTGCCAAGCAAGAGAATGCGCTCAATGAAAGAGCAGTGCGAGGGCACCCAGGGCACAGTGCACAGCTCCAGCTTTTGTGCTGAAGGTCTTGACCCCATTCCCCAATCTTTAAACCACTGATTACTTTCTTTTCCTCTGTCCTCCAGATGAGGACTACAGTGAAATGAAAAAGGCATAGAATTTAAAGTGAGCCCTGAGATTGCTTTTGTTTGTTTGTTTGTTTGTTTGTTTGCTTTAAATTCCCAATTATTATTTAAAAATAAAACAAAATAATAAAAACTTCCACAATAAATGGAATCTAGACATCTGAAATAAAGACAAGGTTTATCTCATGCTTGTATAAACCTGTCTCTGTTGCTTCATCCCTAAGACTAACTCTGGTTCCAAATCACAGAGAACACCTAGATATCTGTTGTTTGCCAGCTGGTTTATTCAGATATTGCATTAAAATATGATTTTATCTCAGTAAACAAAGAAAAGAAAAGAACAGAAAAGAAAAGAAAAGGAAAGAAAAGAAAAAAAGTAGTGAGATCCTATTTTCAAATGTGATGCATAACTAAGTTTTAAAAACCAGAACCTAACATTTGCAAAATTTGCATGAAAATTTTTTCTATCTATTTCCTTCAGTTGAACTCTGTCCAGATTGTGTGATTTCCTAGACAATGCAGCAGAGTAAGAATCTCTTCTACTAGTCACAAAACAAAAAACAAACAAACAAAAACCCCAAAGAGTATTTAAATCTTAAGGGAGTATGCTATAGTATTAGATACTTTTTAGACAGAAGTTTAATGAGAAACAAGATAAGTGCAATAAACCTATAAAATTTCTTGCATATTCAGAAGCAGATCAATGGACAACAAGAATCTGTTTCTGGCATCATTCTTTTTGTGCTGTATTTTGAAACATGCTTTTTCACTGTTAAAGTCATGATTTGTTTGGACAAAGTTTGTTTCCTATATGCCCTGGCATGCTGAATTCAAGTAATTTAAATGAACATGGACTGAAGAAATGTCGTCCAAACCATACAAAACTTAACATCTGTATAACATCATTGTAAGATTAGAGTTTTATATCTATTGCTTTGTTCAGTAGGTCATTTCATTTAACTATATCACAACATATTACACAAAAATATTGTCATGATTTAAAAGAAAAAGAAGAACAACAATGGCAACAACAACAACAACAACACCCAAAACAACTTTAAATAGAAGCCAGAGAAGTAGCAATGGGAAACAATGTCTCTTTTCACACTTTTTCACGTAAATTCCTGCTATGTTTTCACCCTTAATGCCAATGCTGGACTCAACCATCCCAGAAGTAGTAACAAAAGAGCCAATGGAGAATATCACTTCATTAGTATCTTCACATGAACTTATATTCTGTAAGTTTATCTCTCTTGGAAATTCGAAGCTGTTCTCCCCTCATTCATGACATTCCTCTGTATATTCATTTTACTTTGATTGATCATGCATTAGAAACTATATTTTTAGCTGCTTCTCTGAATTTTTTCTATTGATATTTCTGCATGCTCTTATTGGTCTGTATACTGTCATAGGGACCCTTTCAACTTTGAAATGATATAATATCTAGCCTAGAATGGCTTGAAATCTGCATGTAGCCAGAACTGGATTTGCAGTCCCTAGCCTGTCTCCTCTATCCAAGTGTTGGACGTAACAGCAATGCATCAAGTTTCCAAGCTGATTCATCAACATTTATACTACATTTTATTTTAAATCTCGTGGCCTACATAAGAAAAGTACTTCAGCCGTTAACAGGGAGGGATCCAGTAAGGAAAATTCCTCTAAGAAATTCCTTAGCATTAATAGTGTTGGAGATTTGTTCTTGCCCATGGGATGGGTCTAAACTTGGGGAAATTATGGTTGGCCATTTCCTCCACATTATGTAGGCAGGACAATCTTTATGTTGAAGTCATTGTAGGTGGGTTGCAGTCCTTATCCTTCCACCAGAAGTCCAGCCTATCTACAGGAAATGGCTATATAAGAATCTATATTCCTCACTGCTAGGAATCACATCTAGAGTCACCCCTCAGAACCCCTGGAACCACTCCACATCTTAGGTCTCTGACAAGTGCTAGAGATTTCCCCGGATTCCCAGATTTTCTCCCTTCTCTGTCCCCTGTTATCCCTAATTATGTTCCTCCTTGAGTCCTACTCACCTCCTCATCCCTCTTCTACCCAAATTCCCTCCTTCTTTGACACCTCCAATATCTATGTATTTTGTTTCCTACTGGGGGCCATCCCTGCCCTGGCTTGGGGTGATGAGGGGGAGAGTGATGCAACTTCTTCTTCTTTCTTCTCCTCCTTCCACCGTCCGATTCTTCTGTCCAGTTCTTCTCGAGGTAGCCCCTATGCTACTGCTGTGTACTGATCTGCAGTCAGTGATCTTGTGGTCTGAGACTGGCACTAGTATCCCAGCCTTAAGACCAGCAAGGGGTTAAGTAAATAGTTTTGTGCTATCCTAAAACCTTCTTCTGAGGGTAAGAGACTGCAGGCTAGGGTGATTAACACCTGTAGCCTAACTGCAGAAGATTAGGCAACTGTGGCCTTTGTTCTATCTCAGCAGGAACTACTGTGCTCTAAGCTGGGTCACAGGAAGAAAAGACATTTAGAAAAGTTGCTATAGAGTTTATTAAGTGTAAAAAGTATCCTATGAAAGCTATCTGAGGGGAAACATGAAAAGTCCTAAATGGGGAAGAAGAAAAGATTCTAACAAAGTAAAAATTCTAAGGGAGAAAAATTCTAGGCAGGGGGAAAGGAAAGGGCAACGGGGTCTTAACTAATTGATTCCTAACTAGCTAGCTACCTCAACTGTTTGTCTTCAGTATTTATATACCATTCAAAGTACATGATCACATGTTACAAAGTTCATCACAAGTTCACACCAAAATTCAAGTCATAAATTGAAATAGAAGTTTACAACACAGAATGTTTACATGAATATCCATTAGGAGTAATTATCTAACTACACATTCATCACCTGTCTAGCTCCACAGGTTCGCAGAAAGTTTGAAACTATAAATTAGTGAAATTTTGTATAGATAACCCAGGCAATATTTTCTCTTCTGTCCTGGTACCTATAATAAATTGTGGATAACCTCTAGTGACCTAGGTTAATGGTTTTATGACCTCTTGGAATGTGCTCTAAGCAGGAGAAGGTCTAGGGACAATTAACTGATAACACTCAGGAGACTGGCAGAGTTCTCTTTGCAGTTTCGACTATGCCTGTGGGACTTAATAGCAGTCCTGATATAAAAGAGCTTAATAATCATTGATATAATTTTAGGAATTCTTATAGGATCATCATTAAGACTTAAGAAGTCATCTATTTGTCTATATAGTATCACTACAAGACAGTACATCTTCATGGATCTGCAGAGATATGCTACAAAGGGGTGTGCTATTGCTTAGTGATAGTAGCAAATAATAATAATGGGAAAAGCATATTAATAGCAGGAATCTTTCCTAAAATCACGTCCACCACAGCCTTGCTAATGGGGCACACTCGTCGCAGATTATATAATAATCCGAGGCAAGCATTTCAGGATGATCATCTGCCAATTATTAGCTTGTCCCATTATGGCTCCTGACAGTTTCCCCTTCTGAGAAAGAGTGAACCATACTTCCTTGTACTCTCCCTGTTATTTGGCTCCTATGGGTCTGTTGATTATAGCATGGTTATCATGTAATTTATGGATAATATGCATTTATAAGTGAGTACACGTATCATGCATGCCCTTTTGGGTCTGGATCACCTCACGAGGGTGATATATTAAGCCAAACTCCATTATGCAAGCAGTCAGGAACTTATCATAACTGTCCTCTTGAGAGGCTCCACTCAAGAGCTGATGAAAAGAAATACAGAGACTAACACCCAAACAGTAGATGGAACTTGAGAAGTCTTGGGAAGAGTTGGGAGAAAGATTGTAGGACTCAAGGAGGACAGGTATTTCACAGGCAGACCAACAGTGTCAACTAACCTGGATCTGTGGGGAGCCTAGTGAATGAATTCCCAATCAAAGAACAATCACCAGCTGGCTTAGGCTCCCTGCACATATATAGCTTGGTCTTTATGCAGGTTCCCCAAACAACGGGAGCAGGGGCTCTTACTGAGCAAGTTGCCTGTCTACCTGCCTATGAATTGTACACTCTTAAATGGATAGTCTTGTCTAGCCTTAATGGGAGAGAGTGTACCAAGTCTCACAGCAACCTGATGGGCAAGATGGTGGGTGAGGCTTCTTGTGGGTGTGTTTGAGTGTGTATGAATTAGAAGTAGACTGTAGACCATTTTAAACATCTGGAACTACCATCATACTTTATAATAAAAGTAGAAAATATTTACTTTCAATATCCAGTTATAAGAAGTACAACAAAGAAAAAAAAGAAGATAGAAGTAAAAATAAGAAAGAAAAGAAACAACATTTTTTCATAAAGAAACAAATGCTTAGATAAGGAAAGCAAATGACTATTAAAATGAATAAATGTGTTAAAGTTGTTGGCCACATCAGTCTATTAAAGTAAATCTAAAACAAACCCGGTTTGTTCATGTATGCCATCTACAAAAAATGAAAATTTCACCTTAAGTTCAATAGCACAAAATATGAAAGGATTAGGTATTTCTTTGACTTAAAATGTGCCACACCTGTTTATGCCAACCACCACAGTACCGAAAGCAAAAGAAATTATATAAAGGGCAGTGAGAGTTTGAAGCTTCAACATTGCTGTGGAAGTTCTGTTCAGATTCATCTATAGATTCAATGTGCTTTGTGTGTTTCCAACAAAAATAGCAGTATATATACATGTTTCTTTTTAGGAGCAATCTGTTGCAAAAATTCATTTGGACATCGAAAAGTTTTATAAAAATAGCTGCCCTAAAATCTTTGCAAGTACTATAGGAAGTGTGTTACTTCATTCTGATATGGACTAGAGCAATCTCAACAGTAAAAGTATCACAGGAGTGGCAGGTTCCCCAGTAAAATGACAGGACAGAGAAGAAGTCTATAAACTAACCCACCCATATTCATATAACTACATTATTGACAAACTATGAAGATAACTCATGGGTATTAGAATAAAAATTGAATTGTGTGCTCAAGGTTCAACTAGATAACATAAGCATTAAGTATTCAAGATGAAGAATGGAGAAATGAAAAACTAGATTTGGGGACAGAGATGAAAGGGAGTTAAATGAAGAGAGGTGACTGGATAGGAGTAGAGGTGAAAGGATGTAGAGAATATTGCAGAGGACAAGAGAGGAGAGAGATTATTACACCATCTCTACATTGTGAGTATTTGTTAAAAGAAGCAGACATAGACTGAGTACATTACTATGAGATAAGCTGTTATCTATAGACAGAGCTTTTTTTCATAAGAGAACAGTAAATTCTCAAAGGATCTAATATATGATTTAATCATACCCAAGGTGATCTACGATAGTATTTCTTAAAGAAGCCCAAGGCTTTAATCATTTTTAGAAAATGTCTTCAGAACAATTATCAGGATTAAAATCTGATTGGGCAACCAGAAAAATAGTGTCTAGCCAACTTAAGAATAGAAACAGTCATCATGAGAGCGTAACTCATGCTGATGCTAGGAGAAAACGGAAGGGATCTATACATGTGGCATTCAGTTAAAACCTAAGCAAACACAAACAAGCACAGAACGAGTAGAAAAAGCATCTTTCAGGCCATGGATATCAAAGCTTTCTGAGATATAAAGTTAAGCAAAAAATTTACAAACACAAACAGAAATAAAATGAAAAGTGTCGTCTGTCATATTGATAAAAAGATGAATCTCTGGAGTCTGAAGTAAGAGGATCGTGTCCTCAGATTAGGAGATTAGGATCCCAGGTCATTAAGGATAATGTAGCAGTTCGTCAATTTCTTTTTTTTAAAAAAGCAAATATAATTCACATTAAAACCTATGTGTTATGACATGAGTCATCTGGGTAGATTATGGTAATTGAAAAAGAAAAATCCTAAGATGTCAAAAAATAGTACTGTTCATAGAATGAATATATAGGAGAGTCAAAATTTATTGGTAGTGGCTGGGGGAGGGGAATTCCTGACCGATGGACACAAGAGTTTCAGTTTTAGAGATTGGCATGTCATGGATATGTGTACATTATGAATATATTCAGTAGTTGAACATACAGCTCAGTGGTAGAAGAACCATGGCATCCATTAAGGAATTGATTACTGCATTGGAAAATATTAAAGTGACATATTAGTTCGCTGAGTACCACTTATCTGTCTACTAAAATGTGTTGATAGTTACAATAATAAATAGTGTAGTATGTTGTAGCTGACTTTGCCACTCTATGGATTATTCCTTTTCAAATCCTTTATCGTCTCTGTTTCATGCTTCAACACTAGATAGAGGAGAGTAAAGGACAGCAGACCCCTGCCTCTAATATCTTTCCAAACCAGACCCTTCAATCATTTCTCCCAATTGTTCCTTTCTCATTTCCCGACAGTCTGCTTAAACAGTCCCTTCTCCCAATTTTCCTAATAGTCGGGGTTCCAAACTATAATAACTCTTCTAGCCTACCTGCTCAGCTCAGTGTCTCCTTGGGCAACTGTTTCCTAGTAAAGTCTTCTGCAGCAACTGCCTTGTCCTATCACTCTACTAGCCCAATTCACTTCCAGCTGCGCGCGCGCGCGCGAGCGCGCGCACACACACACACACACACACACACACACACACACACACACAGACACACAGGGAAAGAGAGAGAGTAAAAGGGAAGAAAAATAAAGTTATATGGCATTCATAAGAGTGAAAATATGTTTAAACAAAGATTGGAGAAGAAAATCACAGTTTATTTTGCAACACCTAGATACTAGGGAGTAGTAATATATTATTAAATGAATAAAAACACTGTTTTGCTCATACTATTGAAATATATAGTAGCAATATATTATTAAATGAATAAAAACACTGTTTTGTTCATACTATTGAAAACAACTTAAGATTGCAAAGAAATTGTTAACATTTGCATAGACCTGGATCAATTTCAGAATACATTTTTTTTTTGGTGAAATAAATCAAAGAACACATTCCCGCTATGCCAATTCACTTATAGAAAATATAAAGGAACTTTACGGTGACCTAATACAGATTATGGGTTTCCTGGGTTGGGGGTTTGTGGGCTGGAGAAGAGTAAAAAGATGAAAAAATAATTAATTATAAAGGTGAATGACTAAAGAGGCTTTATGTGATACATGTGTAACCTTTTAATGAGCATTGCTAAAGCAAGACTTGTACACACAAACAATTCAGTGATATATATACATATATATGTATATATATCACATATATATGATATATATGTATTAGTGATTATATATAATCTATTTTATATTATATATATGTATATATTACAGAATTGGAAGAAAGGATATGAAATTCTAATATTTGTTGGCATCCCTTCTGAAGTATTTTTTTCTTTTTCTGGATCCAAACAAGCTATGTGCTGCAAACAACTTTGCCACAGGCAAGACACAGAAAACCCTGCAATTTCGGTTAACGTCTTCCTTCACTAGTTAATCATGAGCACTAGTTAATCATGAGATTGATTTAACCTCCTTGGTTAAACCTAAAGGTTTCTAACTTTAATATATGAAAAAAATTTCCACCACAAAGCACTCCAAGAAGATGGAATACATGAAAAAAGAAAGAAAGAAAGCAAATCCTCCGGCTTACCATCCCTTAGTGTATTATACTCAACTTCAGCCTTTCCAATGTGATAAGAAAATTTAATTATTTGTTGATGATACTTTTATGACTTGGTTTCCTACCAAATACTGTTCTATAATCCATGAAGAATGTCTGCCCAATTCCAATATGTCTATTCAGGTTATATGCTGTCTTCCAACTAAAAAAGATTAATGAAATCTTCTACCTCTGCTCTCTGAGGAAATGTAAGCTCAGGATTTGAAAAATTATATTAGTAAATACAATGCATTTCAAATCTGAAATGTGCTTGAGTTTATTTAGTAGAAATTTATTTTAATTATGCTGGAAGGAATTGCTCCCAGCCTGCATCCCATACCCAGTTCAATCTTCTGTGCAGTTAGCTTTACAGTTCAGTGGGAAATTGGATTAATTGTTACATAAAGAACACTTAGCAATTATGAGAGCAAATACTTTAAAGTTAAGCTGTCGGCTTTGAAGACTCATTTCTGTCAATAGGACTGTTCTATCTAAGTATTTATATGAGATTTACATGATACAAAAAATGCAGTTGTAATAGTAAATATTTCAAATAAGCAATGGTGAATTGAAGGTATTTTATTTTGTATTGAAACAGGTAAAATTTATTCTTGTGGTCAAATTCTATGAAATCTTACCTACAAAATTCTCATTGGAAATTCACTCTTGTTAGTAAATAATTTGCATTCTTTTTATTTACCTCAATAAACTGCTACATTCAAACCCTATGGATTACTTTCAACAGAAAACTGTCATCTAAGGCGGGAATATAAAGTAGTTTTGAATAATCCTCCAACGAAAAATGCATAAAATCGCAAGCAAGTGTGTAAATGAAGGGCTGTAAGGTGAACGATATCTCCAAACAACTTCTGAAATATTTAACTGTCGCTGGTAATAATTTATAAAGTAAGTATGTAGGCATTGGTCTGATAGATCTGAGGGGCATGTTAATGGGGTTCAATGAAGACAGATAGCTCCATTCTGGTACCACTGAGCATACAGCTGCCTCCTGAAACACTTCTCCACAACTGCCCATCAATCTCCCGCCAATGGCTTCTCAGATTAGACAAGGAAGCATACGTCTGTGAATCTTAAAAGGCCATTTCTGTCTCCTGTGAAGTTATTTAACTTTGTTTTCATTTTACACAGCCTCGATGAGCTCTAACACACAACAGATTTGACAGATCAATCTTTATAAGATACCTAAGAATGAATGATTTTTTTTTTATGGAAGTATAAATTACAAATCTCACTGACTAAACTCAACTTGTCGTTAACTGGAGATATGATACGATTATATTCATTGTTTGTAACTTTGCTCATATATTTTTATAAGTAGATTCATATTTTTGTGACATTATTTGATTTGTCACAATTTAAATAGTGATCCTTGTCAGTAAGAAGGAAT
Organism: Rhabdomys pumilio; assembly: GCA_030674055.1. Classification (NCBI taxonomy): domain Eukaryota; kingdom Metazoa; phylum Chordata; class Mammalia; order Rodentia; family Muridae; genus Rhabdomys; species Rhabdomys pumilio. The sequence continues at coordinate 60,367,249 of JANHMN010000011.1, read as the reverse complement.
TTGCAGAACACATATTTAATTTTTCCTGAAACAATTTATATGGTTTATGAACCACATAAAATTATTAAGTGGTTCTCTGAGGAAAACACAGAACAACCACTTTAGGCCAGTCAGTAGAATCAGGTCTTGCTATGCTGAAAGTATCATCCAGATGCATTCTTGAATCCTTCATTCTTTGTCATCAGGGACATCGCACAATATACAATACCTCAGCGTTTCAGACATGATTTGTTCCTAGGACTTGGAAACTGTGGTATAATAATGTCAAGGGGTACAAAGTCATTCTGATACTATGTCTGTGTGTCATAACTATATAAACAACTGCAATCTATTATTAAAGATTGCATCATCAGGATCCAGCTCATGCAAAGAGATCATGCTATATTATGTGTTTTATTATTTGAGATAAAAAAAACCAATCAGTCAAATTGAGTAAATACTCCTTTATGGATATATTCATTGTATACACACATATATAATACACACACAAACACACACACACACACACACACACACACACACAAACATACACAGATGTATACACTATATTTTAAATTCTGCATGAGCTTAAAGATCTTTGACATGAATCTTAAGCAGGATCAGCTTTTGGCTGGACAATGGCAAGCAGATTCCTGAGATTGTCTCCAGCTGATAATTTTGATCCACATCATTTTATTACTCAACAGCACAGGTATAACTTCCTTAACTCTGTCTATACCACCCACCTCCACTCCACTTCAAACTTTCTCTGTGTACTAATTTATTTGTAATGGTAAGATCACAATAACATATAAAGACATTATAGTACTAAAAAATCAATACTTTATTGAAAATAAGGAGGTAATTTTGCTATCACTAAGGGAGCAATAGCTTATACTAGAGAGAACAAAACGAATGACTAAGACTTATTAAAACAATAATCTCCTGTTTCACTTTCCCTGGGAAATTTAGCCCATAAAACAGAATTATAGAAAAAAAAAAGTGTTCTTTTAGTAACTTAAAGAAATAGATTATTGTTCTGATTTTCTTGAGAGTCTTGAGATGAAATAATTAACCATTTTTTCATAAGATATTCTGATTGTTTTTGATATCCTGAGAGAATGGAATATAAAGTAAACCACCATCATGATTTATTTTTCTCTAAATAATTCTAAGTTTCCTTTTATTTCAAAGCTAGCCTATTATTTTTCAAATATATTTAAGAAAATAATAGATACCAAAGCCTGATGTCAAGCTTCTTTGCGGTTCTGAGATTCTGTCTTTTCCTGTGTTCTTATAAAATCCCTGCTGCAACTGTTTGAATCATCCCATCAGACCAAACTCAACTGAAACTGTACTCTCTCTCAGGGGAGTCTCTTTGTTTGAAACTTAAGAAAGTCAGAGGGCTCTGATGGGTAAAGAGTGCAGAAAATCTTGCTTTGCTACTTGTTGTTCAGATATATTACAGACAAAAATGATGTCCTACGTGAATTCCCTGCTGATGATCAAATATATTGTTGACCTCCTATGTGAATTTCCTGCTGTTGATCAGATATATTTTTGACCTCCTATTTGAATTCCCTGAATTATCAAGCTGAAGACCATTCTCACACATAACAGCATACCCATGTTCAGCTTTCTTAATCCTCTGATCTTTTATTTGGTATTCTATATAAAAATCATGAGATCTCAAGGTTCTAATTCAGACTATAATTCTTTGTGGTTTTGATTTATTAGGGTCAATATGATCAAAATAGCATGTTTTATTATCTTTTATTTCGAAGTTGAAGCCTTTTTTGTTCAACTTCTGTAAGAGCACTTTATGAATAATATAAATGACATCGTTTACCACCTAAATCACTTGTCCTATCTTGTCTCTTTTTTTTTCATGTTGTATATGCACGCATATATGTTTGTGTTGTATTTATGAATGCTCACCGTTTTCCTAATCAACTGAGAATATCCTTCACATGCCATGGATCTTTACTTTTAAACATATAAGTATATACGTCTTAAAAATCGGAATCATCTTCATACAGTTGGTATTCCAATACTCACAGTTTTACATTTTGTTCTATATCTGCATCTAATCTAGTCATTCTTCCATGTATGTTTGTTGTAAATTCTCCATTAATACCAACTACAGAATGTGTTTTTTCAAGGAACAGGGTTGAGGAAGAAGACAAAGGAGAGAAAAGAAGGGAAATGGAAGGGAAAGAGAGAAAAGAGAAAGCAGAGGAAGAAAAGGGAAAAAGAAGAGAAAAGAGGGAGTGGGAGAAGTGAAAATTTAGAGACAGAGATAGGCAGAGAGACAGAGAGGAGATCCAAAACTACATGTTTGTGTGTGTGTGTGTGTGTGTGTGTGTGTGTGTGTGTGTGTGTGTGACAGAGAGAGAGAGAGAGAGAGAGAGAGAGAGAGAGAGAGAGAGAGAGAGAAGCCAAAATTTCTCTTTTGAGTCCTTTAATACAACCCAATTATATGGTGGAACATTCAGTCTTTCCTTCAAACAAAATTAAGGCACTATTTTGTAATTGTTGTTGTCATTGTATAACTAGCTGTAGCTTGCACTGCTCCATGCTGCACACAGATCATTAAGTCTGTGCTTCCAGAGCCCTTCTGCCTTTCCTTGCTGATAAATTTGATAACCTAGCTGAAATGTTGTCAGTTTTTTTCATGTATGTTTCTTCTCATCATTCATACAATAATGCAATAGTCTTAAAGACCCATATTTTTCTTATATTGTATGTGATTATGAATAGCTATAGTTTAAGGGTTTGTTTTCCATTATTGTCCTTATTTAGACAAATTATCCTATACTTGGCTGTTAAGAACTTAATAATACCAAATTTATGTCTATGTTATATACCTTTTTGTCTAAAATTTTCTTCTAATAGATGAAATTCAGCTTTATGAAATAAAAAATTATTTAAGCTCAAATTTACCTTATCTTTCTGATACCTTGCTTAATGAAGGTAGAAGTATCTTTCTTGACGCTTCACTATTCTTCTTTACTGCTTCTAATCATAGAACCATAATGCATTAATAAACAAACAGAGTGGACTGATTTCTTATTAAATATCACTAGACTTCTCTTCCAACTCTGCTTTTAAATATTTATCTAACCATCCGATTATATACATATTACAATAAGAATTTTGTATAATTATTTTGCTTTATAAATATTTTTCATATTGTTAATGCTAAATTTCAAAAGCTGAAATACAGAATATTGTAATGATTTTGAATAATTTGAACACTAAATTACAAAATGTTTTAAACAATGTCAGACCACTAATAATTGTATATGTTTTTAGTATCAGATTTTTTTTCCAAAAAATTAAACATTTAATAGACTTGAATTTCTGTGTTTCATGGCAAGGTTCTCAATAAGTATATCTTACTTTTATAAACTAATTATGCATTTTTTTATTTTGATAATACATAATTATATAATCTGGCTATAAAACCCATAGATATATTTCATAATTTTATAATTTATAATGTAATCAGATTTGAGAATTTACTTTATGAAATGCTGTAGAATATGTCTGATAATTGTTAACCATAGTATTTTCTCTGTTAAGCACATTATAGGGCCAAGATATTATTAACAATAAAGTTCAGAAAGAGAAATTGTTACTACAGATGAAAATTTCTAATTATCCATTTAAATGTCAATAATCTTTATTTAGCACAATTAGATAAAATGATGTTATAAATATAGTTTTATATTCAAGTTTAACAATCAAAAGTTAGTACAGCATTTAACTAAAAGTAAAACTTGTAAACAATTTAATTATTATATAAAAATAATATCACTTGGCTAGTTACTTAAATTTTAAGCAAAATAAGGAAACTATTAAAATTGAATCAAATAAATGCTTCAAAGTAATCTTTGTGATTTCATACATCATTACTATCTTACATAACTAAATCTTCTACATGATTCTGTACATGCTAATTCCTTAAGACTATGTTTGAGGATTGTGATATTTTAAAGACCACAGGTTTTAAATGAATCATTTGTTGGTAACTGCTAAGTACCATTGTCAAAAACTTTGCAACTACTATCCTTCCTGTACCAGTTCCACTTCTAATTAACAGGGTAATTATCATTGTCCATGAATAAAATCTATGAATTACTATCACAATGAATTAGGATCATTCAAATAATATTTTGTCATGTGTAATTAAAAAATATTGAGAAGCATGATTACATTAACCCAAGAATTAGGCAACACTCAAGTTAAAAGTACATATTCTTTGCCAGATTAGGAAATCATACTAGATGCAATCCAACTGGGGATTAACAATTCAGTTATTGGTTGGAATAAACCAGAAGATTAAATATGCCACTAATTAAAACAAATTAGAAACAAGACTTTTTCATGTCAAAAGGAGAGCTGGATGTTTAATGTTAGCTGTGTATTATTTATAATTTTATTATTATTCTGTTTGCTTCACCATTTTGGGGATTATGTTCAAGGTTTTTATATTTCAGAGAAAGTATTTTTAATCACCTCAGTTGTACATAGTAATCAAGGCTCTTTTAGGCATAATGTTCTTCAGGGGTAAGAATAATGGTGTAAAGATTAAAAAACTCAAAATCATTCATATCAACTGGTAAAATTAGTACAATTAATTTGGCAAGATGAAGTCACAGGTGGTTCAATGTCATCTGATGTTTCTTTAGAATCCATGGCCTTCTTAGAACCAAGGAGTAGGAGATTCTCCTTAGTGTATTGTAGCTTCCCAATTAATGGCTGGCTTTCTTGAGGGTAAAAACAGCTTATTGCTAAAATTTATTACCCAATCATTGAGAAAAAAAAATATCAGAAAAAAAAAAATTGTGACATAAATGTGCTGAGAAACTTTATTCTCAGTCCAAGAGTTGATGTCTCGAATTGATAAATGGGCTATTAAAATTATTCTTCCAGAAAGGTCAAAATACTAAAACACCTATTATTTTTTTCAAAGGGGAAAATACTGAAAAGTACATGGTCACCATGATTTACATGCAGTTAATCTTGGAGTGTGCTTCTTTTACAAGTTCTATGTACCAAGAGTGTGTACACTGTGATTTAAGAGACAAATATGCATTAAATGTGGGTAAGGTGCATAGTGCATAAAAGTCATAGAGTGATTTTTATGTTAAAAAGATTGTTTCATTTTCAACATTTTTTCATCACTACTAAAATATACTAAAAGAAACTGAAGTGTCACTTGCGTGTAAGGTCATGTGATCATGAGGGGAGAAATATTTTACTAAAGTATGAATAAGTAACTCCACTCAACTGCAGCTTTTGAATTTTTATTATTTCAGGTCCTCCAGCAATTCATGTTACAAGTATATATTGAATTCAAATTCTTAACTGAGATTAACAAAGGTATCGTCAATCATATTTATTTGGTTAATTAAACATTGTCATGTTACTTTATGGCTGATTAAGCCTTTGAAAGTTCCTACAGCTCCTCTTATTAAACAGATGAGTCTTTATTATTTACATGTAGATTTGGCCTGGCTTTGATTTTAATTGCTTAGATTATAAAATAAGCACAACATTCTTCTACTTTCCTTTAATAACTCCAAACTCTCCCATTCAAGCCTTCACACTATCCTTCTACTTCATGGTCTCTTTTTCACTAATAATTATTTCACGAATATGTATGTATGTGTGTGTGTGTGTGTGTGTGTGTGTGTGTGTGTGTGTGAGTGTATATGTGTGTGTGTACATATTACTAATTATAACCTGTTCAATTATGTACATTTTTAGTATGTCCATTTGTGGTTTTGTTTATCAAATAAAATGGGGCAGTTACGCTTACACTTACAGATGTTTGAAATTCCAATTTTGAGATTGTGCATAGCTTATGCCTCTATTCTCCAGAATACTATCACAACACAGTAACATAATATGACAGACTTCTGAAGGATGAATATTCATGTAAGTGCTGGGCCACAAGCCAGAATGTGGACTAACACTATCTAGAGATATCTAACTCTAATCCTAGAGAACATCAGTGTATAGAAAATGAAGTCAAAGACAAACAAATGAATCCAGTCAATCACTAAATATGTAGCAAATAAACTGGTTTTATATAACTAAGTTTTATGGTGGTTTGCTGTGTGTGTGTGTGTGTGTGTGTGTGTGTGTGTGTGCATTTTTGTTTCAAAATAGAAAATTTGTACACAATCACTGTAATCCGTGAAAAGTCAGAACTAGACAGAGAAAAGGATGATTATTATGGTCTAATTTATGGGATATAGATTTATTCAAGAAAGCTTAACAAACTCTACTGGCTATGTAAAGTGTTACCACCAAAAGGAGTAATAAAAGGAAATACTGGGATACTAAAATCTCAAGAAAGAAACTAATTCTTCATGTGATGAAATTGTATCTATGACACTCAACTGGTAATTGACATTTGCCAAGGCTACAGAAAGCACTAGATAAGTAAGTTTGCCTTTTCTTTGTTCATGATTCAAGTCAGTTGCCTCATGACTGAATTGGAAAATCAATCTTTCTCTACTTAATTGTTTCTCTTAAAGATTTATCACAGTAATTAAAAACTAACAGAATACACCAATTGTTTATCTAATACCAAATGGACATCACTGGAAACACATACAAATAACATGTTACATACTATGAATATTTCAGTATTCATAGTAGAAGTAGGTAATGTTTGATCTGGTGATATTTATGTATTTAGCAATAAACCGCTCTCTAGGTGTATGTGTGTATTTTATATGTATGTATGTATGTATGTATGTATGTATGTATGTATGTATATATGTATGCATGCATACATGTATGTGTGTGTGTATATGTGCATCTATGTATACCTGTATGCATGTAACAACAATTAATGAAATGAAGAGGACACAAATTTGACAGACAGCAAAGAAAAGCATGGGGGATACTTCAGATGGAGGGAAGAAAAGGAAGAATGATGTAATTATATTATAATCTCAAAAAATAAAATATAATTAAAAAATAAAAAACCTTATATATTTGGAAGTATGACTTATATTTGTTTATTTTATTTCATTCTAAAATCATTCCAAATACATTTACTGGTGGAAAACTATATTCAGCTTCTCTATAATTTTCATTTATAAGTAAGGCATTCTTTTATAGGTAATTTTATGTCTTCTTTTTAAATGTAATCTATTTAATACTGTGCTATAACTTCTCTAGCTATTATTTTTCGATATTTTGATTCATTTAAAAAATGAAACAAGAATTTTTTAGTTAGGGAGCATGGTGGCTCTCAGACACAGTAGCTAAGAGTTCAACATCTGCAGGTAGCAGAACGACATAAACTTGGGACTTGGGATGGCCTTTTAGAAAGCCCAAAGCCCACTCCTAAGGACAAACTTTCTCCAAAATGGCCACATCTACTCCAGCAAGGCCATACACCTTAATCACTCCTGAGTAACACCACTACCTGATGACTTAGAATTCAAAGAAATGAGCCTATGGAGGCCATTCATTCTTACTCAAACCCACACAGTAAGTTTTCTTAAATATAGCAAGGGTTTTTGATAATACAGCCTATAATAAGAACTAGTGTTTGAATTTTTCTAATAGTTTTACTTGTATTACATACAACATTGTAATTTTCATACAGACAGAAGTAATAGTCTCTCCTTTCTCTATAGCAGTAAAGCGAGTGGTTTTGATTCTTTGCTCTGAGTCAATCTAACTCAATACTTATCAATATTTAATTTTTCAAAAAGAAAATTGAAGATGCATTTATCATTCTCTGTGTTTTCTAATATGTATGTGATTGATTTCCACATTAGATTTTTTTTTCAACTTCTTTTAACTTAATTTGATTTTAATTTACTTTTTCCTCTGTAAGACAATAAAAGTTAAATTATTAATTTGAGAATGCCATCACAGAGGATGGCATACAGATATACATAAAAGAAAGAAATTAGTTTTACAGTTCTGAAAGATTGTAGCCTGAGATCGAGATGTTAATAGGATTGAAAAATTCTGAGTTTTCTTCTTGAATTATGCTTGTTTCCATCATTGCTATATACTGTGGATAGAAAGCAAAACAAAACACAAATATGTAATTAGAATTTTATAACATTTTACTTTTTAATGAAACAAAAACAAGTCTACATTTGTGAAGCTTTATGTATTACCAGCACCATTGAGATTTTAAGCTTTCTTTTTTTAAGTTATTGGCATCTTTGGGTGACAGTGATTTCAGTTGGATTTTTTTTTAAAACTGGTCATCAAGTGTTAAGTTGTTAAGAACATATCTGGTTCGACAATGTGGAACTCTTGGGCTATATTGTAGTTTTTTTTTTCTACTATGCCTAGGTAGTTCCATATACTTAGATTTTACAGCTAAATGGTATAAGTGTCTACACAAGACAGGAAACAAGAAAGAAACAATAAGATGTGGAGAACAAGCAAATTCTCAGCTTTGGTCAGAGAAGACTTTTCTGTCCAAGAGAGTGATAACCATCATTCTTTTGAATGATGGTTAATGTTGAAACTCTTAACTAATCATCGCTAAATAGTACATCTATACCAGTCATGGAGGGTCCAGGAAATATCTTTGAAGAGTGGATAGAAAGGCTAAAAGAGGAGCACAAGTTTATTCCAAAATTACCACTAGCAAGAGAATCTTTTAGAAGTTTTATTTGCAGTGTCTTGCTTTTTTTCTGAGATGAAGAGAACTACTATCAAAGACATTCTTTTTGGATATACCATAAGTTTTATAATCACAAACATGTGACCACCTGCACCACCCACATATGCACATGCACAAGCACATGTACATGCACACAGATATCAAAACACACACTGAGAAACACACATAAACATATATACACAGACATAGACATACACACACACATAGACAGTCACACACACACATAGAAACACACACAAACACATATCCACACAAAAACATACACAGACGCAGACACTCAAATGCACACATATACATACAGAGACAAATACAACCACACAGAAACACAAAACATAACAAAACATACAGGGATTGTATAAGTATGGAAGAGAACCTGTTCAGAGGAGGAAAATAACCAGCAACAAGTAGTATACAAATATGCAAAAAAAAATCTTTTATGTAAGGCACAGAAATTCTAGCATCATATAGCCTCATGTATTTAATAGATTAACCTTGTTTTGAAGCAGAAATTAAAATAAAACCTGGTGTATTGATTAGAAGAGAGAGTACCACATGAAACCTACAATATTCGTGGAGCACAAGTTTATTCCAAAATTACAACTAGCAAGAGAATCTTTTAGAAGTTTTATTTGCTGTGTCTTGCTTTTTTCTCGAAATCTTTCCGAAGTCAGCATGACTTGTAATGCTATTCCTATTCGAACATTTTATACTACACAAGAGAAGTAGAAGATTAAGATGAGAAGAAGAAAAAAAATGTAGAAAATATCTATTCATCAGAATGCTGACTGCTTGTTATGATACAAAAGTACCACAATTAAAATTCTTTAGCTATGTTCACTACAACAAAATAAAAGCCTCAATAAACACACGACAAAAATATGCACAATAGCAGGAACCATTTTCTGCTTGGGTTCTGGATTCATAGAAAATGTGAATGGAATATGGTGAGTTTATTTTTAACGTGGTGATGGCATCCTTTTAGTCAGCTCTGGAGTTTAAATAACAGCCCCAGGCAGGAAAAGTTGTCTCTCAAAACCTATGATTCAGCTGCATCCTATCTAGTACTGGAGTTCACAATAATATGACGTTCACAAATATTACAGCGATAACTTCACCTTGAAGTAGTGGGGTTTAACAACTTAAGTAAATGGAGAAATGAAAGAAAAAGCTATGATCTCTACATTGTGTCATGTCCACATGTTTTAGGTAAAATGAGCTTAAAGCTTTTGAAATTCAAGATATTTTGATCAACTGTTATTAGCAAATATTGTCAGTTTCCAAATAAGATGTTAGTGACAACATCCAGACTTTCAAAATATGTGTACAGAATAAGGAATTAAGAGTAGGCCAGAAACATTGGAAAATCATTTAATTTGGAATACTTAGGAGAAACTTGGTATCTATAATTAAAAATTAAAAACATACTCAAATTGAAATAAATACTCTAGGAAATACCTTACTCAAAGTTATATTTATGTAACACTATATATAATCAATACCATATTTTTTCTGGCATATAATTTTTATGATTGAAATCATAATTTAATCACTATATTTCTTCTGTACCTTTCCTCCCTCTAAATACTCCATATAGCCCTCCCTGCTCTTTTTCAAATTTATGCTCTCTTTTCTCAATGCTGTTTGTATCCATATACATGTTTGTGTGTGTGTCAGTGCATATATCTGTATATACCTACATATATCTAATCTATATATCTTTATATCTATATATCTATATTGATAGTGATATCTGTCTGTCTGTTTATCTATCTATCTATCTATCTATCTATCTATCTATCTATCTATCATTACTGTACATATCTCACATCAGGGTAAATACCTGTACCCACATACAAAGAACAGCTTCAGTGTAGCTTGAAGAGGCCAGGGGGAAGAAAAGCTAACCTCTTCTCCAAATAGCAAAGTTGCACACAGAATCACTGGTGACTTATGACTGAAGGTCATGGATGCAGCGACCATTCTGCTGTGGCCTCCTTACCTCTGGGCAAGCTTTCTCCCTTGTCTGAGTTTACTTTCAGATATTCTGAAATAGTACCCCTTTACCCCTTTTGTTATTCTTCCTTGTGTGAGGCAGACATTACAAAATTAATTACATGTTATGGGAAATTGAAAAAGTCTGTGCAACTTCTTAGACAGTCACTAACATTGACACAGATATTTGGAGAGAAACTGGAACTCTGTGAAGCCATTGCTTCAACAACTCTCAATTTCTGTTTGCTAATTTCTTTCAAAATCTAGAAAACTTAGTTCTAACATCATGGATTAGTTGGTAAAAGCACTTTTTCTGTAAGCATGAAAACATGAGTTGACTTTTCAGCATCCCTGTCAAAAGCTAAGCATGGCTTTGATAATTATACATCCAGGACTGCAGAATGGAGACTAGAAGATTCCAAAACCTCACTTTCTGAGCAGCCTATCTGAACCTCTGATTTGCTGAGAGGTGCTATGTTTTCTTATTTTTTATTAGATATTTTACATATTTACATTTCAATTTCCCAATTTCCCCTCCGGAACCCCATATCACATGCCCCTCCCCCTGCTTCTATGAGGATACTCCTTCTCCAAAGTACCCACTCCTACCTCACTGCCTTGCCATTCATTCCACTGGGCCATCAAGACTTCACAGGACTAAGGACTTCTCCTTTTATTGATGCCAGACAATGTCATCCTCTGCTACATATGGAGCTGGAGCCATGGGTTGCTCCATGTGTACTCTTTGGTTGGAGTTTTAATTCCTAGGAGCACTGGGGGGTTCTGGTTGGTTGATATTGTAGTTTTTTCCGTGGGGTTGCAAATCCTTTCAGCTCCTTCAATCCTTTTTCGAACTCCTTCATTGGGGACCTCATGAAAAGTCCAATGGTTGACTGCGAGCACCTGCCTCTGTATTTGTCAGGCTCTAGCAGAGCCTCTCAAGAGACAGCTATAAAAGGCTCTCTTAGCAAGCACTTTTTGGCATCTGCAATAGTGTCTGGGTTTGCTGGCAGTATATGGGATGGATCCCCAGGTAAGGTAGTCTCTGGGTAGCCTTTCTTTCAGTTCCTGCACCACACTTTGTCCCCGTATTTTCTTTAGATAATAGCCCTTCTGGGTTAAGAATTACAGATGAGTGGATGGCTGGCTTCCCCATCTGGGGGCCTTGCCTAACCTCTGGAGATGGTCTCTAAAGGTTCTCCCTCTCCTTTGTTGGGCATTACAGCTAATCTCATCCCTGTTGGGTCCTGAGAGCGTCTTGTTTTCCTGGCATCTGGGACTTGCTGGTGGCTACCCTCAGTTCCCCAACTCCCATTGCTAAACACCTCAGTTCAAATTCCTGATCCTCTGTGTATCATCTCTGTCTCTTCTCAAACCAGGTCCTTTTCCTCCTTTCCCCCTACCCCTCCTCTCTTTCTCCCAAGTCCCTGTCACACAGTACTTCCCCTGAGGCTGAAAAGATGTCTCAGCCATTAAAGGCTAGGCTCACAACCAAAAAATATGAGAGATACTATCTTAAGACAGAAAGTAATAAGACAAGACAGAAAAAAATAAAGGAAGACATCCAAAGACCTGCTCTAGTCTTTTCATACAACATACAGCCATATATCATGTACAACACACACACACACACACACACACACACACACACACACATACATGTAGACCTTGAGAGATAGCCCAGCTGTTAAAAATGCATATTGCTCTTATAGAAAAACCCTTTCAAAAAGAGTGGAAGCATTTTAATACTTTTTTTTTTTGTTAAGAAAGAGAAAAATGAAGTTGGATTGATACGGAGAAGTTATGAGAGTGAAAAGAATATGACGAAAATCTAGGAAAATATTTAAACTAAATAAAATAATAAATAAAAGAGGTTTGTGGTAAAATTGATAGCATTATTTATAAAAAAACTTAAGCATTCATACATTTGAATGATCCTTTATTTTAATGGATAATCATGCTATATTACCATGGTTAACAAGGAGGATGACTCATGGCATTCGCTGCACTCCAGGCTATGCCTGCACTCAGAGCATCTCATGCTCTCTGTGGCTTGACTTACTCTTTCTACATTACTTATTTCTACCTCATAGGTATACAGTGGGGATCGGAGGATAAACAGGTCAATAGCTTTGAAACAGATGTCACAAAGCCTGGGTTGTTTTTTCTTAAATGTGTTAAGACAGAAATTTTCACTCATCTCCTGTGAGTTTTTGTTAACACTGCTAAATAAAGCAACTAGTTTTCGAGAGTCTATTCACTACCACTAAAAGACTCCTTAGGGAGGACATTCAATGTGCTCTTTGCTATGAACTCAGCTAAAAAGTATTCAAAGCACTCGAGGGGCTTAAATTCTAGTGATATGTAAGAATATGAATAGATAATTGGACTGGTAGAAAACTTAACAATGATGTTTTTGAAAGTGCTTTAATATAATCAGATTCAACTAATTCATCTTCAGCCTCAAGAAGAAATTTCCTCAAGGAATTTGCCTCTGAAACTGGCCTTATTAAATGACTGAGAGCATGTAAGAACAAAGAATTGGAGTAAATTACAAGTATATGGAAACTACATGGAAATTAACATTTTTACCATTGTAAAGTGTATGCCACAAGCATATGTAAGGTTACTGGGTAAGTAGACAAGGGTAAGTAGAGAAACAATGGAAATAAGTGAAAGGCTTTTGGGGGCAGTTCAAAGGGGCTGTTTACCAAAACTAAATTCTCATGCCATCTCCTGACAAAGCGGAACTGAAAGTAGTCTAAAGAGAGACAGATGTGCCCCATCCTGCTTTCAGCTATCACATGGATCAGTACATGGACCCTAAGAAGTTGGCATTTCCCCAGGAATATTCATTTGGGAGAAGGGAAAGGCTGAAGTCCACTGCAAGCCAGAGGAGAACAATGTCTGTAGAAAGGAGACTACACAAAGTTCTGAAAACTTGTCAGACTGCCTTGCAGGAGTCTCGACAATGATTTGGAGTGAAGTCATGCCACGTCTGGACAGCTCAGGTATGAACATCTCTTGGCTTCTAATTAATTCTCTTTACTTAACTTCATAATTTTTTTCCTTTCTTTTAAATTTTTAATTGGATATGTTATTTATTTAAATTTCAACTAGTATGCCCCTTCTTAGTTTCCCCTCCACAAACATCCTATCCTATCCACCCCCTGCTTCTATGAGTGTGCTCCACCAACCCACTCCCCTACTCTGAGGCATCAAGCCTCTGCAGGACCAAGGGCCTCCCTTTCCATTGATGCCAGATAGGGAAAGACTCTGCCAAATATATAGCAGGAGCCATAGGTCCCTCCATGTGTAATCTTTGGTTAGTGGTTTAGTCCCTGGGAGCTCTACTGAGTCTCGATGGTTGATATTGTTGTTCTTCCTACGGAGTGCCAAACTCCTTCAGCTCCTTCAGTCCTTCTTCTTACTTCTCCATTGAGGTCCAGTGGTTGGCTGCAAGCATCCACTTGTGTATTGGAAAGGCTCTTGCAGAGCCTCCCAGGAAACAGCTATATCAGGCTCCTGTCAGCTAGCATAAGTAATGCATTCTTGGTATCAGCAATAGTGACTGGGTTTGGTGGCTGCAGATGGGATGAATTCCCAGGTTGGGCAGCCTCTAGATGGCCTTTCCGTCAGTCTCTATTCCCTCTTTGTCCCTGTATTTCCTTTAGACAGGAGCAATTCCCCATTAAAATTTTTGAGAACTATGGGTGGCTCCATCCCTCAACAGGGGGCCATGCCTAACATCTCCATGTGGTCTCTCCAGGTTCTCTCTCCCTGTTGTTGGGTATTTCACATAATGCCATCCCTGTTGGGTCCTGGAAGCCTCTTGTTTTCCTGGCATCTGGGTCTTTCTGTTGACTACCCCATCTCCCATTGCTACATACCTCTGTTCAATTTCCTGACTCTGTATAGCTCTCCTGTTTCCTTCTACACCTGATCCTGCCCCCTTTTTTCCATCTCCCTCTCCTCTCTTCCTCCCAAGTCCCTCCCGCCCTTTACCTCCCATGATTATTGTGTTCCCTCTTCTAAGTAGGACTGCCACATCTATACTTTGGTCTTCCTTCTTCTTGAGCTTCATATGGTCTGTAAGTTGTATCATGGGTATTCTGAGCTTTTTCCTAATATCCACTTATAAGTGAGTGCATACCATGTGTCTTCTTTTGTGACTGGGTTACCTCACTCAGGATGATATTTTCTGTATCCATTACTCTGTTGAGGAACATCTGGGTTCTTTCCAGCATCTGGCTATTATAAATAAGGCTGCATTGAATATGGTGGAGCTCAGGTGACAGCAGATGCTGTCAGGGATGTAGAGAAAGAGGAACAGTGTTCCACTGCTGGTGGGATTGCAAACTGGTACAACCACTCTGGAAGTCAGTATGATGGTTCCTCAGAAAATTGGACGTAGTATTACCTGAGGACCCAGCTATACCACAATGTCTTTTTTTTTTTAATGTTTTAACTCAAACACAAAGTAATGTTTCATTATAGTATTTTTCTACACACATTCTTGTTCTTCATCATCTTCCTCCACCATTGTCCCCTCAACTCTTTATATATATTTTACATCTTTTATCTTTTCCTGACAAACCCTTTTTTGGATTTCTTGTCACAGGTATTATTTTTCCTTTTCAGCTTAAAATATTCTTCTCCCATAAATCCACACCATAATTTCCCTGACTTCACTCCACCCAATTCCTTCCTCAACTTCCCTTCTCTCTCAGATAAACTCTTCCTCTGTTTCCTTTTATTCAAACTGTTAGTAGCCCCTCAAGAACACTAAGTTATACAACCATGACATATATGCAGAGGTTACTCCCCTACAATGTCTGTTCTTATGGATTTAGTCTCTCTGAGTCCCCATGAGCACTGCTAAATTGATTCTGTGGGCAATATTTTTGTGATGTCCATGACCCCTATGGCACCTATAATCCTTAATTCCTACCTTGACTGCTTCTGTTTCACTAGGGGCTATAGGTATACTCAAATTGCTTACCTCTTAACCTCATGTAATATCTCCAAATTTAAACATAATGGAATGTTGCCTGTGCCATGGACTGCTGGTTGCCTGACACTAATTGCCCTTGGAGGTTTGAGGTGAGGTGAGGCAGTGTCAATTGCACAGACTCCAGGAGCAGGTGAGAAACGCTGCAGCAAGCTCATCTGAACACTACTGCAAGCTCCTTTAAAACCCTCCACCTCTGCACCATTTGTCCCAAGAAAGTATCTCTTCCAAACAACAGTTCCTGATTGGCTGGCATTGTCTGCACCAGTCACCCTTGGTCTCTCAGGAAGTCCTCCTGCAAGAGATGCTTTTGCTGCTTCTCTTCCCCTGCATTTACATAGATGTGGCCCCACCTTTCCTGCTGCAAGGGAGCACCAAACTTGCTTATTCTTTCTGAAAATGTAGCCATATTGAATGACCTTATCATTGTTCTAATTTTAGTATTTGCTTATTTAATTCCTATAAATAATTTATAGATAAGCATAGAGGATGAGGTCGGTCAAGGATCTGACCCAACTACTCCAAAATTATTTGTTTATTATGAAAAATTTTAAAAGTATCTTTGTCCTTTGTATTTTCAAACATTGTTAAGATTGAAATATGTCATCTTGGAAAATGCATTATGTTTTTGCATGTTTTTATATGTTCACATGTATGCATTCAAGTGTACAGACAGAACACTTTCAATTGTAAGTATGTTCGATAAATCTATTAGTGTAATTATAAACAGATCATGACTACATTATAAGCAGAAAACTAAACTATTTCTATCTGCCATAATGAAGAGAAGAGAGGAAGAGAGGAAATATCCTTTACAAGACAACAAAAGCAACAACAAGGTAGATATTTCAGGGAGCCATGGAGTTGGCCTGTTCTAGTTGTGTTGAGAGGTAGGCAGGCATCACATCGTATTTTTTTTTTTTTTGTTAGAATCCATAACTGTTCCTGATGCACTCTGTGCCTTTCAGTTCCTGAGAAACAGAGGCACTTCAACACACACTAAAATGCTTGGGCTCCCTTATGTTTCTCTGTATGGTCACTTAGAAACTAGGGAAGCATAGAAACTTTAAGAGACAATTGGTCTTAGACACTACTCTTGTGTACACTGTATAGCTTGCTAACATCATTGCATCCTGGCAATTACAACTGTATTGATCCCTGCAATTGCCACTATATTCTTTAGTTAATATGGATATAAAAAGTCTGATAGCTCTCACTAAATTTGTCACAGCCTCAGTCATTATCTAGCTCCTCCAGTCTAAGCCTGGGTTAATTTCTTAAGTTCTTACTGGATATATCAGGTAACCTTTGTCTGGAGAGTAATCATGGGTGCTTACATACACACACACACACACACACACACACACACACACACACACACAAACACACACACACACACACACACACACACACACACATCATCCTCTTCTTCCAGTAACCACAATCTATACCCTTTAATCCATTTCCACCAATGTTTTCTTTCTTCTAACTTTCTTTTACTTTTGAAAACAAAATTATAGCATTTTTAGGTGAATTTTTATTTTAATTTCAAAATACCTTATAATTGTAATCTAATTGTAATCAATACATTATCTATATATCTTTTCTATTTTGACAGTTTACAAAACATCCCAATTTAGGGAATACATGGATACATTTGTTTTCCCCTGTCTGCATGTTAGATAAATGAGGAAGCAATCATCCACATGTAAAAACAAGTAACAAAAAGCTAGTAGGAAACTGTCTTCTCATGCAAAAGCCAGGCTTGAACACAGATTTGACTGTCCTTCCCACACATTATAGCATCAATGAAGGAAGTGGGTACAAACATGGAGATACATGACAATTTAAGGAGAATAAGTCACCACAATATAACACTGAAGAAATTATAATGAACATCAGTGTTCAGACTTAAATTACCTTCTTTTCAAAATCACAAAATATACAAAATTTATATTAAAAAAACCTGTTAAATGTTTTCCATTGCTAACAAGCTTTAATGTGACCTACAAGAAACTACACAAATCACTTCACAAAGAATTTAATATACTGTAGGATAAACTCCTCTTTCAGAATTCTATGTCATTCAGTTCCTTCTCTAAACATTCAATATCAAAAGACCCATTTGTGGTTTATTTTGTACTTGAAACTTTCCTAAGAAGTTACAAGGGTATGGTCTCTACTTTCTGATGTAAATCTTATGATGATTCATTACCCTTCAAATTAATTTTCCCATAGTCATTTATCGTCATCAAGTTTCTATCACATGGCAGGCTAGTTATATCATGCCAGTTGCTCTTTCTTCCCTAGACTGACATTTCAATGTCAGGAAAGGCATGTTTTATCACTAAAGATATATAAAATGATACCATTCCAAAAAGTATTATTATGACACAAATATAGAGTTTGTTACGTGTGCGGAGGCACATGTATGTTGAGAAATAAATTCATTTTTCTAAAAATTAGTGTTAATTTTTGCCATCATACAGATTGATAAGTCCCAACTAAAATGTGCCATAGGTGTTGACCTTACCCCTAATAGGCCTATGTTTGATAAATTTGGAACTCTCATTAAAGTATAGGCAGGCAGAGGTGCTTTCCTGCTCTGTAATGCAGGATTTAGAGACAGGAGACCTGTTAGCCATCTTTGTTCTTTCACTTATTCCATGTTACAGACATCTTTGAAGCAAATACTATGTTTAGAGAAATAATTTCCATTAATAATTTAATCACCCTAAAGACCTGAGCTTGATTCCTAGCACCTGTATTAGAAAGCTCAACAAACAAATGTGAGAGAGAATCTGTAGAGACCGTATCCAGAAGTTAGGCATGGCCTCTGGTTGAGGAATGGGGCCACCTACCAATCTCAAAAATATTAATTGTTTCTGTCTAAAAAATATGTAGGGACAAAGAGTGGAGCAGAGACTGAAGGAAAGGCCATCCAAAGACTGCCCCACTTAGGGATCCATCACATCCGCAAACACCAAACCCAGACACCATTGTTGATGCCAAGAACTGCTTTCTGATAGGAGCCTAGTCTGACCAATACAGATGTGGATGTTTGCAGCCAACCATCAGACTGAGCTTGGGGACCTCAATGCAGGAGTTAGGGGAAGGACTGAAGAAGCTGAAGGAGTTTGAAACCCCATAGGAAAAGTCACATTATCAACATGCCCCAGTGTAGAAGAATGATAGGGCGGTTGAGGCAGAAGTGGGTGAGTGGGTGGGGGAGCACCCTCACTGAAGCAGGATAAGGGTGCCTGGATAGGGGACTTGCAGAGGGGATAAATGGAAAGGGGATAACATTTGAAATGTGAATAAATAAAATATCCAATTAAAAAATAAAAATAAATAAAACTTGTCCAAAAAATAAAAGTTTGGAGAAATAGGTTTGAATGATCTCCTGGAGATTAGGGCAGGGAGGGAATCAGCTGAAGCTGACTTTTAAAGATATGGGGTGAAACTGGAGGATTAAATTTTGATGAAAATAGAGACACGTGAAGATCTCCCCAGTTAGGCAACCTGGTTCCCTGATCAGAGGGGCTTGTAGATTCCCAGGAATGTTTGCTAGAGTTGAAAACTGGAATAAAGTGATGAGCAGAGAGATTAGAGATTGGATGGGAAGATCTGTATGATCCAGTGGAGATGGGTGAAGTGAGGCATGAGAGTCTATATATAGTAAGAGTTCTGGGGCTAACCTAGAATGTAGGATTTGGAGTAGAGGAGAGGAAGGTTAAGATTACCAGTTAGCCTACCTGTCTCCTGGGCCAATTTAACAGTAATGTTCCTAGGGGATTCTTGTTTTTGGAATGTGAGATAATGGGGTGAGTTGGGCAAGGAAGTTTCAGGGAGAGGATTCATGTGATCATTTCAAGATGAGGTCCAGAGACAAAGAGGAAACTGCAGCAAGTGTACTTATACAGAGTTGGAAATGAACCTTATAATTGGATTTGGAAGACAGGATAGAGAGATGTGAATCTGCAGTTAAACTGTTGCTTCCTGTTCAGAGCCTTCTTTTGTTTCCAAAGAAATGCCTGCTACAGTTGGGGTGAAATAATTATATTCTTTAAAAACTCCCTCCGTTGTATAATCTATTGGCTACCAGGAGAATGAAGGAAAGTATACAAATTTGTGAATTCATGCTGAGGACTTAACATGGAACATAATAAAGTAACATCAGGAAGAGAAATATGAACAAACAAAGATGGAGTTAGCTATAATCACTGTATAGAATTCATTTAATAAGAGGGCAAAATAGAACAATCGAGTAATTCCATCATAGTAGAGATCAACCTCTTTTGTAGTAGATCTGCTTCTAGATGTGTATCACAAGTAAACTTTCAGTTTGAATGAAAATGTTCTACCATGAAAATGCTACAACGGACTAAATTGTGGCTTTCCACAATATTCCTATTGTTTCCTAATCCCATAATTACTCAGTTTTCAAATGGTACTTATAGTAGATAATAAATATTCTATGAGTTAATAAGTTTGGAGCCTCAATCCTACATGACTTGAGTACTTATAATAGGCAGTGATAGCAAATTTATTTCTCTCTGCTTCCTCTTGCCAGTAGAGAAAACTTGATGGAATGACTGATCAAGCAAGCGGGCATCTGACAAGTAGGAAGAAGGGTGACCTTAGAAACCAATCCTAAACCCAATTTGATAATAACTTCTAATCTTTAAACTATGTGAGTGGAGATTTGTAATATTTCATCTACAAAATGTATTATATTTTGTTCTGCCAAATTAAACATTAATAACACATAATTCATATATGCTTTTGTACAGTATATTTATAGAACAGTCTTCGAATAGCTAATAAAATTTAAATTTAAAATCTATAAATCTTATAATTTATAAAGAATCACAAAATTTGAATGGTTTTATTTCAAGTCACCTAGAAAGGAAGTCATAGCCAGGATTCATAATTTCTTTCTTCTTCTTTTGAAGGTTTTCTTATTTACCAGTTTCTCAAATAAAATTACATTGTGTGTGTCTCTGCCAACACCACAGACACAGAATAATGATCACAATGATGCAAGAAGGAAGTCTGGTTCAAAGTGACTCAGTAGCTGATGTTGCTTCAAACTTGTAGAATCTAACCATAGGCAATTTATTTTAGACTTATTGTAAGTGCAATGCAATTTAGGGGAAAGTTTTTTTGATGTAACACAATCTTGTGTGTTCCCAACTCTTTTCAAAGTATATGTCACTTCTTCCATGATAGGCTGTATGTAGTATCTTAATATCTTAATGACCTATAGGAAGATCTGGTATAGTCTCAGTCATACAACTAGCAAAGAGACTGACTTGGTTATTAACCACTCCTAGTGCTATTTGTGAGAGCTGGAGAAAGTTTGCCCTACAGATATCACAGAGGTCACAGTCATTGATGCCTGTGATGATTCCTAGCCTGCTCTGAGTCAAACAGGAGATTATATATATATATATATATATATATATATATATATATATATTCTGTGAAGTGCAGAATAATTTTAATCCAGCAACATCCAAAGACCTTCTAGGTCAGTGTAATCTGGCTGGATGATAGACATAACCTTAATACACAGCTTTAATACCTTTGGCTGGAATACAGACACATCCTAAGTACCCACCTTTAATCACTAACCAGGAAGGTAAGGTTAGTTTGTAGACAAAAGCAGCTATGTTTGAAAGTGATATTGAACTGAGGGGCCGTAATGAATGAGAGAAAGGTTTGACAGTGTGAGTCAGAGATAGGATATGCCCAACTCTCACAAGAACAGAACAAGTAAGAGAGGATAGGTAAGAGGAGGAGGAAGAGGAGGAGGAGGAAGAAGAGAAGGAAGAGGAGGAGAAGGAGGAGGAGGAGGAGGAGAGAGGATGAGGAGGGAGTAGGAAGAAGAGGAGGAAGGAGGGAGAGAGGGAGAGAGATGAGGAAGAGGGAGAGACAGAGAGAGACACAAACAGAGAGAGATTTAATCTGTTCGGTCAGTGCAGTTCATACAATACAGTTGAGTTTTGACAATTCTCTTCATTTCATCCCGTCAGTTGAATTCAGTGCAGTAGAGTTGAGTTATTTCAAAGTACTTCAACATGGAGTCCAGTTAAGTTCCAGTCAGTCAGTAGGGTGGGCTTGAGTTCATGTGAGGTCGTGAAGTTCATGCAGGTCCGCAGAGGCAGTTTTACCCGGAGAGCTTTACAGAGACAGATAGCAGATGAAGTCAATGGAGCCAGAAGAGGAGAAGAAGCCAGAAGACTAGAAGACACTGCAAAGTTAGTATGAGATCAGGTAGAGCAATTCAGTCAAAAGCAGAGAGAAGCCAGATTCCATCAGTCATCTTGAGAGATTAGATTCTACACAGGAGAGGAGCATCTAGGCCTAGGCCTAGGGATAGTTAGAACAGAAAAAAAAATGTTTTGGACTCAGTCCAAGCCATGTATTTGTAAAGTCTGTTCATGGCTCTCATCTCATCACTTCATCTGAGAAAATAAAAGATATTTACAGTGAAGAGACAATTTTGCATATTTACCATCCTGTTTTCTCTAGTTCTCTGTGAGTGTAAGAACCTCTCTGCCCTTACTATGGAAGATCAGCAGCAACATCTGTACAGATGAGAAAAAAGATGAAAATTGATTTTTTTTTTCAAAATTGAGAAAACATTCAGATCTGGTAGCAACTGAAGGATGGGGAAAAAATGAAAAATTTCAGGATAGCCTACCTACATTAATGAGTAGAAGATTCAAAAGACAGTGTCAAAAAGCAGTAGATCAATCCTTGAAGTTTTGATGTTGAAAGATAATTTACAAAGTAATGTGTACAATCTGAAACTTTCAGATAAGTACATGTTTATAAGTGAAGGAGTAGGTTTGAAGATTTAAATTTATTGATTACTTTTTCTAAATTTTCTAAAAGATACACCACTACTGTATATTCTTGTTGTATGTGTGTTGTGAAGCCACATGTTATTCTGAGTCCTTCTCTTTGTCCTACTCAGCGTGTACAGACTACAATGTACTTGGGCCTGGGAGAATGAAGCAGAGTCCAGAAAGGATGGAGATCTACAGGATTCTGGTCCAGCTTGGACTGAGTGCTGAGCATGAGGAGAGGAGGGAGGAGACCTTCTCTGTGGATCTTAAGCATCCACAGCTCTTAGGTGTGAAGATCTCTGAAGATCTTCAGTGAAACAGATCTCTGAGACGTTCTTAACTTGTGCACATACCTTTTTTTCTGGGTGAGTTTATAGGCACATATTTTCTTTGGGATAAAGCAAGTATATATATGGCTCTTGAAGAGTGAGTAGGTTTTTTCAAAGTGTCTTAGCATTTTACTGCTGTGAACAGACACTAAGGCAACTCTTATAAGCACAAAATATAACTGGGACTGGCTTAGGTTCAGAGGTTCATTCCATTATCATCAAGGTGTGAGCATGGCAACATCAAAGCAGACATGATACATAAGGAGCTGAGAGTCGCACATCTTCATCTGAAGTCTGCTGGCAGAATATTGACTTCCAGACAACTTGGATGAGGGTCTTAAAAGCTCACATCGATGGTTCCACATCAACTCCAAAAAGGCTACACCTACCTTAACAGGGCCACACCTTCTAATAGTGTCATTCCCTGGGCTGAGCATAAACAAACCATCAGAGTAAGTGAGAATCATTGAATTCGAATATATTTGAATGTTCTATGAATGCCTCATTTGTATTAAGAGGTAACCCAGGAATTCCAGGTACTTGTATCAGGAAAAGGGTATTGGGGGTAGAGCTTGTAGATCTGTAAAGGACTACCGGACCTTCTCCAGGTAGAGGGTGTGGGGGTTTGGTCTTGTCAGACAAGGTCAGAGAAGGGCAATGTCCTGCTGGTAAAGAGAGTCCACCATTTTGCAGAGTTCAGAGAAGACATCTCATCACAGTAAACTTTGATCTTAGCAGGGTTTCCCACATATATTCTTGTTGTATTTTACTAAATTTATGCTCACATCAAGACCTAGGAAATGCTGAAATATTAACTTTTTTATCTTTATTCTTTCTGGATGATTTGTTTATTTTCAAGTCTCAATTATATTTTTTAAATATCAAACTCATTTTAATTCTCATTTGAGATTGTTTTTTTTTTCATTTTGCATACTCTCCTGCTTCATTGAAGGATAGTATGCTGTAAAATGTGATGTTTTAATTAAAACAGAATTCCATCACTCCCCTGCTCCAGTATTTCTTCCAGCCCCTCTTAGATACCCTTCTTTGAACTTTTTGTATGACCCCTTATCAAGTTGCTGGCCCTTTTACTTTGATTAATATTGTGACTTCAAATATAAAGTAGTGCTTATAACATTTATACATAATTAATTTCCATGCACCAGAGTTCTCCTTAAAGAATAATTTGAATATGTATCCTTATGGAGAGGAAAATGTTTCAGTATTACACCCCATGATATATATATATATATATATATATATATATATAAAATGAGTATAGCTAGAAAGGCAAGAATAATAACATTTTTTTAAAGAGAAAAAACTCACATTACCATGGTAACTAACTTCACCAGACGAAACCTAGGGTTTATATTGAAGAATGTACTTATGATATCAATTTTAAATACAATTTCCTTTTATAAAAAGTGTGTATGTAATAAACTAATGAGCATAAATTATATTTCTTTTTGTGTTAACCTGTTCAGGAAAACTACAATAATATTTATATTAGATGTCATACAAACAAAATAAGTAATATCTGATGTTAATGTCAGTTGTATCTTTCTTTGAATGTGTCCTTGGTGAATATATTCTGAGAGTTTTCACTTTAAGAAATGTTTCAATAATATGAGAAAATATTAATGATAATATATTTTTTATAATATATTTTTTCACTTTTTTATAGTGGCATATCCTAAATTGAGCCATTAAACACTGAGATAGAATAAACAATTAAAACTATAAATTATTTTTATTTTGTTTCTGATGAGGCCATACAATTTTGTAATTATGAAATTTTCAACAAAAATGTAAAATTAATTCAAAGATAATACTTTAGAAAATGATTGATATACAAATATATGAGACACTGAAAAAGAAGTGATGAATATGTCTAAATAATTTGGACTATATTTACGTGTTTTAGTGGTTTAGTGTTAAGGTATATTAGCATTGTTAAGTCTATTAATTATAAAAAGCACTTGTCAATAGTGAAAAGATAATAAAATAACAAGAAATATTCTATATTTCACATACTATTGTATTGTTTTAAAATATTATTTTACTTACTGAAATTACAATTACACATTTCATATATATTTTAATAACAGCTGTGAAAAACTTATCTGCTCATTTTTCACAAGCATCAAGTTTTTAATAGCATGCAAGTTCATGCAGTTAATCTGTGATAAATACTTTGGCATATGTTAGAAATTCTAAAAGAATAATTTATATTAGATACAGCAGCTGCTTAAAAAAGCAGACGTGTTAATCAAATTTCGTTTATTCTTTGTGTGCTCATTCGTCAGGATGGCAATCAAATGAACACCATGTTACTGTTTGGGTATGCCATCTGCACTAAAAAAGACAGTATTGGCTAAAATTCAAATATACTTCTTTGATGAATTTTATCCAAGAAATATTCAGACACACATGCCACTCACTCACACACACACACACACACACACACACACACACACACACACACACAC
>JANHMN010000011.1:60291192-60341899 GCA_030674055.1 Rhabdomys pumilio | reverse complement strand
CACACACACACACACACACACACACACACACACACACACACACACACCATAATCACTTTACTTATGGGGTCATTTGAAGAGAACTCATTTTTCTTAGCATCTTAAAGTGGTAAGTGATAAGTGATATATTTTCTTAATAATTAAGTTTAGAGTTTAAATCTATTATATGCCTACAGAAAAATGAAATGTACTTTTACTACAAAACACAGAGATGGTGAACTAGCCTTTGTTTCAAGCTCTACAAAGAAAACAACTCTCTAAATATTTAAACTTTACCAGAGAAATATTGCCATGAGTAGATAATCAACTATTATTTTCTGCTGGAATGCATAGACTAAGACGTGAAATTATAGTCTTCCTTGGAAAGAGTACTTTTTGCACTGTGGCATTTTTTTTTATCAGTAAATGCATAAGGTACAGTTTATGACTTAGAGCTTCATGGATAGATTACTTGCATGAGACATTCTGTAAGTTTTTACGGTAAAAAAAATAATTCTATCATACCCACTTTTGTTTTTGTTTTTGTTTTTTCGATATAGGGTTTCTCTGTGTAGTCCTGGCTGTACTGGAACTCACTCTGTAGACCAGGCTGGCCTCAAACTCAGAAACCCGCCTGTCTCTGCCTCCCAAGTGCTGGGATTAAAGGCGTGTGCACCACTGCCCAGCAATACCCACTTTTTAAACTTCTGTCTTCTCCAGACATTTGTAAGCAATATTTTTTGAGGTATAAATAACCTTTTCAGTGTTTTGGAAAGTGCTAGTGTGTGTGTGTGTGTGTATACACATATTATCATATAAAACATCCATATTAAGTAATATAGCAATAAGGACATAAGAAATGGGAATAAACAATATTTATACAAAACACAAAGTCATAGGTAGCAAAAAAAAGCGGGGGGGGGACAGGCATAAATTCTATGTAGGAAAAAGATGGCAAATCTATATATTGTTACCTGTGGTTTTAAGTTTTAAAATACTGAAAAATTAGTGAAACAAATATTGGTATCAGAATAATGAGTACAACCTAGCTCTAGGTTTTCTGTTTGCATTAAACTTTTAGAGCAGTGGTTCTCCACCTTCCCTATGCTCAGTGTGTGGTAACTCCCAACCCTAACTTTATTTTATTGCTACTTCATGAGTTTAATTTGGATATGATTGTGTATCCTAATGTAAATATCTGACATGCAAGGTATCTGATATGTGACTCTTGTGAAAGGTTTGTTTGAACCCCAAGGTGCTTGTGATCAGCAAAATGAAAATAAGGCACAAAAACGTCTATGAACACATAAACTGATGTGGACTGACATAAAAGTAAAGTGAAGCCTAGAGGCATAAGATTCCACGTATCCTGAATCAGTGATTAAAATCAAGAAAGCAATCTTTTGTTGAATACTGAAGGCATAATTTATATTCACCCGATAAAGAGTACTAAAACACAGTATTCCAGATGGAAGTAAAATGGTTGATTTAAAAAGATTTCTCAATAAAATCAGAAGGGGTTCTGTTTAGTACTGGGACTTTGAATATGTAATGCACTATCAAACCCATAGAACTCATTCATCACAAAGAGTGATTTTAAGATGTGAAATAAGAATTTACAAACAGAACAAAAGATATATTTCAGGACACAATGCAGATGATAATAAATTAACTTATTCAAAATTGCCTGATAAAATTTCACTCTAGAGATTTGAATAATGGAGAGCAAGATAAAAAAAATGTATAACAATATTTTGAATACACTATCTATATTCATTAAATGAATTACACAGTATAGGGGGCTGGCAAAAATGAGTTTTTTTTAATTCTATAATAGAACTGCAGATATTTTAGATTATAAGAGGAAATAAGTGAAGTTAAATAGGCAAAAGAAGGTTAGAATATGCTCTGTGGTATTACATCATAGTCGGAGATGCCAGTAAGACACAGGTTTAATAGATGCATAGGGGTACTATTCAGTGGATGATAGAAACAAAGATAAGATGGAAAAGTTATTATATCAATGTAAAAGAGACAGATCTTGACACAATATTCAATGACATAAAGTTACATAAATCTTAGGATGTATATTTTAGTTCATTTGTGGAATACTCTTAGTAGGTCATGTTCAAAAAATGGTAAAAAGAAAAATATAAAAAAAATTTCTCTTGAAGATATATGGTAAAATTCTGTCAGCAAATTAATCAAGCTCACCTATGTTATGCGAGGTAGATATGTTGTTTCTTATTCCAATAACTGATCTCATCAGACAAGCAAAAGTATTATATCTCCATGAAAACTCCAATTGTGGAATCCTATTTTTCAAGAGGCAGTGTTACATTTAGTAGAATACTAATATTTCAAAATTAAAAAGCATAGTTAAAGTTGAAACCAGACATAGTCATATACAAAATCTGTCAATTATGTATGTATGTATGTATGTATGTATGTATGTATGTATCAATCTATCATCTATCATCTACTTCAACATATCTATCACCAATCTAGCACCTATCAATTTATCATCATATATATATATGCATGTATGTAATTGACTATTACATATTTTTAAAAATTGAAATTCTATTATTTTAATTCAAGGATTGCCAAATAAGCTACTTCATGTAAAGTAGTTATATGATACACAGAAAACAAAATGAAATTAAGAATATTCATCAATGGTTCAAAGCCATAAAGAAAATCTATATATTATCATATTTTCAAACATCAATGGTCCATGAAAACTAAATGAAACGTGGTATTCTGTACTAAAATATGGAGTAGGAATATTGTATATTGAAGAGCACTGGCAATTATAAATTTGAAGTTCAATAGAAAGTAGGGCATCAATACTAATAATTTAGGGCTTACATATGTACTATGATAATGTCTTAAGGAAATGAGGACATCCCTAATAAAATTTGTTGTTCTAGTTTTGTTAAGCTTTCTATAAATGTAAATGTAATTATTTATATAAATTTAAATGTAAAGTCTTTACTTAATATGTATACAGTAATCATTGCATAGCTTCTTAAAGTTTTCTTTCTATACATTCTATAGTCGACATAATATTGAAAGTGAAAAGTGTGTCTGAGTGGAACAAACTATAAAGAAATTTGTCTTTGAACAAACTATACAATTTTATAAATAACATAAAATATTCTTTTACTTTGCCAGGGGTTTTATTATTATTGTAAGTGTTATTGCTGACTTCTTTGTCTAGGTGAGTGTAAGAGCCTTTTATTAAATTATACTATCGGTATATATTTAACTATAAAGGAATGAGCATTTCTATTGACTTTCATATTGAGAAGTTAGCTTTTGACTTGTGTTGGTGTGACATACAACGAGGAACCCATGTAGAAACTAGATTGTTTCTTAATAATGTAACCATTGGGAATTGATTGCCAGTCTTTAGTTGCTATATCACCCAAATGATGTTTGGTACACTTTTAAAAGAAATTTTGTAAAGTTAAATCATTCCCTAGAAAACTCACTATCCTCAGCTATACCATTTATGTGTTCTTACTAACTTCAGATAACTCAGACATTAATGTTAAGGGGTAACAATACAACACATAGAATCTTAGGTGGCTGAAAAATGTTGTATATTTTAAAAAGGTGACCCAATGAAATAAAAGCTATAAGGAGGGGATGAGTGTTTTCAGATGCACAACTCACAGAACCTGAGGTTATCATTAACCCCAGTCACTATCTTCAGAGAGAACAGAGAATGGATAGTGACAGCCCTGTCAGCATTAAGGATTTTGTTTTGTTTTGTTTTGTTTTGTTTTGTTTTGTTTTGGTTTTACTGTTTAAACAATGCTCTAATTCACAAAGATAGATCACAAAAATCTTGTCTGGTACTAGCAGGAAAATGCTTTTCAAAATCTCTTTCTGAATTTACAGACTTTATTTTGCAACTTTTTGGCTTACTTTAAGATGCAGAATCAAACAAATTTACATGTTCATGTTCTCCTAAATTCATCGCACAGAGATGGAATTTATATGATTGAAAATTTCATTTTGTTCAGTTTTATCAAGCATGGTGGCTCTACTCTTCCAAAGAGAAAACACTTGGCTGTTTATCTTTTCTGTTTTGATAAAGTCTTTCTAGATGGATGCTTGTAGCATAATTCCACCATAGAGGTATACTTAAAAAACAGCTCTAACTAATAAATTTGATTCACATTAGCTAAATGGCTGTGCTCTAATAGAAAAGCTGATGATGGAATAATAAAAAGCTGGTGATTCTTAAAATATCAAAATGAATCCTGTGTTTCTTAAATATCACCATCTATATGCATAGATTTCCTCTCATGCACACTGAAATAGAAATACAAATGAAATTATAAACATTCGTCTTTTTGCATTTGCCTCTAAAATCTACCAGTGATTATTAGATAAATTTTAAACATTAAGAACTTTATTTTAGGATGGAACAATAAAAAAAAAAGCTGTTAGATTGCAGTTTATCTTAACTTCAATTGCAAGTTTCACCAAGACACTAATAAATTAGTATTTTAATGAGGTAATTTTGATACCAAAAGTACAATTATTCATTCTTCTGATGGGTTTTTAACATAACCAGGCAAGTTATTCTAGTTGCTTTGGTCAAGATGAATGTTAGAATCATAAAGTTCAGCTAATTATAGTAAAATTATTGTACTGTATGAAATGTGATTTTGAAATTTTATAAAATAATTCAATAAATTGTAGTGATATTTTTAGACACTAGAATATTATATTGAATTATAGACCAAGAATGTGTAGACAAGTTATTTTATTGTGGAAGCAATGCAGAATAAAGCTGACAAGTCACTTGGGAATAAATAGCTCATAAGCAATTTTAAGTGTCTACCTGAAGACATGGGCATTCAATAAAAATTATGCATAAGAACATGAACATATAAAAATACAAAACAATAAGAAATAGTAGTCATGGAACTCAAAAATAGAAAATAATGCTTACAATGATTAAATACACACAACATGAAATAATATAGTATTCAGAATATCTCAACTAGATAGGAAAATTATTATGCAGAAAAGCCAGACACTGATAAGAAAATAATATATTTTTTCTTAATTAGGAGACGAAGAAGAAGAGGCACATTTCTTCCCCCTGGAACAAAGAATAACCTCATTGAAGTTAATCATTTTCTACATGATTTTTTAAGCCCTGTATTTTAATTTTTTTCTTAATCTTTAGTGATTAGATTTTGAAAACATTTTCTTGTAAACTTAAATTACTTTGACAAAAATGTACTTCTAAAATCTGTACTCTTTGAATTCTCTATTACAGATGTTGTCAAGTGAAGTAGTCATGGTCTTATAATCATGTATAAATGTGTCACATTAACTCAGTTTTTAAGAGTATTTCTTCTTTCTTTCTACTTAGGATAAAATAGTGTGAGTGTACATTTCTTAGAAAAAGTGCTTCTTCACACTGATGTGGCTCTTATGGATGTATGTGCCAAAATTACCACTTACTTATGCTCTTACACTAAATCTGACTCATTCCAAATTTTCATGGACAAAAAGTGGCAATGGAAATGCCTATATCTTAGATATTTCAGCAATTTAGAATAAGCTAATTGTCCTAATAGCCTCTTAGAATTCAGCCATAGTCATTATTTTTTGAAGATCTTCATTAACTATATTTATCTTATTTACTTCTGAATTGTATCTTTCTAATTCTTTATAATAAGAGTTTTCATAGTACATATGATTGTGTGGGCCTATCTCTTTGTCATAAATAAGTCAACAAAGTGGCTACCCATGAAATAAAATCTCATTTTTATGTCATTTCCAAATCAGCTGCAATGAAAAACAATTACAGTTTAGAGATAGGCAAGTTAAAAATTGAGAGAAGATACCTGCCTTCCAAGATCATTCTGGGTAAGCTCAGCAGCTGTGATCTCTGCTCTGTCCCATGTGCCCTCCACTGACAGCTCCATCTCTGTTCTTGTTTTCTCAAAAGCTTGCTACCATCAGATACTACCAGGAGAGACATTTTGCCCCCGTTATTTGCTTGCAGGATTCTCTCTGGGTAAACACAGCAATGGTGAGATCCTTCCTGTTCCCTGTGCCCTCCATTTCTCAGATCACAGCTCTTGCAGTCCCTTAGGCTTGCTGTCATCAGGTACTTTCAGAGTCCAGCTGCTATCTGGGACTACCAGCTCTACCTGCATTTCCAAGTGCCTACTCTCACCATTGGCCTGTTGCCATCAGGTACTACTAGGCTTACTAACACTAAGTACAACCAGATGACTAAATGTCAGCATAAGGACAAAAAAAATCAACAATTACCATGGCAATATGGCACCACCAGAACTTGGCTATCTTACTACAGCAAGCACTGGATATACTAACACAGGTGAAGCACAAGAAAATGACCTTAAATCTAATCTTATGAGGATAACAGGGGCCTTTAAAGATGAAATGAATAGATCCATTAAGGAAATAAAGGAAAATACAATTAAACAGGTGAAAGAAATGAATAAGACTGTTCAATACCTGAAAATAGAAATAAAAATAATCTGGACTCAGTGGGTGAGGATCATCCAGGGTTGGTGAATGCCAGAGGGGCACCCTCTCAGAGAAAAATTAAAGAGGAATATGGAGAGGGACTCTGAGGAAGCACGTGGAGGGCTCAGCATTTGGAATATCAATCAATCAATCAATCAATCAATCAGTTAGTTAAAAAAAAAAGAAATCACAAAGTGAAGGAATCCTAAAGATAGAAAATCTAGGTAAAAGAAGTTAAACCATAAACTCAAGTATCACCAACAGAATACAAGAGATGGAAGAGAATCTCATGCATAGAAGATATGAGAGATGATGTTTATACATTTATTAAAGAAAATGTTAAATATAAAAAGTTTTTTCTGTAAAACATTCAGGACATTTGAGATACTATGAAAAGACAAAATAATAGGAATAGGAGAAGGAAAAGATCCCCAGCTCAAAGATCCAGAAAATATTTTTAATAACATCACAGGAAAAAAAAATTCCTAACCTAAAGAAAGAGATGTCTATAAACGTAAAAGAAGCTCACAGAACACCAAACAGATTGGGCCAGAAAAGAATAGCTTCCCATCACATAATAGTCAAAACAGCAAATATGCAGAACACAGAAAAAAATACTAAAAATTACATAAAAAGGCTAATAACATGTAAAGCCAGACCTATTCTGAATTATATCAGAATTCTCAACAGAGATTTTTAAAGTAAAACTGGTCCTGAGCAGATGTCTTGCAGTCTTTAAGAAACAACCAATAACAGCCCAGACTAGGAAAGCCAGCAAAATTCTTAGTCCACATAGATGAAGAAAACAAGTTATTCTATGAAAAAAAAATCACATTTTAAACAATATCTATCCAAAGATCTAGACCAAGAGGAAGAAAACTTCAATTCAAGGCGGTTAACTACACCCAAAGAAACAAAGGAAATAAATAACCCAATGCAAGAAAAACCTACAGAAGATACACACACACACACACACACACACACACACACACACACACACACACCACTCTACCAGCAACAACATCAAAATAAGAGGAATGAGCAATCATTAGTAATTATCAATTCAACATCAATGAACTCAGGTTGACAACAGGATCCATCATTCTACTGTAACCATAAAACACACCTCAACATCAAAGAAAGACATTATTGCAGAGTAAAGGGCTGAAGAAGATTCCCAAGGGTATGGACACAAGAACAAAGTTTGAATAGCCATTCTAATAAAATATTCCCTACCCACAAAAAATAAAATAAAATAAAATAAAAAAAATAAAAAAGCCCAGAGCAAGCTGGCTTACAAGCATTCTACTGCACTTTCAAAGAAAAATAAAATACCAATAATCCTCAAACTATTCTATAAAATTGAAAGAGCAGGAACACTGCCAAACTCATTTTATAAGGCCACACTCACCCTGATACATAAACCACACAATGACTCAACAAACAGAGAAAATCAGACCAATTTCCTTTATGAGCATTGAACTGTCTAGACATCCCCTTGTCAGGGTTCTGGACAACCAATGACTGGCCCAACTTAAGACCTATCCTAGTGGAAGAGCGCCAAACCTTGGCACTGTTAATGACATTCTGCAATGCTGGCAGAGAGGAGCCAAGCATAACTGTCTTCTGAGAGGCTAGCAGCTGATGAAATCAGATAAGAGATCCAAAGCCAAACATTAGATTGAGCTCAAGGAGTCTTATGGAAGAGTAAGAGTAAGGAATGAGTGAGCCAGAGTAGTCAAGGACACTACAAGAAGACTTAAAGAATAACTAACCTAGGTCCATGGGGGTTCACAGACACTTAACCACCAAACCAAAGAATGTGCGTGGGCTAGACCTAGGCTCCCAGTACATATGTACCAGATGTGCAGTTTGCCTTTCACATGGGTTCCATAACAACTGAAGTGGAGCTATCTCTGATTCTGTTTTGAGCCCTTAGATAACTTTTCCATAGCTGGGTTGTCCTGTCTGGTCTCAATGTAGGAGAATGTGCTTAGCCATGCTTGCACTTAATGTACTAGGGTGGGCATATAAACATGGGAGACTTCCCTATCTCTGAGTAAAAGAAAAGAGGGAAATGGGAAGAGGTAATATAAGGGTGAGCTCTAATCAAACTGAATAAATAGACACATTAATGAAGAAAACTTGAAAGAGTACATTTTAATCTGTAAAAATAGTAAATTGTCATTCACAGCAACACATTAAGATAACATATACTTTGGGTTTGAATATTCTAGTTTTCTGTTTTTATAAATGAACAATTAAATTTTCAATAATGAATCCTGGGAAAAAAAACTTCTTTGAGGAAGAATACATTAATGATTAAAAATTGGTGATTTTTATCGGATTTGAACATTCTTTTATTCTCAGTGAATAGAAATCGTTCCGGATGGAGCAGACAGTGTTGGTAAACCAAGATCCAGCTAAAACTTACCTAATCTTTGAGAGCCAGAGGATTCCAACCCATGACATTCATAGACAGAAGTTTATTGATATAAACTTAAAGTCAAGTATTTATTGTTCTAAGATAACTCTGTCAAAACTCAGTACGAAGTTAATTGTCCAGCCTCTGATCTATGAACAGCAGGATCTTTGTTTTCTCAATGCTGGTAGCTCTCTCAAACATTTAATTTTTCATCACTCAGACCTTCCATGTCTGCTTTATTAAAAAAAAATTTACTTTCTCTGCTGCCCCATCTTTTTGTATTTCTGCTGCCTCTTGGAGGTTCCTTTAAGTCCTTATCTCAAACTTATCAGTTGACCTCTGGCATTTCAGTTGTGAGCCAGGGATAACTTGACCCTCAGTTTCTTGGCTATCTGAAGCCTTTAGTAGACTCTTTGTTGTACTCAATGTAACTTTCAAAGCTGAACATACCAGTCTTACTTTAGTGTAGGTCTAAAACTGCAAATGTCTTGGAGAGCAAGTCAAAACAATCTACAGGGTAAAATGTTTGTAAATTAGTAAAAATGGGTTTTTGTAACTGTCTGTAGACCGTTAGATGTTCTACAACTTGTATCAATGTGTAATTCAATAAGTAGCAGAAGTGAATGACTGTCAAATAGACACATGTAGTTTATTTGCAAACAGCTTATGAGTGCCTTAGTTGAACTGTAACATATGGTAACCAGGTGTAATAAGTAACACATTTATTATAATTAATAGGAAAGTGCCAGTTTAAAAAAATGTGTACATGTCTGTATATGCTAAATGAGTTGGATTATGACAAATTTGCCAATAAAATGTATTAAGACACATAGCACATGTATTTATATACCAAGCTGTAGCAATAAAAATTTATATGTGATTGTAATATACCTTAGTAATGTTATGAAAACCTACTATATCAGGAATGGAGAAGAAGTTTAGAACTTGTACAATAAATAAGAAAGTGACTTCTTATTTTCACTTACTACTTCAAAAGAAAAAAATGCAACCTGCAGTATGTACCACTCCAGTAACTTGAATAGATCACTCTTTCTAAGTGCTTGCCAGCTCGTTATCATATCATGTAGTTGCCTTTTCAAGTCATTAAACAGAGACTTCCCATTTAAAACACATTAATTCTCCTGCTCTTCTGAAACCTTTAGCCAGAGGTGGAAATTGATAACTACTAATGCAAAGTATAAAAAGAAAGGTGTGGACTAGGATTGTATCTGTTAATAGAACTAATGGTTAAAACATCTTTAGCTAAGAAATACGTGATGATTATTCAGTCTCGTTTCCCAAGCAATTAGTTTTCTTGTTAGGTGTTCTATTTTATTTAAATAATAATTCTTAAGAGGGGCTCTTCTGTCATTTATCTCATTATATGTGGGAGAAATATTTCAGCACAGTGGGCTTTTTGACTACACCTA
Organism: Rhabdomys pumilio; assembly: GCA_030674055.1. NCBI lineage: Eukaryota > Metazoa > Chordata > Mammalia > Rodentia > Muridae > Rhabdomys > Rhabdomys pumilio. The sequence continues at coordinate 60,331,534 of JANHMN010000011.1, read as the reverse complement.
TGCTTCTATAATTGCTCAACCTCAATCAGTAGCTGCACAATATGGTAGGATTTTTGAATTTCCCACTGATACATTGTGGATAAGAGTTATCCCCATTTGACAATTTGGAACTTATCTAAAATGATTAGTTCAGGCTTCACACAAAAATAACCTATCTGCCTTGGAAACTAATAATGAAAAAAAGATTAAATAGCACCAAGAATGCTTGAAAAACCCATTGGGAAACATTATACACACATACATACACACACACACACACACATATAATATATATATATCTATATATATATATCTATATATATATATATATAGATATATATACATATTATATATATATATATCTATATATATATATATATTAGACCACACTACACTCTAAACACAGTGTTTGATGCTTCTTTGTCATTTTGCTACCACTGTGATCTACAGTCTAACAAATATGTCAGTTCCAGTCAAGAAAAGGAATTTTTTTTCTTCAAATTATTTGTCAGAGCAATTCTAAAACAATACAGCCCACATCCATTGCCCTTGTTTGCCTAACAGAATATGAAAGTAAAACCATATTGTTGGTGACACTACAAACTTACAACAAAGTCCTTGGAGGATTCACACTGGTATTGACCTTGAAGCTTCTTCCCTGAAGCCCATGTATGAGTAGACACTTCATAAGCTACCAAGAGAAGAAATAATCAGTAATCCTACACAGGTGTTAATTCCATACCCAACAGCAATCACTGCCCTGGAAATGTATTTACAACTGTCAAATAGTGGTACTGATACATTGAGATTAATCAATGGCTGTCTCAGTGAACTTACGGCCAATTCAAAAAGAGGCAATTCCTGGTACCACAGACATAGCCCTTTATTACAGCACCAAAAACTGTACATACAGCCTAGAGGAAAAATAACCACTATCATTTTTTGAAATACCTTTCTTACTATACATTCTAATTATTCTAATCACTTGTCTTACTACTGAAAGATACACTTAACTCTCATTGCTCCTCAAAGAAGTGTCTTTTTGCAACAGATGTATTTTACTGCAAAGATCCACCTCTGGTAAAAAGTCAGAAAAATGGCTGGGCATGCTGACGCATACCTTTAATTCCAGCACTCAGGAAGCAGAGGCAGGTGTATCTCTGTAAGCTCGAGGCAAGTCTGTTCTACAAAGCCAGTCCAGATAGCCAATACTATTATACAGAGAAACCTTGTCTCAAAAATAAATAAATAAATAAATAAATAAATAAATAAATAAATAAAATCACAAAACCAAACAAGTAAAAAACCTGCAGAAAAATAAATGGTTATATATTTCCCAGTCTCAGTAAATAAATCTACATTATAAGTCCTACACATAACTCCTGGGGATTATCATAGTAGAAAATGTATAAAGATTGTAATAGAAGAGGAGGATAGCTCCTATAAGATAGAATTTTTTTAATATGTTACAGTAGCTACTTTTATAAAATCACAATAAAATGGTTGCCTAAACAAGACCTATATGATGAAAACAACAGTTGACATGTGAACATGGATTGAAGAAATTTCACAAAGCCACACTCCTAGATAAAGACTTCCTGGTAATTAATAACTCCTGAGAGATGAAGAATCCATCCTCTCCAAAAAGCAGGTCACCCTAAGGTTATCTGCTCCCAAGTAGTCAGATGTAAACATATGTTAATATGAGCAACACTAAACAGACTTGATCAGTTTTATGTGTATACAAATGTATATATGTGTAATAAATGATAGTAAAAATTACAAAAGAGCATAATGAGTCCAAGTAGGGATGGAAGCTTTAAAAAGGGAAGAAGAATGATGAGAATGATGGTAATTTATATATACATACACACACACATATATATGCACATAAAATATAAATGTGTGTTAAATTATATATTCATATATTATATGTTATATAATGTATTTAAATTACATATAAATTATATATTATAAATTTTATATACTATGTATTTTATATATTTTCCATGTTTCTTGTGTATAAAAATTATGCATTACTTATGTGGACTATGAATTATCTACCCAACTATAATTGTGTTATCCAGAACTGGTATATATTCATCCTTCAATTTAGTTAAAGAAGATTAAGTTTGATCAAAGGGAATCATTACAATGTTGTTGAAGTTGCTGAGGGACTTACTCAGCCTGTAAATTATCCATATTAGGAGTAGTAAAACCAGACCTGAGATCTTCAGTACATATGTAAAATGCTTAACCTTCTGGTAAACACTTATATTGCTTTTATTGAGCAGGTAGAAAAAGGAAAGTCCAGTGCTACAAATATTTTTATCCTGTAAGTTCAAACTTCAGTGGAAGAATCTTTTGTCAAAAGTTTAGCACAGATAGAAAGTATAATGGGAGACATCCACTACTGAATTGTGATTCCCCCCCACACACAAAGTATGCACATTTGTACACATATATGCACATGTATAATTATATTCACATGCATATACCTCTCACACATTCATGTCAATAAAAGATGTTTCTGAGAGGTTTAGTTGTACTCAACTTAAATCCACAATGTAGTAGAGTGTATTAGAAATATTACAAATTCAAGGACTCCCTCTGCTACATACCCTCATATTAAAAACAAAGAAACAATGAATAACCTACCAGCCATAAAACTAACATCTTCCACCTAAACAACCATGTCAATATTTTCTCTCTTAGTTTTCAGCAAATAAAAGAAATTTCTAAACCATGTGTATAAAGCTTTTCTTAATCCCTCTACAAAGATTTTCTCAAGCTATTATGTAGGATTTCAAGAAAATCACATTCAGAAATATTAATCAGCTATGCACCAGACAGAATTATTGATAAAAATTGTCAAAAGTAAAAAAAAAAATATTGGAAAATCATCGTGGAATAGTTGACATTTGCAAAAAAATCCAAAATCAAAGCATATCTTTATTAAATTCTTAATCTTCAAAAAATAGTTTAATTATGTTTTATAGAGTTTAATAGCAGAAAAATAGAATAGTCTAATAAGATCACTAAACTCTAGAAATCTTGAAATATGCAAAAATACATTAAAATATTTTCATATAGAAGACTCGTGTGTGTATATGTGTGTAGTTTAAAAGAAGTTAGGACACTTCAATTATCAACAATACTCAGAAGATATATAGACTAGCTATCCCAAAAGAAGTATTGAAAATTGTCGTTTAAATTCTTGGTCAATGAAGATCAAAAGCCTTGCAAAACTTTCTAGGCTATTGTCGTTACCCTTGGTGTCCTCCCAGAGGTTAAATGTTAAGACTACTGTTGAAGAAATCATGTATTTTAGACAAAGAATTAGGAAGATCTAAAATAGATCTGACCTGAAAGATACTTTTCAAGCTGCAAAAAACGAGAAGCAAGTAATAGTCCTATTCGTTGTGATGCCTGGGAACCACCACAATGACTAGTGTGACAGAATATCCCTAAAGGTGTGATGATGACTCTGGACAGAGTGTTCATGATTCATGGATCTTGAAACCCATGAAAATTTTCTAGTACTGATGTCACAGATCTTAGAGAAGCTTGTGTTACCATTTTTTCCTAAATAAGCGAAATTCTCTTTTTATTATTAAATTTTTTTTATTTACATTCCAAATGTTGTGCTTGTTCCTACTTCCCCTCCCAGAGTTCTTCATCCCATCCTCCCTTTCAGCTGAGATGGTGCTCCCCGTCCATCTACCCATCCTCACCTCACCCCTACCAGCATCCCACTTCACTGGGACATCATTTCTACAGGATTAAGTGAATCCTCTCCCACTGAAGCCAGACAAGACAGTCTCCTTTTACACATGTGCCAGGGGCCTCAGACCAGCGCATGTATGGTCTTTGGTTTGTGGCTTAGTCTCTGGGAATTCCCAGGGGTCCATCCTGGGTTAGCTGATATTGCTGTTCTTCCTATAGAGATGCAATTTTCTCTGGCTTTTTCAGTCTTTTTCCAACTCTTCCTTAGGAGACCTCAACATGAATCCAATGATTGGCTGTAAGTGTCTGCATCTGTCTCAGTCAGCTACTGGTAGAGCCTCTCCTAAGACAACCATGCTAGACTCCTGTCTGCAAGCACAACATGCATCAGTAATAGTGTCAGGGTTTGGTGCCTGAGCACAGGATGGATCACAAGTTGGGCTTGTCACTGTCATGGATGGCCTTTTTTTCAGTCTGTGCTCCATTTTTGTCCCTGTATTTTCTTCAGACAAGACCAATTGTGGATAAAAAATTTTGAAGATGAGTAAGTGGTCCATGCCTCAACTGAGGGCTATGTCTATCTACTGGAGGTGTACATTCTAAATGGTTACACTTATACCCAGAGATAAGTGTAGCACCCAGCCCTTGTCAAATAGGTTCTCTTTTCTTAAGATGAAAAATAGTACAAACACCACAACTTGTCACAATACAAATCAAAACTGACTGTGGTGTGTGCAGAGACAGAAGCTCTATTTACAGCATATATCCTGCACATAGTGTTAGGAGACACTGATGCTGACTACAGTGAAAGAGCTCCAGGATGATGGCATTGCCTGGTAGATATAACATCCATCCGAGTGACACTCAATGATATCTTCATGATGTCACTTTACTAGGAAACCCGTTGTATACAACTGATAGAGTATATCAGCATATATTCAACGTAAGAATAATATAACTATGTGATATTCTACATAAGAAATATGACAAAGCAATCAATGTAATGCATCTAAGGACGTTCACCAATAGATTATTGAGGAAACATGAGAGTTTGCTATCAAAATAGGTAAACATTATGCTTCTCTGGAAATCCAGAATCAAGACAATAGAGCCAATAGTAATAGAATATCAATGCGTGGTATAAATGAGAAATTCATTAGAGAAAGACAGCACTGTGCATAGCTTAAGTGCATTGTTTAAACTGAATGTCTCCATAAGTGAGACAAATACCAAAACCACAAATACTTTAGAGCCTCAGTAACAAACTATGTAAGTCAGGAAAACATTATGAACTTGAAGACTCGTTTATTAAAATAAACTCTTTGATGCAGGATAAATGACAGTCCCACTGTTGAGAAATCATGGGTGTAGCTTCCCTGAAATTTCTTGGAGGATGAAATACAGTGTGAGAGAATTGTTGTTATACAGAGAGACAAAGAGGTTTGCAGTTATCTCATGCAGAGTCTGGAAAACAGTTACTCATCTTCTATGAGGGTACGTTGGTTGTATCACATTTTTCATACCTGGAAATGGCACAAAAGGGAATTAAATTCGATCTGTGCATTTTGATTGGCTGCAGTTTTCTGTAAAGGTCTCTCAGCTGTTATATCTACATCAAAACACCTGCAGTTAATGGCCACAGGGACCACTGAAGAGGAGACAGAATGATTGATTTTAAGAGCCAGAGATACAGAAAGTCTACTGTGAGATTGTATCTCTTAGATATTTCAGAGAAGCAACACCCAGGAAATCTCAACAATGCAGATGCTTGAGAAAGGCTCGAATAAGGGTAACTCCTACACACATGAGAGCACAAAGGAAGTAAATTCAGTGTTCCAGGTTCTAGACAAGGAACGACAGGAAATTAAGAAATGTTGAGTGGGAGAAGCAATCTTCTCCAGGAAAAAACTCTACCGATTTGTTGTACAAAATTAGTTTCATCCTTGAAACATACACATACAAGTGTTATTTAACATTGTGTTGACTGGGCAGGCTACCTTGAAACATATAGGAAAAATAAATGCGCACACACACACACACACACACACACACACACACACACACATAACCATATATATGTGTGTACATCTATATGTAACAACAGTTAAAGAAAAAGAGGTCATGATTAAAGCGAGCACAGGTACATGGGAAGGAACTGAGAGAAGAGAGGGAAGGACAAATGGAATAATTATATGCTAATTTCCAAGAGAAAGATATCTTAAATTTAAAAAGAAAGTTAAAGTTGCAAAATGGTATGTATTTACAAAATAGTAAGCATCAATTTTTTTTTAACTTTTTATCATTATTTGCAAGAATTCTATATATTATACAATTAATTATGATCATAACTACTCCCATTAACTCCCTTCAAATCACTCCATTATGCTAATCTCCTAATTTTTTGCTCATTTTCTGTTTGATAACTCATAAAATCGAACTGACACTGCCTAGATGTGCATGGGATTGGTGAAATTCACTTAAACACTGAGTGTCTGCCAGTATCTAGAAATCTCAGAAAGAACAACTTACCCTCCTGGAGCAGTTATTAACTGTAAATACCTCCCAGTATGGGATGTGGAACTCTTAAACCATAACAAAATCCTTCATACAAATTTTATCAAAAGATAATACTCTTAAATATTATATAAAATATAATTAATAATAAATGGAAATATATGAAAAAAATTTCCAATAACTTCATAGTCAGATTTAAAAAGCAATAATACAAAAATATAGAGAATAATACATCATGCATAAGAATTCCAAAGAGAGTTATGGCTGACCTCCTAAATTTCTCTATATATATAACGGCGTACTCCTTGATACAGCATAGTATTAATAAAACAATTTAAGAGAAGGTTAACTTTGGCTCATGGTTCAAAACCATAACCAATTAGAATGAGGGAGCATTGTTGGTGGGAATGTGGGGCATCTGTACACATATAAATGCTAGATTCATCCCTTCTAGTCATTCTTCGACCAAAGCTCATGGACTAGTGTTATCCACATTCAGCACATTCGTCTTTCAATGTCAGCTCAATCTGCACTTCTTAAGGACATGCTTACAGGTTTGTCTCTGCTAGATGATTCTGGATACTATCAAGTTGGCCATCAATACTTACCACCATGTTCTGCATACCATAAAACAATGAAGGTAGCCTTTTATTTTTTAAAAATTAAAAAAAAAATAAACGACGATTCTGCTCAAACTTTTTTTCAAGAGTGAACAAAAATGAAATATTCTACATAAAAAATTTGTAAAGATAATTTGTCACCCTATATATGAACTATAAACACAAGTTTAAATTATTCCTTCTACATAAATTGTGTTTATGCCTGACTCTTCTGTATCAAAAATAAATTAATTTATGTATTAAATATTTCACAACAATATAATTGCCTTGAGGGTAATATAGTGAGTTGAAACTACTATCCTTAATCAAACTTGGTTATAGGAATGAGTAAATTATGGAAGTTGTAAATGGAGTTTATTGTTTTTACATTGTAATATCTTCATTATAAACTTCTAATATGTAAAGACTGGAAAAATATTGTGTCAATGTCTTGTTAACCAATGTTTTGTTCAAACACATGTTTGGTTGCTGAGCTGAAAGGCCTAAATATGAAGACTGTAAAGAAAGGTGTCTATATCTGGCCAAGCTTTGCATCTGATTCTTCACAGTGTATGGCTTCAGGAAACTCAAAATCACTACACATCCATTAATAAGTAAATGAATGAAAAATGTGAGAAATATACACAATGGAATAATGTTTTATTATTTGCAGCAATGGCTGCAATAATCAGACATTGTGTCATTTTGAAATAAGTTAATTACATGAGGACTTATACTACATAATATTGCTTATATATAGATGCTGAAAAATCATTAACACAAATGGCAAATAATGATTAATGGGACTGAGAAAAGTAAGGATGAAATGAGTATTTAGAGAGAGGGTATGCAAAAAAAGTAATAACTTTTATTAATCAAAACCTCAATGATGGATCTTTGTGAATTACCTAGTATATATTGCATAAATAATTAAAACAGAGTGTTAGAAAGGTTCTGAACAAAGTAAGAAAAAGGCATGGAAAAAGCTCTAAGTCTCTTAGTATATATTATATACATATATCAAAATCTCACTTGTGTTACCAATTAAAACAACAAAATTTAAAATATAGAAAAGTATATAACTATTTTTGGAAGAAATATTTATATGAGGACTTTGAATTAAATATCCTTGAGAACGTAGTAGTCTTTACTTATTGAGATTTATTTCATAGACTCTTATGCAATACACTAGGACAGTTAACAGGAAGTAAAAATAAGAAGGACTAACTTGAAGGAGACATTTATCTTTGATATTGGTGGTATGAGAGTACCATTTAGTTTTTAAGCATTTCATTAGCATATTTTAATCATACAAGGAGGGTAACTTCAGTTTCTTATGAAGGCATGATTGTACTGTTTTAAGCAGAACCTAGACACCATACAAATGGCTATACTACTGAAGAAAATCACACTTAATTTTTATTATCAACAACCTTATACCATCCTACACTCTGATTCTATATTGATATTTTTCTTTTTACAGTTCTGAGGTAAATAGCTTTTTGCTTTCTTTTTCTATATGCTCCAGTGTCTTATTGGCATTTTATCCATACTAATACTCCAATATAGCACAAATGATAATCTGTTGGAAAGTATTTCAAATTAATAAGGAATGTACCATGCAAAATAAGAGAAATATCCCAAGTACTACATATCTGTAGCAAATTCACTAGTATTTTATATAGATTATTTAATAAATCAGTGATCAGCACTGAATTGAAGTTCAAGACAAGAAGGAAGTGTGCAGAAATATATGGAATCTTCCCTACTAGAGGAGATCTGTATTTATTCCCCTGAAATGCTATCATTAACCCTTACAGGAAAATGTTATGGTAAAAATTTTATTAAGTTTTTCAAAAACTAAACCACCAACCAATGAGTACACATCGAGTTTCCCATGGCTCCAGCTGCATATGTAGCTAGGATGGACTCTTCAGACATCAATGGGAGGAATGGTCCTTGGTCCTGGGAAGGCTTCATGCCTCAGTGTACGGGAATGCCAGGGCGAGGAGAGGGGGAGTGTGTGGGCAAGTGGGGGAGCGCCCTCAAAGATGCAGGGGGAGGGAAGATGGGACATAAAGTTTTCAGAGGAGAAACCAGGAAAGGAGATAACATTTGAAATGTAAATAAATAAAATATCCAATAAAAAATGGAAAAAAATCAAGAAAAAAAATCTTCTTATGTAAGCAAAATATTAGTAAATAAATATCTTACTGGAACCTAACTTTTACCATTAAAACTTTACAGCTATTTATACGAAACAATTTTAACTTAGTATTTTGAGTCAAAAATAATATTTTTTTAAAAAAAAATAGATCATTACTCTGGCAATCTCCAAGTCTTAGAATAGTTTTTAAATGATTTATTTATTCATTTAATATATATGAGTACACTGTTGCTTTCTTAAGAAACATCAGAAGAGGGCATCAGATTCCATTACAGATGGTTGTGAACTACCATGTGGTTGCTCGAAACTGAACTCAGGACCTCTGGAAGAACAGTCAGGACTCTAAATCTCTGAGCCACCTCTCCAACCTAAGTCTTAGATTCTTAATTGTACTCAGATGTTAGCTTTAGAATTATTTACGTACCCCAGATTATTTTCTTAATTTTTTGATACCTTCCTCCTTGCTTCTATATATCTATACACCATTCTTACTTTTGTTTTTGTTCTTTTGTTTGTTTGATCATTTTACTGCAATTCTTAGAAATAAATATGAAAAAGACTCATAGATGTATGCTTAATTTTGCTACATAAAGTAGTAGATAGTTTTTCTCTGAATGCATTTTTGAACTTATAATGCTGTAAATATTTTCTATAAATACTAATTACACTATTCTAGAAAAATATGATTAATTTTGTGCTCTGCCAAGCCACAGTATTTTTCACTCTGTCATTTCTAACTTCTTACTATGTTCTGACACGCTCTCTGTGTAAAGCATACCACCCATTCTAATCATCACACTCACCAACACTTTTATGGCTAACATCAGTACCATAATTTTTCCCAAAGAAATTACTCTTAGAAAATCAGACCAATTCAGATTGATTAAAACGTTCCCTATTCATCAATTCAAATCATACCAGTTTTTATAGAGATCTGTGACCCCACACTCCTTTTCTACCTTACTTCTTTTCAACTCTTTAATGGGTCATTAGGCATATTTCTATGCAAATAATCTCTCCCTCCTATTAATAACCTGTTTCTAAGATGTATTACAAATATTTCTCTCAATTATACATTTTGAAAAGTATTTCATAGAATCTCTTTAATGGCAAATCAAATGTTGTGTTGGTTCCATGATTTGTAAGGAAGCATAGATCACCTAATTTTAAATAACAAATAAATGTCTCAGTGTAGTGAGAGATGTGTATTCTAATAGTGGAATCAAAGAGATTTTCTTGTTGAAATAATTTGAGTTAGCAATTTGAAAATTTTCACTCACCTCTCAAGAGTTGACAACCTCATCTCCAACTGTAGGTGACCCACATTAAGATCCAGGGGCACATCTGGAACAACAGTGAAGAAGGCCCAGGTCCAGTCCCTGTGTGCTCTTTGACTGGGAATAGTTGACTCTGTGGGTCTTCTTGTAGTGTCCTTGACCCCTCAGCTCCTTTCATCCTATCTTACCCCACTCTTCCATCTCTGCTAGATACAGCTTTCGGGGGGGGGGTGGGAACTGGATGGAGAGGAGGTCAGGACAGGAATGGGGTTGGTGTTCAATGTGGGCTCAAGAGGTGAGGGAGAGGGCTGGGAGTGAGAATGGCATCTCTGGGAGTAACTGGAGATCTGGGATGGGGAAAGACATAAGGTGTCTTTGAGAGTAACTTTCACTGAGCCTCTAACCAGTGGGGGATATGGAGCCTGATGTGGCCACCACATGTATCTACCAGCAACTACTTCCAGTGGAAAGAAGGGGTTAACAACTCAGCAAAAACATCTTCAACCTAAAATGTGTCCTGCCTACAAGATACACAGAATAATGATGAAGCACATACTGAAGGAATAAACAGCCAGTCAATGACTGACCCAACTTGAAACACATTCCATGTAAGATAGACAGTCCCAGACACTAATAATGATACTCTGATATGCTTGCAGAAATGATGTTTTATATCCCACCTACAAATAAACATGGTAAACTAAAAATATGTATGTGGACAGGCAATCAGACGGAAAGAAACTTTTATTAGACATTATTCGTTGCGTCCTTTGTGAGTATTTGTGAACCATGGCCTTTTGTTTTACACTATGATTTTTTCCACCATGATAATTTTTATTTCAGTAATTACGATTTATTTTTAAAGAGTTTGGATCATAAACAAAGGAAAATTATTCTTACTAATAAATAAGGATTTTATTAGGAAAAAATATTAACCAGCATATGCAACCTGATGAAGTTTTCATGAAATAATAAGACCTCTTATATTCTATCTTTTACAAACATTAAATAATTACTTTGGGACAAATAATGGCTATTTTGATATTTTTCAATTTGGTGTGAGAAAGAATAGGAACAACTTGAATTTATAGACATGAGAACAGTTTTACATTTATTATTGGTTATGTCTCATATTAAATTTTAACATATTTTGTAATATTTTTCTGCCAAATCACATCTCAGGATTAAGGATCAAAAAAGCCCATAAAAATAACACAGGGTATTTCATTCATCTCCATTGCTCACTAACAAGATCCTGAAACTGAGGGCACAACAAAAATTGGTCACAAGAAGATCATAGAGAAATCAACCTGGGGATGAGCTGGATGTTACCTCTATTTTTGCTAGTTTTCATGGTCCAACAAAATATTGTGGAGTCTCCTGGAAAAAAAAAAGCATTGATTATTTTTCTTAGCTATGAACCTGAGCCTGTGAGCTTTAATAGTGACATATGAGAAAAAGCATTGTCTCTGATGTAACAACAGCACACATGCTTACCTGTTACATTTGAAACTTTCTCCACTGGCTGTGGAGACTCATGCCTGGTTCTATACATCTGATCAAGCACCCCTGGCAAAGAAGGTCATATGTCTTATGGGGGAGTTTGCTATTTTTCATTTGCTAAACAACTGTGTTATCAAACTACTTCCTATATGCTAAGGTTTATACCAATTAAATTAGTGCTATATCTACTTGTCACAAGAGAGGCTTCTTCCTGTTACAGGTGATCCTTTATTCTGAAAAATAACTGTCAAAATTATCAAGTCTAAGTGTTGATGGAGTGATCAGCCTCTACAGAGTTAGCTATAAAACTCTCCACGAGAACTGTCACCATGCAAAAGAAGAGGTAGAAAGAATTAAGAGGCCTGGATAAGGAGGTGTGGGATGAAAAGATGTTGTCTGGAAAGAAAATAGTCATTTGACTCAGCCACTCACACAGCCACAGTTTGCTACATTAAATTGTCCAACATTTCTTCACAGATCAAAGAGCAGACCAGCGACCTCAACCTTTCCAGAACTATTGGTAAATGATGTTTTCTAAGAGGTAGGGTATCAATTTTTTCAGTTGTATAGTAACATAAATTAGTCTTGTTCCACTTGAAAAACTACAAACCAAACTCAGGCAAGTCTACTTGGTCACACACAAAACTGAAGACAGGAAAGCAGAGAGTGGGTGTCTGGAGTAGAAAGACCACAGTGTGCGAGCTAGGGGTGTTCAAGAAAGGCACTGTAAGGACCAAAAGTGACTGAAATTTGTTGTGTAAATGTATGAAAATCTCAAACAAAAAATAATTGGAAAAAAGAGAGAAACAATCAAGCATACCATTCTTGAATTCTCCAAATTACAATCTCATAGATATGCTAAAGCCTTAAAATAACATTATTTATTCAATTAATCTAAAATAAGACACCAGAAGATGATAACAATAAAAGGGCATAAATTAACTTAGTAAGAAATAACAAACAGTCAAATGATACCATTCTGGATTTTGTGGCACACACCATCAGTATTCAATTCTTCTGTCTTTTATCCCTTTTGTCTCATCAACTTTTTGTGTTGATAATGAAGTTGGAAAACATAAAGTTGAATTCTTAGCCAGTGGACACAGTGAATGAAAATATCTTGAATCACATGTTTATTGAAGGGTGTGTGGCAAGTAAAAATAGCTAAAGGCATTAATCGAACTTACTAAGTTTGTTCTTAATGACATTTCTGGAAGTTCTGTTAAGGCCATAGTAGATGCCCCCAATAGATTATTGAATACAACATGCTTTGACTGACAAACTGGATGCAATATGATCTATGTTTACATTTTATAGTGATGTCACTGTGCTTTCAGTGTAGATTATTTATGACTTTTCTTTATATTACAGATGACTGATAATGCATTGTATTCATGACACCCAGCATGAGTTTTCCACTGACTTACAAGCTACTTGTTTTATTCTTTATTTTTAACAAACATCTCAAATCATGTATAATATTTCTATCTTTAGTATAATCAAGTACACTTAAATCAAGAAGCAGCATGAGTAACAGTGACATACTTGTTTCAATATTTTCCTCTGTTTAATGAAGAAGAGATCATGGCATTGAAAACATCCCCAATATAATTACTCACTTCCCAGTCCTAAACTCTGAACGGTTGATCCTGTTTGAGCTGTTACTGAAACTTCATGCAATCATTACTCAAGCAGAAATAAGAACAAGTTGGAGAAAGAAGGGGCACTACTCCTTTAGTTCCTTCTCAAATAATGTCCTTAATAACCCTCGCATGTTAGGGTGGGATTACATAGTTAAATGACAGGACATTTTTCTGTTAAGCATGAATATGTACAAGGCCCTGTGTCCAATTTACAAAGTTGAGAATGAAAACAAAGAAAAATAACATGGATTTGATTTTGAAGTTTCGGTGAAAGTCCATCCACCACCTAGGGCAGTCTATATTTTAGAACATCAGGAGATTTTGCCAAGAAATGAGATAAGAAAATTTTATTTCTATGGACATGCTACTTATTTAAATAAATGCATTAACTATAAACCATGCACAGCCATGGGTGGAAGAAATAGGACATGATAAAAAATTCTACATATAGGTAATGAAATGTATTTTGTGGCATCCTGAGATTTTCTTATAGAGGCCCATTTCAAAGTTGGATCTATCTACAGCTAGTGCATGTGCTGAGCTCGTATTTTGGGTTTGCTTTATCCTTCCATTAACTAAGAAGGAGATAGTAAACATATTCAAATAAACATTCAATTGAAGTCATCCCTAAGGTATGTCTCTCTAAATTTTCAATAAACATGTAGTTCAAGACATTTTAGTCTACTGTGCCTCTTGTCTCAGAATTCAACTTTATGTTTTACAACTGCATTGTGAACATGGAAGGATGGTGAGACAAAAGGAATAAGAGACAAGAATCGAATACTGATGCTGAGGGCTTCAAAATTCAGAATATTGTGATTTGAATGATTCTTATTCCTTACTACATTAATCTATGCCTTAATATTATTTTATTTAATATCAGTTGAATTTGTATTTGTACTAAATTGAAGCCTATACCTAGGATCTGTAGTGAAACATGTCAGGGATGTTTTAGCTCAAATACTCTCTAGTAGTATACTCAAAGTCTTTGTGATATACACAAGATCTAGGTCGATGTCTGAGATATTTTATCTTTCTTCTGTCCCCCTTTCTTTACATGTGTTCACTAAATTATTTTTTAATTATTATTTTTACTTAGCAGTTTACATCTCGTTCCCTGCCTGCTGCCGGTCACTCCCTCCCACAATTCTCCTCCTTTCTCTTATCCTTCTCTTCAGAGCAGGTGAGGCCTCCTTGTGTTCCCCTCTCATCTTGTTACATCAAGTCTCTAAGAGGCTAGGCATGTCCTCTCCTATTGAGGCCAGACAAGGCAGCTCAGCAAGAAGAATATATCCCATAAATAGGCAATAGCTTTAAGGATAGTGCCCTCTCCAGTTGTTCAGGACCCCTATGAAGACAAAATGACACATCTGTTACATATGTGCAGGTTGTCACCCTTTCTTAAAAGTTTTAATTGCCATTAAGATTAAGCAGGTATTTAAATTTTCTCAGTCCATTTCTTAATGCTCAGAGGAACTGCCTTTGACAAATCTGCTAAATAACTTGTTTCACCTTGTTTCCTTGTCTCAAAAATTGCATGCTGGCTCGCAAAAGAGGAAGAAAGTTGTCAGGTATATATAGCATGCTAGAGATTTTGATAAGAGGTGGGGAGAAAATAATTTAGAGAGCAGAGAGGAAGTAAGAAGTAGCTACTTCCATGTCCACGAACACCATAGCTGACAGACCTCAGAGGGTGCAGCTGGAAGCACGCAGGTGCGTCAGCAGGACTGCATCCCTGACCCTAGCTTTGACATTTTAAATGTTAGGCCTGCTGGTCCAGTTCAGCAGGAGATTTCATCTAGAGGAATGAAAACTGTTTTGTTTTGCTTTGGTTTTTTTATATAGAAGCATTTTTTCCATTCATATTAACCCCTGGTAGATAAGAGGCATGGAGTTGTATGAATAAAGACTAAATAAAGATTGCAAAAACCCTTGTCCTGGGTTGGGAACATTCTTGTAGAGAATGTTGATATTATATTAGCATTTCTAGATGATTTCATTCAGTATTATATTAGGATTAGAAAAGTTCATTGTCAGACCATGGTACTGTATGAAAGTAAATATCTATCTATCTATCTATCTATCTATCTATCTATCTATCTATCTACCTATCGATCATCTGTCTCTCTATCTACCTAGATGTTTTATGTGGGTCATTTACTGCTGTCCATAGCCTAAATTTTGGGTTGTATACACAATAAGACTTTGATAGAGAAAATTAGCTATTTCTTCATTAGTGGTTAACAGCAGAAATGGTTTCTGGTTTAGAGATGGTGTTCAGTGCTATTTCCTCTCTAAATGTAGGAACTCACCTGGTTTAGACATGGGTAGGCCCTTTGTGTGCTGCCTCCATCTGTGTGCATCCATACATGCCATATCTAAAGGATGGTTTCTTCCATCCAAACCGGCTTTTATATTCTTTCTGCCTCTTCTTCTGCAAAGTTTCCTGAGTCCTGAGAGCACGGATTTGATAAAGACATCTTATTTAAGACTAAGTGTTCCAATGTCTGACTCTGTAGGTTTCCAGCTGTGGATCATTTGTAGTTCTCATCCACTCTCAGAGGAAGCTTCTTGATGATTATTGAGTGAGACAGTTATAAATAAATTTAGCAGAATGTTGTTATGAATCATTGTATTTAAATGTTCCTTTAGCAGAGCACTAGTATTTCGATTTCCTCTAGGTCTCTCACATTATTTTGTCTCAGGTGCTTGCCCACCCATGCAGTGTCAAGCATGAGATCCTACTCATGAAGTCGGCTTAAATCCCTTCAGATAATGGATGGTTACTCCACAACTTTTGTGCCCCTATTGCACCTCTGTATCATACAAGCACATTACTCTTGTAGGTCACAGGGTTTGCAGCTGGATTGCGAGATATCTTTCCTCTCTTGGAGTAGAGAGCACTAATCACTACCATGAACAATAATTTGTAAAGATAAAGCTACTAGTTAGTTACCAGCATGACTTCCCCACGTTCAATGAGACATGTAGGTATTGTCTTCAGTAATAGGAGGGCTTACTGTCAGATTGGGCAAAACAACCAGTAGGATTGGCAATAATATGAGTTTGGTGCTTTCCATGGGGCCTCTTTGGATAAGAACTAAATTAGATGTAGGTCTTTGCTTTTACTGGAGGTTTCATTTGTTGGCAAGAAATGTCTAGTTGGGGCATAGTTTTCCTCATTATTTGATGATTGTACTTACATTTTTTCATATATGTATACATATTATATATGTTTCTATATACCCTGCTTCATTTAATGTTATTTGTATGCATACAACTTCAGGCCTGAGGACTTGGTATTGGATAACCAATTAGGGTGCTCTTTCCTAAGAAAGACTTCAGATTTCAGCATTCCTTGATTGCCTATAATTCTTTTTGTAGGGCTGAAGGGTTTAAATTTCCTCCTATCATTTTATCATGTCAGTGGTGTTACACGTCTCATGTTTAAGTTCCAAAATTCAGATGACATTCAATTATAAAAATGTCAATATTGACTCCTACGTCACTAAATTCATAAAAATAATTAGCGTCTTAGTTATCTTAGTTAGGGTTCTATTGATGTGTAGAGACAACACGACTAAGGCGACTCTTACAAAGGAAAACATTTAGTTGGGGCTGGTTTACAGGTTTAGAGTTTCAGTCCATTATTATGGTGGGAAGCATGGCAGGGTAAGGCACTCTGGTGTTGGAGGACAAGGATATCTACATCTTGATCTGCAGGCATCAGGACACATTAAATTCCAGGATGGAAAGAGTTTGTGCATAAGAAACCTCAAAGCCCACCCTCACAGTGATGTGCTTTCTCCAGCAATGTTGTATGTACTGCAACATGGTCAATTTTCCTAATACTGCCATTCCTTGTGGGCCAAGCAATTGAAATACATGAATCTACGGGGGTCATACCTATTCAAACCACCACACCAGTGTACTGTAGAACTACATATGAAAACAACATTATTTCATAAAAATATAATTTTCAAAATTTTATCTACATAAAATATCACTGAGAAAGTACTCATATCCAGAAAATATATAATACTATTAAAAGTGAGTAAGAGTGAAGATTATTGTTTGTTTTTGTTTTTAGTTTAGTATAGCTGCTGAAACAAAATAGCCTAGTTGATTAATGTAAAGCTCAGAGATTCGCTGTCTCATTTTTTCTTTCTTCTCCTTTTTTTCTTTTTTTTAAGATGGGGTTTTTCTGTAGCCCTAGGGGTTCTCTTTGTAGCCCTGGCTGTCCTAGAACTCACTCTGTAGACCAGGCTGGCTTGTATCTCAAAAATCTGCCTGTCTCTGCCTTCCAATTGAAAGGGCTGAAAGCATGTACCACCACCTGGAAACTCACCATTCTTAAAGCCAGAAATCTAAGACAACATTAACAGGATTGTTTCATTTCAGACTATGTAGAATGGGTTTCTCCATAACACTCATAAAGGTTTTGGCAGTTGTCTGAAAGTTCTTGGTATTTTTTTTTTTGTTTGTTTGGTGGTTGGTTTGATTTGTTTTTCTCTACAAAATCATGCCAAGATACTTCTGTATTATATTAAACTTTGTCAAAGTATTATTTTCCAATAGGAAACCACAAATATTATATGAATACCTCAGCAAAATTAAGTATGATGTCATCTAACTTAATTAAAACCATAGAATTGTTCAAAGGAGGCTATATTTTGAGCTTAAAGCTTCTGTGTATGAATAATTGAGATGTTCAATTGGAGCCAACATATAGAACAAAATCAAACTAAATATATAGATATTAGATTTATAATTAATACAAAAGAGCCCACACTTAAGCATAAAACAAACCTGTAATGATAAAGAAAAATATATTTTATTTTGATGACTTTTACTAAATTTTAGTTAAAATTTAAGGAGTAAAGTAAAATACAAATTAAAATCTATTTTGTGTCACACAGTGTTGATCAAAATGCTATGTCATCAAGGTTATCACCTCAATAGAGAACTGTTAGTCAGCAAGGATCAGAATCAGATAAACTATTGGAAGCTTTGCAAGTTCTGCTTATTGATATAGATGTTTTTTTCTGTGGAAAAATTAGTTTGTGACAAACCAGCTACCTGTACACTTAGGATTTTTTTACTATTTTTTTATATGCTCTACATAAATAAAAATATCACAAAATGCCTTAATGTGATCAAATCTAATGTTTAGTGTCATTTAGTAGAGATCACAGGCATAATGAAATATTTGTAGATTCATTTTATAACTATTGCGTGTCAAATGAGTAGAACTTAGTAAATATGCAAACACAGGAAATATGCAAAGCATAATTTTATATTTTAAAGTACTTTCATGTTTTAGCTGTAAGATACTTTGGTATAAATGTATGCAGTTTCATATGACTTGTCAACTTTTTTATTTGTTTATCATCTAGTATTTTTAGTATGCTTTATTTGCAAGTTGTTCAAAGTACTTGGAAGGCAGAAAAGCATGCAAACATAAATTATTGGAGCTAGCAACTGACATGTCTAGAAATATCATTTCTACTTCATTTGCATAGTCATCAGTATAGTCAGTAGAAATAATAGTCTCATGGAATGTAAACTTTTGTATATTCTTTCATTATACTACCAGAGCTATGCTATACAACTTTTAAGGAAAATAATATTTATTTAATTCTTCTATTCCCCTGTAATACTTAAACTTAAAATATGTCTCAAAGAGATGGGGTGATGACTCAGTGTTTGATTCCTGAACCAGAGGACATCAGCTCATGAGCACCCACATAAAATTTAGTGCCCGAATCAGAGTGTACATTCAGCAATGGAGGGTGAAGAGAGGACAATCCTTAGTAATTTGCTGAGCATCCAGTCTAGGCCAAAGAATGTTCTCCAGTTTAAATCAGAAGCTCCCAATACCCAAGTTACAACTCACAGACCACGTGAATCTCATGAAGATGGAAGACCAAGTGTGAGTGCTTTGGTCCTTCTTAGAAGGAGTAACAAAATACTCATGGGAGCAAATATAGAGACAAAGTGTGGGACAAAAACTGAAGGAGGAGTCATCATGGAGACTGTATATTCCACCTGGGTATCCATTCCATGTGCAGTCACCAAAGGTAGACACTGATGTGGATGCCAGGAAGTGCATGCTGAAAGGAGCCTGTTATAACTGTCTCCTTAGAGGTCTGTCAGAGCCTGACATATACAGAGGCAGATGCTCACAGCTAACTATTAAACTGATCATGGGGTTCTCAATAAAGAAGTTAGAGAGAAGACTGAATTATCTGAAAGGGTTTTTGCAGCCCATGGGGAAAGCAACAATATCAATCAACCAGAGCTTCTAGGGTCTAAACAACCGGCCTGAATGCACATAGGGAGTGACCCATGGCTCAAGCTTTATATGTAGGGGAGGATGGCCTTGTTGGAAATAGGTGGGAGAGGAGGTCCATGGTCCTGTGAAGGCTGGATGCCTCAGTTTGGGGGAATTCAAGGGTAGGGAGGTGGAAGTGGATGGGTGGGGGCGCATCCTCATAGAAACAGGAAAAGGGGGGATGGCATGGGGGTTCCTAGGTGAGGAGGGAATGGGGAAATGAAATAACATCTGAATTGTAAATAAAAAATACAATAAAAAAACCCAAAAATATCTATCTCAAAAAATCAACGTGAACAATTCGAACGACAAGCTGAGCTCAGATACTGGCTTGAGCAGTGGTTTAAGAGGCAAGCAAAGCTGAACACACTCGCATGAATGCACATGCATAGATTAAACACATATGCATGCACAAAGACAGTTTTTAAAAGGAACTAAAAATGTCACATTGGTCAGATGGCTCAGCCGACAGGGACACTAGAGTGTGGGAGAAAAGCCGACTCCAAGCCTTGATTCCCACCATGGGCTAGGAGAAACACTCCTTCTGAGATGGTCTCTCTTACTTCCACAATTTTGGTGGCATGTATGTAACTACACATTCATACCAAAACACAGAAAACACATACAATACACACATACACACGTATACACTCATATCTACAACACACACACAACATACACACACTCCTCACATGAAGACAGTGTAATTAAAATAACAAATAACTTAAATACTATATAATATAATGGAGATTAAGTCAGTATATACTTAAAGACAGGTATGATAAAGGTTTTGAAAATGTTTCTATGTCCTCTGTAGATCATTATTGACATTGACTTTGTTCATATTTTGCTAATGGGGGAATTACTATCTTGAGTCTTTCTTTCTCAGCAACCTTGGATGAAGCTCTCAGAATTTTGTGTTAATGATTAATTGATATATTACCAATTCCACATTTTAAAAATCCTGACAGTGAAGTTTAGAATATTTTATACTAATTTCAACATTAAAATGTAACATAGTGAAAATGCATTTATTATCCTTGTCATGTTCACTGATACTTCTTACTTTAAATAGCAGAAAAATGCAGACATAAAGTACTTGTTGAAGCATCAGGTACCGATATTCTTATTATTATTATTTTTTTAAATTTTCAAGCATTTATAGAAATATCTCATTAAATGCATAAAGACACAAGTAGCATATGACTATTTTTCTGTGAGGTTGCAGGAGTAGAAGAACATCTTACCTGACTAAGGAAGACAAGAAGAGATGAACTTCATGTAGATTTTCCAACTGGTTAAGTAGGTTCAAGTAGGGGTGCCAGCTACAGCAAACCCAATTTGAAACCAATATATTGTCTACTTGTGCAACCCCCAGAATTAAAGAATTTTAAGTCAACTAGGACTGAGAGATGTAAACACTTTGATAAAATCTCTCTGAATTTTTGGTATTACTTAATTATTAATTATTGTTTTAAGGTTTAATGTGGCATGTGTAGTTTTATTCCTTAATTTTTTCTACTATGCTCTTTTTATCATTTGTGATATAATAGGATGAGCTATTTTATAAAAAAAAATGGTTTCTGGTCATGGGAAGTTCATTTGGTTCAGCAAGGGACAAAAACATAGTTCAACAGCCTTACTCATGGCATCCCTCCCTAAGAGTTTCCATCATCTTTAGGGACATCAACTCAGATAAGCCTGATCATTGGCTTTGATGCAATAATATATTGAAAACAGACAAGTATGAAGCAAAATAAGGTGTGTTAAACATAGAGAGGGAAAGGCATTTGAGGTTAAAAGAAAGCGCTACATGGAAGAGCAGGAGTGAGGGCTTCTCAACAGAGAGTTATGGATTATCAAAGACAAAGTTTGACAGCTATTAATTTGTATTTGTATGTGCACACACACACACTTGAGTGTGTGTGTGTGTGTGTGTGTGTGTGTGTGTGTGTATGTGTGTATAAGTATACCTTTATATTTGTGTACATACCAGCACAGGCCAGTAGAGGGAGTCGGATAGTTTGCAGCTAGAGCTAAATTTTCTGTGCAATTCTGGGTGTTCTACTTAGATCAGAACTCTGGTTCTTATCATGGATTAGGAAGCACTCTAACTACTGAGTCATATCTGCAGCTCCAGAGATATCATTCAATATTGGTATTAAGAGTAAAAGAGGTACACAGAAAAAGAATAAATACTCTGATATACATATGAGCTCATTGAGTGGCACAAGTATCCTTAAGACCCAATTCAACTCTTCTCTTTTCCACTTTGTTCTATAGGTAAGATTATAAGCCATTTACAGAGGTGCCTTGGAGCAAATTACAACCTGGTAAAAATAAAACAAGCAATCACTGGTATTACACAAGCAGGTGGGGATGTATCTTTTTTTTACTATAAAGGAATTTTCTAGTAAGATTCTGAGGAAATTATAGGTTTATAGCTGGGAAAGGAGGAATATATTAAAATAATGTGAAAGTTTTGGAATTCTTGTTTTTCAGCTTTCAAGAAGTCTCAACCAGATTACAAAGTGAGTGCACCTTTTCTTCTGTGGACTCTAAGTGATAATTTCCCCTGTCTTTCTGTCCTTCATGATGTTATGTTTTGTCTGCCTTGTGTCCTGCTTCAGGTTGAATTCCCTGGGTGTATGTCTGCCTAAATAGTTCTCTCTAGATAAATGTAATTTTCTTTGCCCAAGCCTATTGAGCAAAGAAGGAAGAACATCTAGAAAAGGTGTCTAGAGAGATGGATGGATGGATGGATGGATGGATGGATGGATGGATGAATGGTTAGGAGAGTTGGCTACAGTTCAAGAATACCCCAGTTCAGTTATCAGCAGTATGTTGGGATGTTCACAAGTACATAAAACTCCATTCTCCTCTGCCCTCTGAAGGTACCAAACACATGAGAAAAGCATACATCCAAATAAGGAATAAAACAACATTTAAAAGAATAACAAAAGTGATTCTCATTGGAGAACATGACAAGTTATTTTTATTTGGCAGAGGTGGCTGCATCTTTTCTTTTCATTTGTTTGCATTTTCAATGTTACCTGGGCACATGGATTTCTTTCACTAGCCTGCCTCTGTTGAGAGTCATCTAATTTTTATCATTGTCCAAGCTCTATTAATTTCAGATCAGATCTGAAGAGTTGGTAGGTCAATTCTCCACATACTTAGGGTTGATATGTGATTTGATAGATATTGAGCATGTGTGTATGGCTCCTAGCCATGTCTGTTTTGGGTCAAGCTATGCTACCTGAGGTCTGAGACTGTGTGGACAGGATAGGAGGAATATTTGGGTCACTTAGCAAACTGAGTTTGTGTATAGGTTATTTCCTATAACCCAAGTCAGGCCTTCTGGGAATATGTGACTGACATGTTATAGGTTGGGATGTAGACCATGCTCCTGTCTGAGATGGTTTACAAGTTGCTTCACACCTATGCCACGTAGTTTGGGAAAATCATGGTGTTTCACATGCATTAAATATTTATTTAAGTGTAGTATTAAATTAAATAAAGAACTAATTAAAAATTTCAGGTAAAATTAACTCGTTTCCAGAATATTATTTCTTATGTTTTCCCTTCAGGATGTTATTTAACCATCTCTGGTTTTTCTTGGTTAGAGATGGATTCCATTCCTGGGATTATCTTTACTTTTAAGATTTATTTTTAATCATGTAAACGTGTGTGTGTGTGTGTGTGTGTGTGTGTGCACATGCGTGCATAGGTGTGTATATGTGTGTTAGTATGTATGCACATGAGTGAATGTACACACAGAAGGAAGAGTAGATGTCAGATTCTTGGAACTGGATTTATAAGTAGTTGGGAGTTACATAGTTTAGGTGGTGGGAATGGAATCGGGGTCCTCTGTTAAACCAGTATGCACATCTAACCATTTAGCTATTTCTCAATCCCTTGACAGTTTTCTTTATTATAGGAAAGCCAAGGGTAGCAAGAACAAAAATGCATCAGAGACTGAAAAAATGCCGTCCAATAGGGATGAGATTAGCTGAAATGCCCAAGAAAGGGGAGGGAGAACCTGTAGAGACCAGCTCCAGAGGTTTGAAAAAGCCCCCATTTGGGGGATGAGCCCCAACACTAATCTCCAAAGTTTTAACCCGAACGGCTCCTATCTAAAGGAAATATGGGGACAAAGTGTGGAACAGAGACTGAAGGAAAGGCCATCCAGAGACTGCCCCACCTGGGGATCCATCCCATATATTGACACAAATCCCAGAGAGTATTACAGATGCCAAGAAGTGCTTGTTGACAGGAGACTGTTATAGCTGTCTCCTGAGAGGCTCTGCCAGAGCCTAACAAATACAGAGGCAGATGCTCACAGCCAACCATTGGACTGACCACAGGGACCCCAATGGAGGAGTCAGAGAAAGAACTGAAGTAGCTGAAGGGGTTTGCAACCCTATAGGAAGAACAACAATATGAATTAACCAGAATCCACAGAGTTCCCAGGAACTAAACCACCAACCAAAAAGTACGTGTGGAAGGAACCTTTACTCCAGCTGCATATGTGCCAGAGGATGGTATTGTCTGGCATCAATAGGAGGAGAGGCCCCTGGTCCTGTGAAGGCTAGATTCCCCAGTGTAGAGGATTGCCGAGAGCACCGTCTCAGAGGCAGGAGGGGAATGGATATGGGGTAAAAATGTCAGGGGGGTAACAGAAAGGGGGTAATTTTTGGAACATAAATAAAATAATAATAATAATAATAATAATAATAATAATAATAATAATAGTAATAATAGCAACAACAACAGCCAAGGGTAATAGTGTGGATAATGGAAGAGTACATACATTTTTATCAGACATATAGTGTTCATGTTTATAATATTCATTGATAATAATTGCACAAAAATGGGTCTGGAAACACAGATGGCTCCGTGAATAAAGTGTGTGACACAAATACACTGGTCAGATCAGAGTTACCCACTATTGACTTGGAAGCATGGAAGGTGGGCTAGAACTGGTTCAGTTAGAAAGAGTATTTAATAATTTTGCGTATCACCCAAAATTTAGGCCAAACCATCCACGTCATGGTTTACAACATCTGTAACTATCGTTTTAGGGGATTTGATGCCCTATCTTGATTCTTTGGTTATTAGTCATACACTCATACATGAATGCAGAAGAGTTATATACATAACAAATAAAATAAATTAATTGAAAAATGATAGCCTTGCAAGTCTGACAATGTATGTGCAATCCCAGCGTGGGAAAGGCAGTCAGGAATGGGCCTGGCATGCTGACTAGCTATGGCAGCTCTGTGCACTGAGACATTGCCTCAAAAAACATAAAGATGAGCAGTTGAGGAGGACATACATGGGACCATGCATTTAATAGGTAAAAAAATTTAAGATATTGGATATAACAACCTTCATAATTTAGGATTATCCTTTTTTATCATACATTGATTACTGCATTGATTATGTCATGCATGTTCCTGTTTGTTTTTCTTAAACTACTGCATAGGACATTAATTTATTATAAATAAGACAGATTTCTTAATAGCTAATCTAATAGCTAATTTATGTATACAGTCACTGAGTATTTTGTGTGTGTGCTGTAGTTCCTCAAAACTCTGAGAAATGAGGAGGATACTAATCAATTCTCCCTGCTTCCTCAAAAAATAAAAATAAAACTAAATTAGACTCAATATTAATTTAGGAAGCTGTCAGGTTGAGGTATGATAACCAGTGCAGAAAATGCAGGAAAATGACATATAAATGAATATGAATGAGCAATAATGCTGAGTGAATAGAATACAGAAATGGGTACATATTTTATCTGCATTTTTATTTTTATAAAATATTTAATTTTATGTTAGAATACACTTAAGATAAACTACATATAAAAATAATTTTCTTTCTAAAAATCATAAATCTAAATAAAATTTTTAATGAAACATTCATATCAGTGGTTTTGTATATAAACTATCAGTGCAAAATGTAAACATGATTTTTTAAAACTTAATTCGTTTTTAGAAAATTATTTTATGTTGTGTAGAAGTGATGAAAACTCATATAACCAGATTATTTAATTTGAATAAAAATTACATTTCTTAATATTGAATTTAAATTTGATGATATCTCCTTTTATATTCCTATCAGTGTATGATTTTAATTTATCTTCTTAAAGAGTAATTCCTATGATAATATACTTTGGCTTATATTCTCTAAAATAATTGAGCCAAGTTTGTCAGTTAAAATCCCTATTATATTTCATTTTTGTCATTGTTTGTTATCACACCTTGAGCCTGGTACTACTTCAACTAAGGACATTCTTATTTTTCTTTTCTTTTCTTTTTTTTATTATTTATTATTGGATATTTCATTTACATTCTAGATGGTATCCCCTTACACCATTTCCCCCACCCTGAAAACCTTTATCCCATCCCCTCTCCTTCTGCTTCTATGAGGATCTGCCCCACCCCTCCCCACTCCACACCTACCAATTTCCCCACACCCAAACTCGGTGTCCAGCCTTCCCTGGATCAAGAACTTTCTCACCTACCTATGCCTGACAATGTCATCCTCCCCTATATATACAGCTGGAACCATGGGTCCCTCCCTATGTGCTGTCAGGCTGCAGGTTTAGACCCTGGGAACTCTGGTTGGTTGGTATTGTTACACTCTTCATGGGGTCACAAACTCTTTCAGTGCCTTCAGTCTTCTCTCTCACCCCGTTGAGAACCCCATAGTCGGCTCAATTGTTAGCTGTGAGCATCTGCCTCTGTACATGTCAGGATCTGGCAAACCTTTAAGGAGACAGCTAAATCAGGCTCCTGTCAGCAAGCACTTCCTGGCATCCACATTAGCGTCTACCTTTGGTGACTGCACAAGTAATGGATACCCAAGTGGAACAGTCTCCAGATGGCCCCTCAGGGACATTTTTGTGTCAGTTATATTTACTCCCAGATCAGTCCTTTGCTCATACTTCCGATAAAATACAATGGTTACTTATGTCACTTTTTTTTTGTATTTACCATTATTTGTTTCTAAGAATTAAAAACCTTTCAACACTCTCCAGTATTAAAAAGATACAATGTTACAAAATTTCTTAAGTATATCAGAAAATCATTCAATTTAATGAAAGAGCAATTCAAATTTCTTCCCTTTAATGAGTCAACATCTTTTTTTCTTTGTTTTTTTTTGTTTGTTTGTTTGTTTGTTTTTTGATGAACCTAGACCTTTGATTTCATATTAAACCTTATACGTTGGATCATAGCACCACAATCTGAGACAAGAGTGCACCAAGGGGTGTGCAGGTTTGTAAAATGCCTTGTGAAGGTGCTGCACACACGGTACAAGATAAAGCATTTGGCATTTGGCAAATAACAAAATTGGAAACCTTCTCTTTAAATCTTTCTGGCACCGCCACTGAAGTATTCCGAGTATTCAACTCCTAGTGACTTAGGATTCATTTTAATGTGGGAAGTTGCACTACGGGTTGTAGACTTAAGATGGAAATAAAACAAGTGGTGCATGAAATTATATCTAAAAGTAGAGCAACAAGTGGACCATGCTAAAAAGACACACTATGCAAATTACCCAAACTCTGCATCATTAACATGACAGAAAAACAATCCTTCACTACATGACAGAAGCAAAATATGTTGGAAAACGTTGCAATTTGAGCTAAAAACATCTTCTATTCATAAAAGCTTCTTCTCTTTGATGTTAATTCTTTCTTAACCAAAAATCTTTTGATTGCTTGGTGCTGTCCATGTATCTCTGCCCAATCCGTTGTTCCTCAACACAAGAAATTAGAAACCATAAAAATGTGCTCAATGAACCCCCAATATTGACCAGTAGCTTGCCCATAGTTTATACTGGAACTTTTAAGTGAGGGTGTTCTTTGTTACTGTTTTTCTTTTAAATTCATTTTATTTCTTTACATTCAGGCTGTTGTCCCCTTCTGGTATCTCCTCCACAGTTTCTTACCCCACTCCACCTCCTCCTTGCCTTCGAGAGGGTGATACCCATATACCTCACCACCGTATCTCCCTTTCCTGGAGCCCCAAGTCTCTCAAGGATTAGGTGCTCTTTACCCTTCTCTCATTTAGGCCAGACCAGGCAGTCCTCTGTGCCACCAGCCTCTGCCCATGTATGCTGTCTTGTTGGTGGCTCAGTCTCTGTGAGCTCTCAGGGATCCTGATTAGTTGCGAATATTGCTATTCCTATGGGGTCACCCTCCCCTTCAACTTCTTCAGTCTTTCCACTAATTCCTCAATAGTGGTCTCTTACTTCAGTCCAATGGCTGGGTGTAAGTGTTTGCATCTTTCTCAGTCAGCTGCTGGTAGGGACTATAAGAGGACAGCCATACTACTGTCTATAAACACATCATAACATCAGTATGTCAGGCCTTGCTGTCCCACATCTCTGATGAGACAGATCCAAAAGTCGGGCCAGTCACTGGACCTCCTTTTCTTCAGTCTCATCTCTGTTTTTGTCTCTGCAGATTTTTTAGATGGGAACAATTCTAGGTTAGAAATTTTGACTGTATGTTGGTAGCCATGTCCCTCCACTTGGGGCCCTGTCTATCTATCCACCAGAGGTAGACTCTGAGTTTCATCTCACCACTGTTGGGGATGTTTGGCTAAGGTTACTCCAGTTGAGTTCTGAAAGTCTCTCACCTCCCAGGTCTCTGGGACTTTCTAGAGGCTCCCCCCACACCTTCCACCTCCAGAAGCCGCATATGTCCATTTATTCTCCTTGCCCTCTGCTCTTCTCTCCTCTTCCCCTACCTACATGATCCTCTTTTCCTTTCCCCCCTTCTCCCCCCTCCCCTTTCCTACCAAGGTCCCTCCCTTCCTCTGCTTCCTATGATTATTTTGTCCCCCCTTTTTGTTACTATCAAGTGTTATATTATGCATTTAAAATAACCACATGTTGATCCTGGTATCCAGAACTTCTTTCAGAATGTGATGTTATTTAGTGATAGATCTCTTGTGTCCACACCTAATTAAGATGAAGTCTTACATGAATTGGATGAACTCTTAATCCATTTTCACTGCTGTCCTTCTAAAGACTATTGATTTGGAAACAGACAGAAACACAAGAAAAGTGTCATGAGAACATACAGACAAAGATGAATAATGTGATTTTAGAAAGAGCATTGCATAGTACTTCTTCAGCAACTGGAAAGATTACACTTATGGATTCTCCCTGACAACAACTAGTGGAACTCAAGCATGCCAATGTTGTCCCTCAAAAGTTTTTGTGGTCTAGAACTGCCAAAACAAATATTTATGTCCTGTTTCACAAAGTGTACTATAGGTTTCCATGGTAGCCACAGCAAATTAATGTAATTATTATTCTTAAAGCAATCTACTTGTGGTCTTTCAATAATTTATAGAGGTGTCAGTTCAGAAGATGAGCTTCTCAGCACCTAACATCATCATTAGTATTTGACCGTATGCCCATATCTGTATACTGAGATTTACTGCAAATGATCAGATTTTTAGAGTGAGTAAGTAAGTAAGTAAGTGTGTGTGTGTGTGTGTGTGTGTGTGTGTGTGTGTTGCTTTGCACTTCTGCATATTAAGATTTAATAGGCCTGTGCACTAGTTTATGGTAAGGAATAGAATGTCATATGAAATTCTAATTTATAAAATTATCTGTAGAGATTCCATTGTCTCAGATTTAGGGCAGTTCATCACCATTGTTTAATGCACAATTACTCTTTTTTTCTTCTTCCTTCCTCTTTTCTTTCTTCCTTCCTCCCTCTTTATCCCCTCTGCCTTCCCTTTTATTTCCCACCTTTTCTTTCATTTTTTTTCACATGTAATTTGAGTATCTAAGTACTCAGATCCCCCAACTTGACCCTTCTGGTTTATGAGCCACTGATTCATGTCTCTCACTCTTTTAACTTTGGATATGTGAGATCTTTCCTTATAACTTCAAAATGTGACTAAGTTATAACATACACACACACACACACACACACACACACACACACACACATATATATATATATATATATATATACATATACATATACAAAAACCTATATAAGTTATAGGTTTTTGGATGTTCATATCTTCACTCTATTGACTTATAGTTTAGTCATTATCCCATTACTTTGCTTCAATAAGACATTTTTTTCTCAAGGAAAAAGCATTCATTTTAAAATATCTATTAATAGATAAATTTCTTTTGATCACACAGTGCATATGTATAAATATATAAAATAAACTATATCATATATAAAAGGCATATATATAACTTTATGTACATGTATAACATGTAGACGTGCTTATGTGGAATATGTATACAGTAAGTTACACATGTATGCTTAGTGTTTGTTATAATTTTATACATATATATCTAAAAACAAACACACACACACACATACACACACATACACACACACACACACACACACACACACACACACACATATATATATATATATATATATATATATATATATATATATATGAAAAACATTTTTTTCAACTCACTATTTTCCCAAAGAGCAGTGCTTGTGCTAGCAATTTTTTTAAACTTATTTCTAAAGCTGACCTTCAAAGGCCCTGGTAGGATGGACACAAACCATGCAGACCTGAATATGCCATTGTCTTGAAGATTTCATTTATGTGTCCTCCTTTGAGCAATCTTCCGTTTATTCTTTGATGGAAAGAGCCTATGTCAGATTGTTGATAGCTGACAGGTCTTTTCTTGAAATGCTCTTACTTTTTATGTGTTTGTTTGTTTGTTTGTTTTTTGTTTTGTTTTGTTTTTTATCTGAGTCCTTTGCAGTTCATTTGAAATAAGTCTAGACATTTTCTAACTTTAGGGATAATGACCAACTCTTGGAAAATTATTTTTCAGTATATAAACAAATATGTCCTAATCTTACCACAGGTCTTTTATCCTGCATCTTTAAATGTCATCCTAATTACCACTTCTACTACATTAGCTTTCATGTTGCTTGTTAAAATTTTCTTCCTGTGTTACTTTGACCTAATTTAAAAGGTGTAGAGAAATTTTAATTCATTAAAAGTTCTACTCTGGTAAGGGATCACATTCAACCACTTTCTAAGTCCATATGATCTGTCTCGAATATAGACAGTGCCCTTAGTACACATCTTTATTTCCAATTGGTTAGTTTGTAGAAGAAAGCATCATTGTTTGATAGTGTCATTAAATTGAAGAATAGATAATATGGTAAACCTGAGAAAGATTTGACAGGAATCTGAGACAGGATGTGCCCAACTCTATCACCAGAACAGTACAGGAAAGGGAGACTACTTAAGATCATTGTGAAGAGACAGTGAAGGGGAGTTCAGTGAGTGTACTTCTGTTGAGTCTCGGCAATGCAGTTGGATTCAGTTGACTTCAGTCCAAGGCAGTACAGTGTACTTCAGTGGAATACAGTGGAGTTCGGTGGAGTTTGTGCAGTTCTTTCAAGTTGCATTTAGTTTACGCAGTCATTGCAATTCAGTTCATGGAATTCAGAGGCAGGATTTCCTATCAGAGCAATTTAGTCAGAAGCCAGTTTGAATCATTCAGCTTGGAGAGGCATATTTAGGAATAAGTGTTGAGTTGAACAAGACAAGCAGAGTTCAGAAAGAACTAGAAATGGTGAGCTTATTCAGGAGTAAACCTCCAAGATGACAATTACATCAGGCAAATAAGTTACTTTTATCTAAAGGTAAATGTGATTTCAAATTTTGGGTATTTATAATCATACTTATTCCTCTATATGTATATCTATAATTACAAATCTATGTACCACAGACATTCATTTGCAAATTTTGAGGTCATAATATTCAATTCCCATTATTATTAACTTTCTATGGTACTCTTTAACCTTATATACTGAATCTAAAGTATAATTCTGTACCTCTGTTACAAAACAGTTTTATCTACATAACAAAATTTCCCCCCAAAATGACAAACAGTGATGGAGAAAAGATAACTAGATACAGGGAAGCTGACTTCTTATTAAGTTGGGTTGCTAAGAATGTGATAACTATTCAGAAGCCTAGCAAAGTGCCAAAGTTCTAAAGGTAACTATCTTTCCAGTGATCCAAAGAGATAACGTTTGACTTCAGGAATAAGTATGTGGGAGACACAAAAATGAAAAAGAAATGAAACATAACTTTGAGAGTCTAAAATGTGAGTGAGAGAGTTATATAGACAAATTCACAAATGCCAAAATTAAGAGGCAAATGCAGTGATTAAAAGACAACTTCCAAGAGTTCCTTTGCCTAAAAGGAAGAAAGCACCTTTTAGCTTCAGTAAAGTGATATGAATGAAAGATATTAGGGCTAGTAAATTTTTGAATGAAGACTGAAACCTGATTCACAGAGACAATAGCTTGAGCTCCTTGAATAAATCAACTACAAGCTCATTTATTCCAAACTTGGCCTCAATTATAATGACATTAAAAGATGATGGGATTTATGAGATATAGGGTGGATACAAAATATTTGTAGTGCTGGTCTTGAAAGGCTTAAAAAATTTCAGAAACTCCTAGCAGGCTGAGCAGAACCAAGAGTGCAGGTCAGCTAGGTCATGAGCTCTGTGTTTCAGGAACTTGGCTGACCACAAGATAGATGGTTGATTACGAATAGACTCTTGAGAATAGCCTATACAAAATGTTCCCCATGACTGTCCTTTGGACCCTGTCACAAACTGAATAATGGGCTGGGACTTTCCACAGGTACTCTCCAATAATGCCCCTTTAACTCCCCCTGGGTTGTGGTTTCCCCCCTGGGTTGTGGTTTTGGCCTTTAAATTACCTCGGTCTCCAAAGCTCCGAGGTCAGACTCCACTGCCCGTGCGTGGGTCATGGGTCTTGACCTCAGCATGCTGATTGAAATATACCTCTTGCTGATTGCATTGAGTTCAGTGTCTTGTGAGTTATTGGGTGGCCATGAATTCCTGAGGCTTGGGTGAGGTTCTCTCTTCATAGGGGTCTTATAGTCTTGATTTCATCATGGCCCTATAGTGAATATTTCAAAATCACAATTAGAAAAGTATAAAAACATCAACTATTCTGTAATCTCTAACAAGATAGACCACATCAGAGATAATTTTACTTTTGTAACTTCTGACTCAAAATAAATAGTATATTTTATCTAACAAGCTACAAGGTTCAAGCATTTTTTTAGAGCAAGAATTTAATTAAAAAAATAATTAAACAAAAGTTTTAACTTCCTGAGAACCAATATGTATAATCAGTATCTATATTGCAAAGAAAGGAAAGAAATATATCAAAAATAGTATCTTAGGTGTTCACAATTGTTACAAACAGGAATGAACTACATAATCATTCTGTTTTCACAAATAATAAGTTTACTATGAAGCTGTTTAGGATGAATACCTGTGTTATCACAAAATATCTCCTTGATTTTCTAGAGCCTTAAAGGATTAAGCTAAAAGAAAACATTGTTTCTCCCATGTATAAAACCCATTTTTTCTTAGTAGTTTATACTAGATACTGGCATTGTTGATGTGACATAATAACTGGCTAGAACTAGTAAAGAATAGATGGATTTGTTTTGGATCGCTATTTAAAGGTACAAGGCTCAGAAATTGGATATCAACATGAACTATTCTACCCAAGAGCGTGGTGACAGGTATCAATAATTTGTCATCAGCCACTGTCATCAAGCCTTCCTCTCTACTCTCCCCTGCCTTTCTGGGTTTATTTCTTCAATTTAGTAGCTCAGCTGACACTACTACCAGTAGGCAAGATGAACCTATGAGGGGCAAGTTTTTATTGAATGTCAGGGGGGAGGAGAAGACCAGAATATCTCCAAACTATTCAATGAGTACCCTGTAGCAACCTGGTAATATGGCCTGATATAGAATGACAGATGGGCGACATATAGGTAGGTAGGTAGATAGATAGATAGATAGATAGATAGATAGATAGATAGATAGTAGATAGATCGGTAGATTTGGAAAAGTGCTCCAGAGTAGTGTACTCCAAAGATAATCAAATGTTTAAGGGGTGAAATTTTTCATAACTGGGTTCATTACACTACCTTTAGTCACCTTCTTTTAATTGTATATTCTTGAATGTGTATTTCATGTAGGGAAACTCATAAACACATGTAGATATTCCAAAAATGCAATGTAAAAGTGTATATTCAATGTCAAAACATGCTTATTGAAGTGGAACTGCACTGTTAATTTTTAAGTGGTATTCTAAGAATATAAAAAGTGTTTTTCATTGTAAATTAGATTAGTTCAGGCACCATACCCCAAAATGAGATTTTAGATGTTATCTCTTCATTCAATCATATTTATACCTAGTATCTTAATATTCTAAACTTTATAATAAACAAATATCTTTGAGATAGTTGTCTTTCTATGGAAAAATCACAGCCACCTCACAGTATTGTTTTTTAGAATACTTACAAAGTTAATATAGAAAATATTAATTACTACTTTGTGGAATTTTATGGATATGCTGTTGATGAGTTGGTGTATTTTAGATACTCATGAAGAACACCATGATTGATGAGCACAAAGTTATAATATTTTGTACACTTTGAGCAAAGTATTTATTTCTCTTATAAGATAAAATAAATTCATAGTATTATCTTTGCTAAATGCATCTATATTAACATCAATAAATTGGTAGCTCTCGGCTACTAGATAAATTATATTTAGATTCATTAATGATGGTAGTTATAAGTTGAAAATAATTTGCAATATTGGTCTTCCTCAATAAAAAAACACTAAAAATTTATCTCCATATATAAATCATTGTGAAAGTTAAATTATTGTGTTAATATATCTTCAACTTTAACTGTTAATTTACAAAAAATATATAAAAATTGCATATGGTTGTGAGTTGGTAGTTGGTACTATGAAACAAAGTTGGCTCCTCTGGGATATCAAAAAGTACTCTTAACAGCAGAGTTATATCTCCAGCACCTGGTAGTAGGAGTACATCTTAAGCATGTGTGATTATGTTTTCCTTATACAATGACAATTTGACTTTTTAAATAACAATATTGAAACTATTCATTATAATTTTCTTCCTTCATAGTACCAAGTGGGATTTTATATTATGCTAAGTAAAATCACAAAAGTGGACATTCCTGTCCTGTTTCAGATCTTACAAATAAACTCTCAGCTTTCACTCATTCAATGTGATACAGTCTAAGCTTGTCTTATATAAATTTTATTGTGTTTAAATATTATCAGACTACACTGAGCTCTTTCAAAGTTTTATCAAAAATTGTTGTTGAATATCACTGGAATTTTTGAAAATTTGGAGATTAATTCCCACATACTGTCCTTTTATTTGTGTATTTTCTATGTTGTATATTTTGCATATGTTAACCATCCTGCATCCTTAAGATAAATCCCACACCATCACAATGAATAATCTTTTAAATGTATTCTGGTGTTATAATGTAAATAATTTAAAATGAAATGATAATTGATACACTTTGGAATTAGCAATAAAGCTAAAACAGAGCACTAGAATAAGTGAAAATTCTTGAAAATATAGCTATGTACACATCCAGTTGAACTTGGGTGGTAAAAATTACTCAAGAGAAAGAATATATATTTTTCAATAAATGTCACTAGAAAAGCTGGGATTCTAATGGAAAAGACAGAAATCAGGCATGCATACCCTCATTTACACAAATGGATTTCAAATGGGTCAGACACTCAAATATATATACCTGAAGCTAAGAAACTGCCAAAACACAATGTAGAGACACTTGGAAAGATAAAATAAAGGACATTTTTCAAGCGTCTCCTTAATGCAAGAATCAAACGCAAAAATAGAAGGAGATTAATTAGCTAGGGAACTTATAGATGGAAAATAATCAAAATGGCAACAATGAAAGAAGAAAAAGCAATCGGAAACACATACAACTTTAAGCAGCTGAGAAAAGTTAATATTCGCCATATATAAAGAATTCAAAAACTTGTTTCAAAATACAACTGGGAACATAGCACTGAATGCATTTTTTTCAATATGGAAATACATTTCTCCTCAGAAATATACATTTCTCCTCAGAAAGGCTAGTGAATTTATGAAAAATGTAATCATTTTTACCAGAAACTTTAAGCATGCAAATCAGAAGTTTGTGACTCTTCGTTCCAGGAAATGTGTGTTTATAAAATGACAAGCTACAAAAATGCTAGTACGGAGATGGATATGGAAGGCAGAAGATTTTCATACACTGCCGGTGGGAGTATAAATTTTTACAGCAGAAATGAGTATAGCATGATCCGTGGCAGCAGAGATCTTAGTCTACAAAGACTAAAGTGTCCTCTGATTGTAGTAACCGAAATGAGTGAAACTGGAGGCATTAGAACAAATGATGTCTTAAAGAGATAGTCAGGTACCAGGAGAGACAGGAGAGAAACCCAGAGGACCAGGAGAATGAATGGAAATATGCAGCTGCAGGGGTTAGGCTGTGAGGGTAGAGAGAACGTCTAGAAAGTCCCAGACATCTGGGATATGAGAGGCTCCCAGGATACAACGAAATGACCATAGCTAAAATGTTCAAAAGTTTAGAGATGGAACCTGAAGAGACCACCTTCAGTAGATAGACAAGGTCCCCAGTAGAGGGAAGGGGGCATCCACCTACCTTCCAAAATTTTGACCAAATTTCTTCCTTTCTAAAAGTAATGCAGGGACAAAACTCAGCAGAGACAGTAGGAAAAGCCATCTAGTAATTGGCCCAACTGGGGATCTATCTCATGGGAGAGCACCTGACACTTACTGATGCCATATTTTGCTTGTAGACAGGAGCCTAGCATGGCTATCCTCTGAGAGGCTCTACTAGCTGCTGCCTGAGACAGATGCAGATACTTACAGCCAATCACTGAACTGAGGTCGGGGACCCCTACAGAAAAGTTAGGGGAAGGAATGATGAAACTTTAGTGGATGGCAACTCCATAGGAAGACCAACAATATCAACTAACCCTGATCCCTGGGAACTCCCAGAGCATAAGTCATCAATCAGAGAGCCAACACAGGCTGATCTGTGAATCTGGCACAACTGTAGCAGAAGGCTTCTTTGTCTGGCTTCAGTGGGAGTGGGTGGGCCTAACCCTGTAAAAACTTGATGACCCAGGTATTGGTAACATGGTGGATTCTCAGACTGTGGTAGAGTGAGAGGTGGTAGTTGAGGTAGGTGGGGTGAGGGAAAGCACCGTCTCAGAGGCAAGGGGATAGATAAAGGAATCGGATAAAGAGCTCAGGAAGGGGAGCCAGAAAGGGGAGTAACTTTTGGAATGTAAATAAATAAAATAATAAAAAATAAATAAATCCTTCCTCACTTAAAAATAAAACTAGATCAAGAAAATAATCCTGTTTAGAAACAAGAAATGGTGCGCTGTTTACGGCCATGGATGTAGTGAGAAAGAGTCAGTCTAGAATATCTTTTCATACGTTAAAATTCTATTCTGCAGAAAATTTCAATGTAAACAAAAAATATTTAATGTTATTAATCAAGAACTAAGCATACTAGTGATATTAGGGTTTCAGTCTAGACATGGTTACTTTACGACAATATGATTATTATGTGTTTTTAAATACTGATGAAACTATTATTTTGCCAAATGCAAACCTATAAAATATGTTTTAAAAAATTGAGAAAATAGACCAACGGATGAAGATATATCAACAGACCAGGAGACAAATAGATGTTATAGTGAATAAAGAAAGGAGGAGATGAAACAGAGTTCCAAGTTTTGTTTTTTTTTTTTTGCATGTCTTTCATTTTCTTTTTTATTTATTCTTTAATCCAGTTTTACAGTCCAGACTTGTCCCTGTCCTGGTTCACTCTCTGACTGTTCCACATTCCATATCTCTTCCTGGTCCCTCTGTCTCCATGAAGATGGCCCCAACCATTTACTCCCCACCCAACCAAACCTCCCCACTCCCTAGGGACTCCAGTCTCTGGACGGTTAAGTGCATCTTCCCTGACTAAACCAGACCTGGGAGTCCTATGCTGTATATGTTTTGGAGGCCTTATATCAGTTGGTGTACGCTGCCTGACTGGTGGTGCAGTGTTTGAGAGATCTCAAGGGTCCAGGTTAGTTGAGACTGCTAGTCTACCTATAGCATTGCCCTCATCCACATCTTATTTCAGACTTTCCCTAATTTAAGCTCCAGCTTCTAATATCTGAAAGAGCAAGATGCAGCTAATTACATCCAAGCAATGGAGTTGCAGATTTTTGTAGTGTTGGAAGCAGCAGTGTGTGAGAATCAGATTTTCACCACTGGTAGAATCAGGCTTTGAGAGGCTCCTGTCCACTGTGTCTACACATGGTTTCTCCATGGTTATAGATAGCTGACATCATGAAAGGCTATAGCACATTGCTCTCTTCATACCAGGTTTCAGACCATCTCACACAGCAAGCCCTGGTAAAATTGTGTGATGGTTAAGAATGCTTAGGAATGTTTTAAAAAATGAATATTCATAGGTTTATCTTTAACTTTTTTCATTTATTATTTTCTCATGTATTATATCCTGAGAACAGTTTCCCCTCCGTCCACTCACCCAAGGCATGCCCTCCAACTTCCTTCTTCTCGAGATCTACCCTTCATTCATTTACCTTCAGAAAAGAACAGGTTTCCCAGGAATATTAAACAAACACAGGAATACAAGTTACAATAAGACTAGTCTCATACCCTGATATCAATGGTGGGTGAGTCAGGCAAAAGAGTCAGAAACAACCCCATAACTCCCACTGTTAGAAATCTCGCAAGAACAACAAACTACAAAACAATAGCATACACACAGAAGCCCTAGCTCAGACCCATATAAGCTTCCTTGATTGTC
Organism: Rhabdomys pumilio; assembly: GCA_030674055.1. Classification (NCBI taxonomy): domain Eukaryota; kingdom Metazoa; phylum Chordata; class Mammalia; order Rodentia; family Muridae; genus Rhabdomys; species Rhabdomys pumilio. Next base: position 60,292,995 of record JANHMN010000011.1, on the reverse strand, counting down.
ACTTCAGTCTCTGTGAGTACCTATGAACCTTCCTTAGTTGATTCTGTGGGTCAGTTCTTGTTCTGTCTTTGAGCCCTCTGGATCCTACAATCCTTCCCCACCTACTACTTTTCTACTAGTGTTTGCATGAGTAGGTATTTGCATTTGCTGCCATCAATGGCTGAATGATGCCTCTCTGACAATAATGATGCTCGACTCTGGTCTATGAGTATAGCAGAATATCATTATGAATCATTTTATTGATTTTTTGGGTGGAGGGGCTGCTCTGGTTTTGTCTTTCCTAGGTCACTAGGCTATCCAGCCTCTGGTCTGGGCCCTCAAAGTAGAGTCAAAATTTGTATTTATCTATTCATTCCTTCGTTTAGCTGTTAGTGGTTAAATCCCCAACAACTAAAAGATCTCAGAAACTCTGCACTTGAAACGTATAAAGAATGAAATGCAGGCCATGTCTTCATAAAATTGCCACTACTGAACTAAAACAGAATTTGTTTTGCAAAGAGAAAACACAAGAATTGTTGCACTCTCCCTAAAACACATACTTTATGTGAGTCATCTCTATTTCTGCTAACAACCTGTTTGAGCACTGTGGGCATGTTAAGGTGGGGGCAATTTCACAGGGAAATATACATGATATTCTTACCCTTAAGCTGTGTTACAGGTTCTCTAGTAGAAAGATGGGTAACAGATGTTAGTAAAGAAAGTGAGGAGACACCATACAGATGGCTAAAATGAAAATTAGCTAAGAAAATATACTCAATGGAAAGAAAGATGAAGGGAGGGAGAATGATTTAACTCAGTAACTCAGCAAGTCTTTCTTATTGCATTCCCAAAAGTCATTGCGCTTCTTTGATTTTACTACTGTGAAGGAAATGATAAGACAAAATTAAGGCTGAAGATTGGAGTTTAAAGTAGCTATTGAAAACTCACTGAAGTACATGCTTTTTATTAATCAATGAACATCATGAACAACATTTATTAAGTTTTACTTGTTGATTTGAGGTGCAGTTTTCTTATTAGTCAAAGTAATGCTTTACAGTTTATAAAGCCAATTAGCACACTACTATGTAAACAAACAAGAGAAAAAATTTTAAGTACCTGTAGCAAGGTCAAGCTAACATTCAGCTTTTCTCTGAGCAATCTTTAGCAATGAAATTTTCTCTATTTTCACATTCTTGCAGTATGAATGTCACTTTATGGGGGTTTATCTAGTTTCATTAATAATTAATGTTTAAAAATTTTTATATTGAAATTCATTCAGAATCTCAGCAAGCCCATGTGCAGCACTGTGTTCCAGTAGAGTTTGTAGGAGATAATATAGCTTTATTGACGCTAGCTCTCAAAAAATTGTAAGAGATACAGGCGAAATACTTTTGAGTAAAATACTATAAAAATGAACATAGTAAAACACTTACAAAATGTATGCATGTAATCCATCTATAAATATATGTAAATAAAATTAAAATGTGAATTTAATTAAAAATAAAGATTTTTCTTAAACAAGTTTTTATCTTCAAGTATCAAATAACACCTAGTCTATTCAGGACCTTCACATATTGAGAAAAATAAAGCAAACAGATTTAAAATTTGTTGTAAGTAAGATAACATACTTAAAAGTTGTTACAATATTACTAAGATTCTAAGAATATGAAGCTATAAAACAATATTTCATTTTGGCTTGTCTCTTTCTCTTTCTGCTTTTAAGTATCATCCTGTCTCTTTCTTTTTCTTACAGACTCACACAGACATAGACACACAGTCTCTCTCTCTCTCTCTCTCTCTCTCTCTCTCTCTCTCTCTCTCTCT
>JANHMN010000011.1:60220910-60291182 GCA_030674055.1 Rhabdomys pumilio | reverse complement strand
CTCTCTCTCTCTCTCTCTCTCTCTCTCTCTCTCTCTCTCTCTCTCTCATACACACACACACACATACACACACACATGAAAAAGAGAAAGGGGCAGGAGGAAGAAAGGGAGGGAGGGAGGAGAGAGAGAGAGAGAGAGAGAGAAAGAGAGAGAGAGAGAGAGAGAGAGAGAGAGAGACTCACAAAACAGAAATACTGTTCAAAGTTTGAGGCTGGAATAATTTTGAAGACTAGCCATTACTAATGAGATTAAAAATATGTAGAAGAATCTGTAAATCTTTCCAATATTAAGCATCATATGAACAAATGGCTCCTGTTTTCCAATCCTAAGTAACCTATAGTCATTTTGTTTACTAGTTAGTAACAAGTGGAGAAAAATATTAATCAAACTATAATCAAATGCAAATTTATTTACTCATATTATATATATATACATATATATATGTAGTTGAACTCCAAGGCAACTGAATGTAACTATAAAAATAAGCGAACAAAACAGACTCTATTTTTGATAAGGCATGAACAAAAATTGAAGATGGGTTTGAATTATTTGGAAATATGAATTTGTTCATTAATCTTTACTGTCACAGATATATTAATATGTATCAAAACTTTCTTCAATTTCTCTGTGTAATAATCCCTAACTTTGTACTTCTAGAATCCTATGGGTTTATTTATGTTCTTCTGTTGAGTTTTAATGATTGAATAATATTCAATTTCTATTATCTCCATGAAACTATATATTTTGTCTTTGTTTTATTTTCAGGTTATGGCAATGAAATATTTTATTCCCGTTCTGATATGGTTGTTCCTCAACTTCCTTTTATCCATTCAGTAAAGTGTAAATGATTTTAGTTTCTATTTTATTTGTGAAATTATTTTTGTGTTTATGTGTAATTATCTGTGTGTGTGTGTGTGTGTGTGTGTGTGTGTGTGTGTGTGTTACTGCATGTGTGTACAGTTGTCTATCAAAGCAAGGATTGGGCATCATAGCCCATGGGGATGAAATTCCAGGCAGCTGTGAGTTGACCAAGTGGTTAATGGGAACTGAAGTAAGCTTCTCACAAGAGATGGAATCCCTTAACAAACTCATCTCTCTAGATCCAAGCTTAACCTTTTATTCTGATATCACAATCGTCCAGATAGCATTGATTCATGTATTTATGTATATCTATACTTCTCTCTGTACAGGCTTACATGAATTTCCATCTATATGCATGTGTGTTACTGATTAATGACTATGTAAGTGCTACTTTACAATTTTTAGGTTTGTAAATTTGAGGGGAAAGGATATTTATCTTTATTTTCTGTTTTTGATTACTCAAGACAAGATCTCATTCATAGGACAGGCATACCAGGAACTCACTGTGTAGCCCAAACCCTCTTTAGTCCATGAAAACACCTTACTTCAAGTACAAAGTACAGAGGTTGTAAACATACACCAACAGACACAGTTAATATCTGTTCTTTATTATTGAAGTGTCTTTATTAAAATGGAACAATTTATAACTTAAGATTCTGCATACATGTGTGTAATTTGGAATTCTATTCTAAAACACATAATGTTTTATTGAATATATCTAAAATGTTTAGAAATGTATTATTTTTTAAACTTATACTTGTCATAGGAATATTCTGGAGGCAGAATGTTATGTCTTTTTTTTCTCTCTGTTAAATCTATCATGTTAACCTGTTCTCTCGCTCTCTTTTGTGACTTTTTAATTATATTAGATTTTTCTAAAAAAATAAAATTGTATGCCTAGAGTAAAAATTCAAATTAACTTTTGATTGCAAGTTATCTATTAAACTAAGACCCTGAAACAAAATACAAAGCAAGATTTCCATAAGTCGATTGTTAATATTAGTTGCTGAATAAATATTCCTCAAGAAAAACATCAAATCATATTGACAGCACAAAACAAGAGGTAACAGTAGCACACACACACACACACACACACACAGACATATATATATATATACATAGGTTTCTTGCCACAGGAAAAATAATCAGAGAAATTTTAAACTGTGTTTCAGAAAGAAATTGTAAAGTCCTATTCAAATGGATATTAAGTCTGCATAAAACATGTTTTTTACTTAAATATAAACTTTAGTAAATTTTATAGCCATATATTTTTCTAACGCTATCAAAAAAATTAAGAAAATCACAATGATAATCTCAAGTTTTTACTCAGGAAATGCTGGTATATTTTATTTTGGCTATCTACAAAGGCATAATCATGAGTGCTGTTTTACAAAATGTGAACAGGAAGAGAACTGTATACATTAACAGGATGACATTTTCACAAATTGCTAACATTTTTCAGCAGTCCTCAGAAATATACTATAAGGACCCTAAATAATACCAGAAAGCCAGTACTCCTAAAACTTAAATATTTTTCAGATTGTTATTGCTATCCCATTAAGCCTCGGAGCCAATCTTTCTGTCTCCACTTTTTGTCATTATTAACTGAGTTTGATGGCATTTGATGCAAAACAGAAACAGAAAACAGTGAAATATTAAAAGCTTATGGCATTTGTTGTATCTGAGAATATTATTTAAAATAATCTTTTCTGACATTTTAAAACACAGTTCTAAAATTTAAACACATATATACATTTGTTTTGATTATATAAAAAATGAAATATGTGTCTATGTATATGCAAACACATCTTTTCCATTTCTTAATCCACAAAAGGCTTTTGAGTTTCTCCTGTCAGTAAGATTAAATACTGTTTTAGTCACATTTTTTAAAGATAATATAAATATTGTATTGGTCCCACATCAAAATATCTAAAATAATTCATGTAACCCCATATTACATTAATAATACTATATTTTTATTATGCATAAGAAATAAAATTAATATAAGTTATACAAAATTATGTATATAGGTGATATATACCCTAATTGTTTATATAATCATTGAAATTTCAAAAATTATATTAAAAGTTATAAATATAAAACAGCCATATAAATCGTTTTGATGTATTCATCTCAGACCTTTGTAAGCAGAGTTCTAAATTTTCATATTGAAAATAAGTCTAATCATACTAACATCTTAAAAAGTGTCTCCATTACATCAAAAAAGTATTAGAATTATCTCTTTAATCTTAAAATCCTAATAACTAATTTTTCTATTATTTCTATTTTTTACTTAATATCATTTTGAGAATATCAAAGAAGTTTTTGTTTGTTTGTTTTTGTTGAGAATTTCACAACTAGAAAAATACAAATTGCTGATACAGACTGTGCTAAGAAACAATTAAAGGAACATTTAATTGCCTGATTTAAGATATTTTAAAGATTTTTTTATGAATCATTTCATTTGTTTACATCTCCAATGATATGCTGGTTAGCCTCTCCACCAACCCTCTGTACCATGATAGCTCACTTCCCAGTTACCCCTATGCCACCCTCCCATCCTCCATCTGTCCTCCCCCCTCCCTTTTGTCTCTATAAGAGTGCTCCCCCACCTACCCACACTCTCTAGCCCCACTGCTCCATCATTTCCCTACTCTGGGGCATCAAGCCTCCCTAGAACCAAGGGCTTACCCATCCAATGCTGTCTGGCAAGGCCATTTTCTGCTATGAGACTTTAAGTATGAAATTTCATCTGTATGTTACCAAATATTTCTGTGTTCTTATAATGATGTTTTGTTTAAGGCTATAAATTCCAGTCAATCAAACATTTTTATTTCAATATCATCACAGTTTAAAAAGAAAAGTGGGGGGGGAACGTCAACATGATTTGTTATCTTCCCTTCCACTTAGTTCTACCCTGAGAATTGGAATCTTACAAACATGTCAGTATATCAACAGTTCCGTTCACAAGAATCATCAACAGAAGCTCCATCCACTTGCAAACACCACTCACAAATCAGAAATGGAAGTTCAATCCAGAAGAAAACTCCCTGTTCTGCCAGTTGACCCCAGTCCATTGTAGTAGCAAGAAGCTACCTGAATATCACAAGAATGTCTTTGGTATCTTTCTCTCTATGAAGTCACAATGAATGAGAATCAGTGAAGAAGGCAAGGCAAACCAATGTCACAATGTCATTAGTGAGGACTAGGTCAGCAAAGACAACAAAAAGACCAGCAAAGTCTGTCAAGACAAACAATTTCACAGCATTGTCCACTGTCTGTCAGGTTATCTTTTCTTTATATCCTTTCCAAGCATCACATGTCCTCTCAAGTGTCCACTCTAGCAAAACATCACATTCTCTTTTCCCAGGCAGCATCTGGAAAAATGTCACATGTCTTTTTTTTGCAAAACATCCTCCCATGTGTCTGCTTTAGCAAAAACATTCTCTCATAAAACAGTTTCCAGAAAAAGTATCACATGATATTACTGTGTTTCAAAAGAAACCAGAAAATTTTACTTCAGGGCAATATAGTGGAAAAGTTAGGGGAGACATATGTTTTCTTCATTCCTGAATAGTTAAAAATACTACATTCCTTTATTTTCTGCATTGAAGAAACAACATAAACAAACATTTAGAGTGGTAAATTGCCAATAAGCCATAAACGTTTATGTATAGTATTAGTACATTCAAAAGAAGCCTGTAGATTTGGCATAGATGTGAATGCTTTAAGACCAGTTCATGGTCAGCCTGGTATGCAAAAAATATTTCAGGCCAGCTGAGGTTATACACCAAGACTCTATTTCAATTTTTTTCATTAATTTATTTATTTACTTTACATACAAAAGTAACTCCTCCTCCCTTTTTTATTCCCAGTCCCACCCTCTCAACACCTCTCTCCCCTACTCCCTTTCCTTTCTCTTCAAAGAAGGGGAGGCCTTCATTGGATATCTGTCTGCCTTGTCATGTTAACTTGCAGTTGGTGTCTGCGCCTCTTCCCTTATTGAGGATTGACAAGGCAGTCCATATAGGAGAAAGGGATCCAAAGGCATGCTATGTCGTCAGTAGTCAGAGATAGTCTCTACTTCCCTTGTTAGAGAACTCACACAAAGACCAAGCTGCAGTTTTGTTACATATGTATAGAAGGCTTAAATCTGTCCCATGCATAATCTTTGGTGGGTAGTTGAATATCTTTGAGCCCCTATAGGCCAAGGTAGTTGACTTTGTAGGTTTTCTTATGGTGTACTCTACTTCTCTGGCTCCATCATTCATTCCTCCCCCTCTTTCACAAGGTTACTAATGTTTGGCTGTGGGTCTCTGCATTTGTTTCCATCAGCTTTTGGGTGAAGCCTTGCAGGCAAGAATTATGCTAATCTGCAAGTATAGCAGAATACCATTAATAGCATGAGTGATGGGCTCTCGCTCATGGCATAAGTCTCAAATTGGGCCAGTCATTGGCCATTTTCTGAATTTGTTTACCTCTGTTCATCTTTTAAGCAGGACAGGTTGTGGGTCAAAGCTTTTAAGGCTGGGTGGTGTCCCCATCACTTCTCGAGAAGCCTTGCCTGCTTATAGAATGTGGCCAATTCTAGTTCCATATCCTCGATTGCTAGAAGTTTTAGCTGGGATCAAGCTCACACATTTCTGGGAGTTTCAAAAATTAAAAACAAAAAGCAAGAATTGTTACTTTCAACACTTCTGCCTTGTACAGATATGTAGAGGTCATCACATATGAACTAAAAGCAAGCTTTTTTCACAAACAACTCTTTCCACTTTGCTTCTTGACAAAAGAGTTTAGAAAGTACATTAACCTGCTTATAAGTTATTATTCCTACTGTGTACATATTGTCATAACTGGTTTAGTGCAATGATACAGCCTTCTAGTTCACTGAAGATTGAGATAGGAAATAGAAATACTTACTAACTAAGCTAATACATTTGTAAATTATATTTACATATATATTAAATATATTATGTATTTAATATTCTAGCATTTATTATTCACATACTCTTAAAATATTATAGGATTTTGTAGTATTTTCTGGTCAGTGGAAGCTTTTGTAGTCATGACCACTGATGAGACACTGTTAAAGTGAAACTTTCCCTAATTTCACCAGGAGAAAGACCTCTATGTTTCATTTACTCAGAGAATAATTTTAAAAGAAAAAAAAAAAAAAAAAGGGTTCTGTCCCCTTTGATCCTTTTCTTGGTATAGTTTACTTAGCATTATACTCTTTTGTATATCATTATGTCTTAACAGAAAATAAGTATTAACAGAAAATACAGATGTATATTACAAAAAAAAAAAAGAAAATATGGAATGTTCAGTGACAGAAAGCATTCAAACTTCTGGAAGAAGAAAATATGATGGGTTTGCTAAAAATTGAGCAGACTGAGGAGAAGATTAATCTAATGAACTTACGAGGTCTGCAATCTGTGACTCAGCTGTTCCATCTGGACTCATCTTTAAGTTCTGATCAATCAAGTTTGGCTTGTAGCCAATTTTCTATTCTGACTCTGAAATATTGCTACTGTGCCCTTTCCCAGTTTTAAAAACAACAACAAAACAAAACCTTAATAAATACTGGCAACGTACTTGTTGGATCTTACAGACATAAACACAAAAATTTCTCTTCGCTAGGTTTACTCGAAAATCTTTTATCATGTATTTTTAACATAGGTTAAACCCAAAGAGTATCCAAGCTCAAATCTCTATACCCTAAAAAGGCGATGTTAGAATAAATAACCAGCAGAATTTTTGAACATACATTAAATGAGGTCAAGATGCTCTTTGGGAAGAAGCTAATTTTATGAAAAACAGCTTCTATAGAATATATGGAACAATATTTTAGTCATGAAATTAGAAGTAGGTTAAGGTGAATAATTTTCAGGTTCTTGTAACAAAAGAATAATAGACTGGAATAATTAAGCAAGTTGTGCTAATTACAGAATAAATGTGAAATTGTTGTTAAATACAACACATAAACAGTAATTCTACAGCAGCATCACTGTTTTTCCCTTTTTTAAAAATTTTCCTCTATCTTTAACAGCTTTAAATAGTTGGGGAACTGGGGCTAGGCACTAGAAAGTCTCAGATGGCAGGGAAGCAAGAGGTTCCCCGGACCCAACGGGGATGACATTAGCCAAAAACACAACACAAGGAAGTGAGAACCTGTAGAAACCATATCTAATGGATAGGCACAGCCCCCATTTGAGAGATGGAACCACACAACCATCTCAAAAAATTTAAACCCAGAATTGTTTCTTTCTAAAAAAAAAAAAAACAAAACAAAAAAACCTACAGAGAATGGAAGGGAAGTTCATCCAGAGATTCTCCCAACCAGAGATCCATCCCATCTGTAGACACCAAACTCAGACACTATGGCTGATGCCAAAAAGTGCTTGCTGAGAGGAGCCTGTTATAGCAGTCCCCGGAGAGGCTTTGCTAGTGCCTGGACAATACAGATGTGGAGGCTCACAGCCAACCACTGGGCTGAGCATGGGGAACCAAGGAAAGATTTAGTAGAAGTACTGAAGGAGCTGAAGGGGTTTGCAACCCCATAGGAAGAACAACAATATCAACCAACCAGATCCCACAGAGCTCCCAGGGACTAAACCACCAATCAAAGAGTATACATGTAGGGACATTGCTCCAGCTGCAGATGGAGCAGAGGATTGTCTTATCTGGAATCAATTGGAGGATATGCCCTGGGTCCTGTAGAGGTCTGATGCCACAGTGTAGGGGAAAGTCAGGGCAGTGAGGAAGGAGTGAGTAGGTGGGGGGAGCACCCTCATAGAGGTAGGGGGATTGGATAAAGGGCTGCAGAGGGCAAACTGGAAGGGGACAACATTTGAAATGTAAACAAATAAAATTACACACACACATGCACACACACACATTGCTTTAAATATCATGTATCTCAAGATCATAAAACTGACTATTAATCCAGGGAAGCTCATAAGTTTCCTTATAAAACTTCATAAGAATGAAAAATAAAAGTAAAGTAGTAAAATTCTATTTTAAGATTTCATTGAATGATGATTTAAAATTAATATTATCTTCAGGTGAGTCTTGTGTGAAAATAAAATTCAGATAAAGGTCCAAAGATTCTCCTATATAACTAGACCCTCGTCATGCACTTCCTCTACTGGGATGGTTTTTTTGATAAGATTGGCAAGCTTTCATTGACAAAATATTATTAAATAAACTTTCAATTTACTTTATATATTATATAAATGTATACAATTGCTTATAATTTTATTGCTGGCATTTTATGCATTTGGTCATATATATATATATGTGTGTGTGTGTGTGTGTATAAAATGTATGCATATATGTATATATGTATATAAATGAGTATATGTATATACACATGTATATATACATATATATATATGTACACATACAAATATACAAACACTGTTATGAGAATTAAAAGAATGTTTTCACTTTCATAAAATATTTTCTTGAGCATAGCTCTCATACCTAATCAAGGAAGTTATCTTTTTCAGCTGACAGAGCCTGCTACACAGATCCACACCTGGTCAAGTTTCAGAGAATCTGTAACCAGGTGTTGTCCAGCCTCAGTTGAAGCATCTACAACACAACTTCTCCTTAAAAGGCCCGAGAAAGTTACATAAGAGAAAGCAAAACTAACATTAGAACCAGAAGCTCAAAAATGCCTTCTGTGATTCCATGTCTACATACAACAAAAATGTTTCACCCATGAAATCTCAACATAGCAGTTTCCCGAACAAGACATTAATACTAATACTTCCAATTTACATGCCAAAGTAAATGCAGGAAAGCTTCACAGAGCCTATAATTAGAAGACCTATAAGCAATCCATGAATAGAAGGGGAGATGGAATCAACTTTGTCTAGGAACAAACTTCCTGATAAATCTTGCCTTAATTGGTCATTTCTAAATACATGAATATACAGGCAACATTAATTGGACTCAAAAGGTTTAAAATATCCAGAGAATCCAATTAATATATGTGTGTGTGGATAACAATTATAATTATAGAAAACAAGATGGGCTTGCAAAAGTTATTGTGGGGAGAGCACTGAGATTGACTAACTCCAGTGATTTTATAAGATGTTCTCAAAAATGCAAAAAATGATACTAAAATAATAGTGCACCAGTATACTTGTTTGTTTAAATATTCTGTGTTTTACATCTTCATCCAGTTTCATTATTTATACTGGAGAAGCAATGGAAGAAGCTTCTATATAGATTATAATACAAAAGAAAGGGGTAAAGAAATGGCTAGCCCCCAAAGACTAGTTCACAAACAAATTACAGCATAAAATAAAGCATCCAGGCACTTTGAATAAAATTTTTAAAGTAGTACAGCTTCAGAAAATGCATATGAAAGAAACAATATTAAAAGAAGCAAGGTAATTGTACATAGCAAATAAAAAATTATGACTTGAAAAGATAAGAGTTTCAGATTTAAAATAGAAAGAATGTGTCCACACATTGTTGTTTGGATGTTCCATAAAGCAGCATACACACTTTCTGATAAATTTAAAATCTTCAACATCCAAAATTATATATTCAATTTGGTCACCAGCTTCTTGTACATCAGTGTGTTTCACAGAAATATTGTCAAATATTCCATTTATTACATTATATAACTGGAGCAAAGTATTTGGATTCTGGTAATTGGACATTGAGTATGCTTTTAGCATTTACACATTGAAATGTGCAATTGAATTAAATTACTGGCATGCAACAGCAAAAGAAGGTCAAAACCATCTGTATGATTGTTTCTAAACCTTAGTTCACCCAAAACCTACCCTACAAAGGCATCATGACAAATAGGTAATTTATATAAGCCTTTTCCACAGCACTGTTATTATATATCGTGGTAGTTATCTTATTGTTGCAGTTAATTAATTGTTAATTTTCTAAATAGTGGATCTATATGTTTTAAAAGAATGTCTACAGATATAACTTTGCTTTTATGAAGATTCAGGAACTTGGATTTTAAAGGGATATCAATTCTCATCTGAGGATGGTACATCTATCCTTCAGCTGCAAGTGTTTTAGTATTTTGTTTTCTTCCAGTTAAATCCTTCTGACACATGTCTGCCAAAATTTGGGGGTTTCAGCTACTACTTGCAATGGGTAGAAAAAAATGATATTTTAAATTTTAATATTCTATATTTCAAGAAGGTGGTCCCTCATAGTTTCTTCAAGGTTTCAAACAGAAAGAGCTCTCTAGAGATTATTATGTTTAGCAAACATTTTAATACGTTAACACAAACTGAATTACTGAGTTCTTCAAAAAGGAGTCATAAAATATGTGACATCTCTCTAATGTCTATAGGTAGCATCTCATCAGTAGGCACTTTTTCATGGGATGATGTAAATAGTCTGGGAGAAATGAAGACAAACCTTGATTTCAATAAATTAAGATTTAGGTTCTGCTTCAATAGATTATGCTCTGAGATCAACAATAGAGAAATGAGACCTCATACAATTGCAAAGCTTCTGGAAGGCAAAGGACACTGTCAATAGGAAAAAATGGCAAACAACACATTGGGAAAAGATCTTTACCTATTCTACATCCAATAGAGGAATAATATCCAACATATACAAAGAACTCAAGAAATTAGGCTCCAGAGAATAAAAAATCCTATTAAAAATTGGTGTACAGAGCTAAGCAAAGAATTCTCAACTGAGGAATACCTAATGGCCGAGATGTAACTAAAGAAATGTTCAACATCCTTAGTCATTAGGGAAATGCAAATCAAACCAACCCTGAGATTCTACCTCACACCCGTCAGAATGACTAAGATAAAAAACTCAGATTACAGCACATGTTGGCAAGGATGTGGAGAAAGAGAAACAATCCTCCATTGCTGGTGAAATTTCAAGCTGGTACAACTATTCTGGAAATCAGTCTGGTGATTCCACAGAGTATTGGACATAGTATTACCTGGAGACCCAGCTATACCACTTCTGGGAATATACCAAAAGATCCTCTAACATATAACAGGGACACATGCTTCACTATGTTCATAACAGCCTCATTTATAATAGCCAGAAGCTACAAAGAATTCACATGTCCTTCAACAGAGAAATGGATACAGAAAATGTGGTACATTTACACAATTTACTACTCAGCATTAAATACAATGACTTCATGAAATTCATAGGCAAATGGATGGAACTAGAAAGTATCCTCCTGAGTGAGGTAATCCAATCACAAAAGAACACCCATGGTATCCACTCACTGATAAGTGGATATTAACCCAAAATCTGGGAATACTCAAGTACAATTCACAGACCACATGAAGCTCAAGAAGAAGAAAGACCAAAGTGTGGATGCTTTGGTGAGACAAAATACACATGGGAGGAAATATAGAGACAAAGTGTGGAGCAGAGACTGGAGAAAAGGCCATCCAGAAACTGCCCCACCTGGGGATCCATGCTATATACAGTCACCAACCTAGACACTATTACAGATACCAAGAAGTGAATGCTGACAGGAACCTCATATAGTTGTCTCCTGAGAGATTCTGCTAGCGTCTGACAAATACAGAGGTGGATGCCCACAACCAGCCATTTGACTGAGTATTGGGACATAATTGGAGGAATTAGAGAAAGGACTGAAGGAGCTGAAGGGGTTTGCAAGCCCATAGGAAGAACAGAAATATCAACCAACCAGACCCTCCAGAGTTCCCAAGGACTAAACCACCAACCAAAGAGTACACATGGAGGGACCCATGGCTCCAGCTGCATGTGTACTAGAGGATGGTATTGTCTGAAATCAATAGGAGAAGTGGCCCTTGGTCTTGTGAAGGCTCGATGCCTTAGTGTAGGGGAATGCCAGGACAGGGAAACAGGAATGGGTTGGTGGTTTGGGGAAAACCTTCATAGAAACAGGGGGAAAGGGGATGGGATAGGAGGATTCAGCGGGAGGAGGGAGGGGGGACTGAAAAAGGGAATAACATTTGAAATGTAAATAAAGACAATATCTAATTTAAAAAGAAATAACACAAGCACACACAAAAAATGATTTAGGTTCCATAATTGTAGCATAATGATGTTAATTATATAAACATTTTTTCTTTTTCTTTTTTTTTTCACTCAGTATACCATACTTTATATTGTGAAATATTTTCTACATTCTTTTTTTTCCTTGCTTAGGATGAAATAGTACAGGGAGTGATCCTTCACTCTGCTTGTTACCACTTCAGTAATGAAGCTTTAACAGTTTTTTTTTTTTGAGCTTTTCTTCTTTTATGCTGTTTTATCACAACAGCTATTTATGAGAAATCCAGTAATAGCAAGTGAGAAAAACAGTATTTAAGCTCAGGCACACACTGTTCTCATCCTGGAAATATTATCAGTGAATGTCCTTCAGCTAGGCATTCATACTGCTTTCTAACCTTCATCTTATTTATTATGACACCAATATACTCTTGGAAGAAGAAAATTAACCTATATTTTTTGTATTTAAAAGGATCCATTTTGGATGTTTCTGACTTCATACTGGGCTCTCTTGCATAAATTTCTATTACATTCTTCATGTATGTCTTGCCTTGAGAAATGTGTGTGTGTGTGTGTGTGTGTGTGTGTGTGTGTGTGTGTGTATCTTTTTAGTACCTTTAAATTTTAATGAATGATCTTCAGTTTATATTATTAGTATTGTAATGTTTTTCATGATCTTTTATAAATTATCTAAAATTTCAGTTTATTTCTTAAAATTAAAAAGGACAATCTTTTTCATGCATTTAACATTTTATGCACATAGACACAGTATGCTTATTCTAAACATTATTTATCAAACTTATGTCTTATAATGTTTCTAGGGAATTAAAACTTTAATAAGAAAATTTCCACATAGGTCATAAAAATTTCTGTATTTTGTGACTTAGCAATCACTCAAATGGTACAATGTAATACACTGAGAATATTTTAATTTTTCTTTGTTACAGCTGGATTTGAATATTCTTTAAGAGTGTTTTCATATCTGTAAAGACTAAAACTGTTTGTTACGTTTGATATTTATTCAGTTTTACAGTGGGATTAATTAATTTCTTCGTGCCTAAGTAGATCATCTCAATATTCCTTAATGAAGATTTTAAGTCTTTGAGTTTGGAAATGTTGTAATATATATATATATATATATATATATATATATATATATATATATATATATTCTTGTTCTTAAAAAAAACAACAAAACAAACAAACAAAAAACCAAAACATGGACTTCTTCACCTTGCAGATATTTTTTTCCTAATTAAGATTTATGAATACTTTTGTTATTATTTTTTATTCTAAGGAATGGAGAAGAAAGGACCTTGTATATTTTTTTGTGGTCCCAGTTGTTATGTAGAATAGGTTTTATTCTAATTGTATACAGAGATACACAATTATTACAATATTTTCATTAACTTTTCCAAATGTAAGAATTATGCTTACAAAATATGTTTTTTGGTTAATATAATAAATACAGAACTATGAAAAATTTTAAAGTATTATTTTTAAAGACTAAGAACCTAATAAGAGGAAACGAAGTGCTACAGGAACACTGAGCAAATCCAATGGCTATTGCATTACCAGTGTGCATGAAGTCGGAGCCTGAATAAGCTAGAAAGTGTATGTGGAAGAAGACCAAGATAATATTTTCATTTCTTGAAAAAAATCTAAGTTCTGATTTGAGTAGGTGAAATAACTACTCTGTTTTGGCCTTTTGTTTATAGTGGCAATTACATTTTTTAAAAATACTAAAAATGAGACCAGGCGGTCATTGCACATACCTTTAATCCCAGCACTCCACAAGCAGAGACATCTCTGAGTTCAAGGCCAGACTGGTCTCCAGAGTGAGTTTCAGAACAGCAATGACTATTCCAAGACTATCTCAAAACCTAAAATCCAAAACAAAAAAAAAAAATAAAAAACAAAACAAAAGACCAAAACCAAACCCCAAAACAAAAACAAACAAACAAACAAAACTACCCAAATAAAAAACAACAACAGCAAAAAAACAGCAAACAAAAATTAAACTAAAAATGTCACAAAAAAGCAGGAGTGGCTGTACCATCTTGCAAGTCTACCAGCAATGGAGAAGCTTTCCTTTTTCTCCGCATCCTTGGAGTTTCCCTAAGTAGAGGAATGCCAGGGTGGTGAGGTGGGAGTGGGTGGGTAGGTGGGGGAGCATCCTCATAGAAATAGGGGGTAGGTGGATGGGATATGGAGTTTCAGGAGGGGGAAGCAGGAAGGGAGAAAACATTTAAAATGTAAATAAATAAAATAACCAATGGGAGGATAAAAAAAAAGGAGTTATTAAGGATTAATGCTCAGTGGGACCCATTGTGTTTATAATTTTTAAACATCAAAACAGAATCCACACAATTGAGAGGGGGCTTTATATGTGTAGATACTGTGTTCATGATTATGCTTCTAGGAGGAACAGACATTATTTGCACATTCAAGTATTTACAATGTTTATTTAAAAATATCATTTTAGCAGTTCTACCTAAGTGTAAATGGATTATAAATACTCTAGTAAAAAAAAAAATAACCTGCAGTTTTAAAGGTTAAACATCTGTGAGAATAAATATTAGGTGTTTTGTTCTAACCAGAAAATAACATATAAATGGTGTGAAATACACTGGAAGATATTTCTACAGAAGGCTTAAGTTTTTATTAGCAAATGATATTTTAAGACAGAAATTCTTTTTCCAAATCCAAATTATGTCAGGAGAAAAAAATATATAAGCTATCAACAATTAGAGATACATTTTCAGTTTTAATTTTTCTAATTAATAGGTTCAATACTGGCCTATCTCTACAAAGGAGACTCTATTATACTTAAGAGGGAAGTAAAAGTTTAGTTGAGACTTTGAAGTATGGATAATTACAAATTAAACTGTATCTGTTATAAAAGTCAATTTTTACATGGGGAAGTACAATTTTCAGCAGGATTCCTGAAATGAATGGTATCTCAAGCAGAAGAAATAAGACTCTAACGGGAAATATAAGAGTTCAGAAATCAATGAATTGCATGATAATAATAATGTACAATATAATTATTAATAATATAACTAAAGACTTTAGTGATAAACTACAATTTGAAGCGAAATGAAACTAAACGTTTAAAGTTCCATACATGCGTAGGTACAATTCGTTAATATTTAATATTGAGTTAGGAGAATTAAAAAAAAACTTAACAATATAGATGTTAAGCATTAGGTTAATAGTAACAATTGACATTTGGGGCAGGTAACATAGCTCCCTGGGATAAGGTGCTCATACAAGTCAGAAAAAATTGCCAAAAACCCTTGTGAAAAGATAGAACCAACTGCCAAAAGTTGTTGACTTCTCCATGTGTATTTTAGCACATATATCCATAGGCATGCACATGCTCATTATAGACACACACACACATACACTCACACACACACACACACACACACACACACACAGAAACACATACACACCAAACACTCCACATATTACAGAGATTTATAATAAAGAAATAAAATAATAAACAAAATAATAGAACAAAAATGCAAAAATAATAAATATCATATTAATTTGTTTTTAAGGTAGTCCTGCTCTAATTTTTAAAAAAATGTATGTATTAGTACTAATAGAGGGGTACATATATTTTAATTATTAGTTCCAAAAAAGCAATGAAGGAGAGAGAAAGAATACAAAATAATAGTTGTGAGCAAAAAAAAAAAAATGCAAACCAGTGGATGAATTATAAAATAATTTTGGGTCACAATATCATGAAATTCTGTCATTGGTGACAACATCAAGGTAAGAGAAGATCATTATGATATGTAATTGAGAATATATGAATATATATATATATATATATTTGGACTTGATTTTCAAAAGTTTGATGAACAGTACTGATGGTGAAGAGAAGGTACTGATTGATTAATTTATAGTTACAGTAAGATATTTAGAAGTGGTTCTATTATAATGCAATGTACTTGTAAATGACAGCTATATGTTGCATATCTCAAAAGCTAGAAATCTTTTTCTTAAAGTTCTCAGCCAAAGCAAAGAATAAATATTTGAGGATCAATATTTATCATTATTGAACATCCTTCAAAGTTTATGTGCTGAAAGATCATGCGGTACCTTAGGATCAGTAATTATATATGTTATTCATTGGTCACAAAATAAACTTAAATTTACGTTAAACAAGTTCATGTTAGTGAATAAAATAAACTGATGTAGAAAAACTTCCATACATACACAACACACATGCACACACAAACACACACATAAACACAAACTCATTCAGAGAGAGAGAGAGAGACAGAGACAGAGAAAGAAACAGAGACAGAGAAAAACAGAGAGAGAGAGAGAGAGAGAGAGAACACTGGTCAAGGACTCATTGCTCTAAGTAAGGATCAGTGGAAAGTGCCCTACAAATACTAATATTTTTCCTGTGTATACATTTGTTCCCCTTATATGTATGTGTGTACATATATATAAGTAATATATATATAAGTACACACATATATGTACATCTATATGTATATATGCACATCTATATGTATATATGTATATATGTCACACGTTTCATATATGTATATTAATGAAAGTAATTGTATGTACATATATATGTATATATGTACACACATGTTTCATATATGTATATTAATAATAAAAGTAATTGAACAAAACAAATTATATTCTTGATCATTCATCAGAATTTAATCAGTGGCAAATGCTTCCTTTGGGACATTCAGGATCAAATCAGATTTTATTCCTACCTGAAGTTCATTCACAAAACCTTTGCTGCTGTCTTTTCTCAGGTTTTCTCTTCACTTATAGAAAAAAACATCGAGTATCTACATTATCAAGTACTTGTGTAAAGAATAGTAATGTTTTGAAACATTTCTACTTCACTATGCATTTGAGATTGTGTGCTGTTCTTGTGATTTAGTTGTGCTGCACAGGGACCTCTTGCCAGGATCCTTGGCTGAATTCTACCTTCCACTGTGTAGCATTTGTTTTCTTTCTAAAGTGTATTTGGTTAAACCCATTATGTGTGATATCGCCCTGTTTTATTTTATTTTGTATTCGTGTTTAGAAAATATGTTCCTTTCATCCCTATTCTTGAATGACTCCCTTTATAATCTGCTTTTCCACTTTACCACTTGGGGACCCACTCGACTCACATGGAGGCTGGAGACCAGGCTGCATAACAAAGAGTAATAAATTTGAGACTCTTGTGGACACACTGCATTTTCCTGGAAATCCATGTTCCTATACTCTCTCACTCTGACACACCTCTCCTGTATCCCTTCTGATAATACCTTGCTCTCACACAGCGTCTTATTTTACCACTTTCGTCATATTGTTGATACCTCTCATTTAAGTCTTATGTAGGAGGGGATCTTACCGTCTCTCACACAGTGGATAAAATGTTGTGTTAAACTGTACTATGTTCAGTCTTTAATCCCAGAAATTTATTTATTGCTGCATTGTAAAGATTCATTAAATATATCTATCGAATTCGACATTTAATTATTAATTAATTCTTCCTACACTCTGGATTATTTCACTCATATTAAAGAGATATTTATTCCAAATAATTATTTAATATGTAATTCATAATGGCAATTTAATTAGTAAACAGAGATCAAATACATATTAAATTAAAAAATAATTTGAAAATTATAATATGCTTCTCTCACAAAAGTGGTTATAAACATTTTTAGGGGCTTAAATGTCCCAATTATTTCTTGTTTCAAATTTTTTAATTAGTTCACACCACTTTTGTTTCCTTCCATGAATTCAACTCACAATATATTACACTAATTGTTGTTGATTGCTGAAGCACATTTATAAACATTGCTGCCTAATATGAATATTCATACCAATATTCTAAGAAGGCTACAATAAAATTGGCTCTCGAAGAGACATTTGCTATAAGATTGATGTCTCTAGTAAACCAATAAACAAACTAAAGGATATTCTGCACATGTAGAAAATCATATCTGACTACAAACATTTAAAAATGCATATTAACATCAATTAATTTTAGTCAAGAGACTACTTTAGGTAATGCCATGAAATTGAAACAGGAATAAATGCAGTTAGTTTTCTCCTTTAGAAACCTGCATATTCTGAATAACAAGAAAAAGACATAGTTAAATAAAGAAAAAAATAAATAATAAAATAATATTAAACTAAAATTTAACAAGACAAAGTGTGGAGCAGAGACTGAAGGAAAGGTCATCCAAAGAGCCTGGGGATCCATCCCATATACAGTCAACAAACCCAGACACTATTGTGGATGCCTTGAAATACATGCTGACAGGAGCCTGATGTCTCCTGAGAGGCTCTGCCACAGCCTGACAAATACAGAGGTGGATGCTCACAGCCAACCATTGCATAGGGTCCCCAGTGGAAGAGTTAGAGAAAGGACTGAAGGAGCTGAAGGGGTTTGCAGCCCATAGGTAGAACAATAATATCAACCATCCAGACACCCCAGAGCTCCCAGGGACTAAGCCACCAACCGAAGAATACACATGGAGGAACCCATGGCCCCAGCCACATACATAGCAGAGGATCACCTTGTCGGGCATCAATGGGTGGAGAGGCCGTTGGTCCTGTAAAGGCTTGATGGCCCAGTGTAGGGGAATGCCAGGACAAGGAGGAAGGAGTGGGTGGGTGGGTTGGGGAGCAGCCTCATGGAAGCAGTGTGATAGGCATTGGGATAGGGGGA
This sequence comes from Rhabdomys pumilio, assembly GCA_030674055.1. Taxonomy (NCBI): domain Eukaryota; kingdom Metazoa; phylum Chordata; class Mammalia; order Rodentia; family Muridae; genus Rhabdomys; species Rhabdomys pumilio. The sequence continues at coordinate 60,272,599 of JANHMN010000011.1, read as the reverse complement.
TTCCCTCGGGGGGTGGGAGACTAATCTGGAAAGGGAATAATATTTGGAATGTAAATAAAGAAAATACTTAATAAAATATTTTTTTAAAAATAAAAAACAGAAAAAAAGTAAAACAAAAGTTTGATTTTTTTTGTGAAAATACTTTAAATACTCCCAAAAGATTTTTAGAAAAACTATGTAGTTAAATAACAAGTGACACAAAATCAACTTATGAATGACATAAAATCAGAAGTAATGCCATTTCCAACTGATTAAATGAAATATGTTTGTTTAGTAAAACAAATGATTTTTATTACTATCAAGATAGATAGATAGATAGATAGATAGATAGATAGATAGATAGATGGATGATTGGGATTTTACTTGAAATAATTTTAAAGAAAAATTTCATGCACCAATAAATAGTTTTAATTTTCCTAGACTAGGAGATTCACTATGTGAAGTTTATTAAGGAGGTTTAAGAACTGAAAACAGGTTACAGTTTATGTTCAGGTTGTTTGGATGAATACAAATAACGATCAGTATCAGAGCACAGGTGTCCTCATTCATCTCATTGATAGCTTTATAGTTACCTGACGTCACCTCCCTAAACGTACATGTATATAACAATTTAAAAATGAGTTTCTGCGTATTAGAGAGAACATCAGTCTTTCTTAGCTCGGCTAATCTCACAAATTGTATTTTCTTCGGTCTTTTCATTATTAAATCCTTCTATGAATAAAGAACACATCCTGTTTTAGCCCTTCTGCTTTCGACTTCTTTGAGTCAATAAGATGAATCAGTTTTGAACTTGAGCCATTTCTCATTGTAAGTCTTAAGAGATTTTCCATATCTCATTTTAAGTCAAAAATGACTTTTTTCCCAGGTAGTAGTATTAAAAATAAAAATAAAATAAAAAAATAATAATAATAAAATAATAATAATAAAATAGTAATAAAATAATAATAAAATGATAATATAATAATAATAATAATAATAATAATAATAATAATAATAATAATAAATCCATTATAAAATCATGGCAAGACCTAGAAATTTTGCTCCAACTCCAGAAAATGCTACCAGAAATATAGTTGGAATTGTTTGTTGGAAGTGACTTGCAAAATGTGTTGCTTTATACTTAATATCTTCTAGAATAACTCAATGAGAATGCACACTGGTAAGACAAACCTGTACTTAAAACAGATAATGTCTCAACTCTTTATAACAATTTTATTGTTCCCTAATCTCTTGCATTCTCTTAGATGCAGTTACTGAACTGTAGCATACCCAATATTTAATCATTATTATTTACAAAGTTAGTGCAACACAGAATTTCTACTGTTACATAGAGTGAAACTGTAGCGTGTATCTACTCCTAACGGCTTCATATTTTCTACTTGTTGCTCTCCCTGTTAGTATTGGTTTTGCAGTCTTCATTATTATATGCTTTTGGACATGATCCATATGCCTTGGAGATATGGCCATATATTTTGTGGATGCCTCCCAATATATGAACAAAGTTATTTGCACCCTTGCCTTCTTTTGCCATGGTTTACACAACAATTTGCCTTCAGTATAACAACAGTTTCTAACCTCAGTCAGTGAACTTGGATGAATTTGCCCAATTATCAAGAGTTCCTAAATCCTATTCCTTAAGTTACACTTTTCCCCATGTACAGTTAATGTATATTAAAATACATTTCAACGTATTTTAACTAGGAAGTAGGACACAGTCACACAAAAAAATTGTACACACTTGGATTTCCCACTCTTATCATGATATTCTAAATATTGGCATTATTTGAAGGTTTTTAAGATAGCAGGCAAAACACTATAAAAACCATAGTCAAAACAAAATCTCAGGTGTGAAAAGGATTCATGCAGGTGAATGTTATAATAAAAGTAATTTGTTGAAATTGAGAATTGTTATCATGCTAGCTCTTTCAACGTTAGTTTTTGTGTGTTAATTTTATAGAATTTCCACTTTTTTGGAGGCAAAAGATGATAACACTGATGCCTAAATTAAATCATATTCTTACAGCATTGAAAAATCACCAACCTTTAATCTTAAATGGAAAATGAAAGGCGTGTTACAGTAGAATGTAGTGGTGGTTTTTTTTTTTTTTTAATAAATATAGAAAACATAATGGGAAAGCAGAAGAAAATCTCTTTCAATTCACAACTTCATCAATGCATACGCCAGTTCTAATCCTTGATTATATCATCATCATCATTTTTACTATTACTGTAAAAAACAAAAAACAATAAACTCACTTTTTTCCATGAATATAATTTATCTTTGGTATCTGTGTCAATGGACTGAGGAACCTGAAGATACAGTGAGTTAGGGGAGATCCTTTATTTTGTCTGACAGTTGCTTTCGACTCTAAGAAGCATGCCTTTAGGCGCTAAACTTATTCTGTGACCTTTCTGAAAACTCAGTCAATGCCCAAACATAATAACAAAGAAAAAAATCATAATAGAAGAAGTAATAGCCGTAAGCACAGTTATGGATTTCCAGGAGATTTCATGTACCTTAAACACCTGACAGGGCTGCCACTGACTTTTGTGTGTGTGTTTACCAATACTCAAAGATTGTCATCCATTCAACACTTAATAAGAGCATGCAATTGTGCTGCCTTCTACCATGAAAGAAGTTTTCCCCAACACATTTCTCTCAGCAAAACAGCCAATGTTTTCATTTTTCTGAATTTGGTGGATTAGTACTGAGGGTCTTAGTAGTCCCAAGCTTAGTTCAGGTTATTCTTTTTCCAGTTTTGTTACTGAAACACTATTAAGCAGTAATTGGTAAAAGTACTAATTTAAAAAAAATATTGAAAATTATTGTTACTGTATCACTTATATCATTGACTTTTTTTTGAAAGGCTACAAAACAATGAGGTTTTAAGATTTCAGGAACGTTATCCTTGGAGACTGAAATACGTGTTGATGGATGATGTGTCTTTATTTATTCATAACTTTCTGGGATGCTGCTCACATACTTCAATTGGAGCTCTTCTGAGATTAAAAAAAAATGTTTTACTTCTGCAAGAAATAGCTTTCAGATTATTCATAAAGATTAGCTCTACATTTCTCCTTGGTATCTGCTCTACAATGCATTTATTCACTTACAAAAAATATTTCTGTGTTTTGATTTAGTAAAATCTGTGGGGAATTGAAATGATCAGATATCACATATATACTTGGGTGTACCTCCATATTAATTTATTGTAAATATATCCTTTATTCATGTTAGGGCTGAACATGTCTCAAACATTCCTGATAAAATTCTGTTATTTCATAAGTATTCTTTAGCTTTTTCCTCCTGAGACTCAAAATTTGACAAGTAGATAAAATGTGTATTCTGCTGCTATTATACTGGGGTAAACATTTACAGGCTTAAACATGCTGATAGTTTTATTTTCATGAAGACTAATGTATGTGTTTGTCCACATTTTGATCACTTTATGATTAGTTATGTACAATACTTTATGTTTCTCAGTTTTTAATTTTACAATACAGTTATCTGAATTGCCCACATAGATTTTTTTCTGCACTCAGTGATGAATGTTGCATCCATGTGCTTGTATAAACATGAGTAATATGTGTGCTTGTGTCTGTTGGACCATGTCCATGCATGTATGTGTTAATGTCCATATGTAGACCAGAAGTTATGTTTGTTTGTCTTTTTCTATCCATTTCCATACTATATTTGAAAAAATGTTTCTGACTTAGCTGATTGAACTACCCTGGTGAACTAGCAAAACCAAGGAATTCCTCTTGTCGCTGGCTTCCTAGTACTGAGTTTAAATGTGCACTCTAAGTGCTTAGGATTGAACTGAGGTATGTTTGCTAGCACAAGTGTCTCATTCACTGGTTCATTTTCCCAGCCTTTGTAAATGCACATCTTCATGGCACCATCATTGTCTTTTGATTTATATTTTTAACAGATGGATAGTAATATTACCTCTTTGATCTTTATTTTGGTAACCTAGTTCTTCTCTAAATTTGCCAGGTCACTCTAACTAAAGGCTCATCAAATTCATGGAACTTTTGGTATACAAAATGTTTCACTGACTTTTCTCCTTCTTGTGTTCCTCTTCGTCACTTCTCTTTAGCTGTAATCTTTAGACGACCCTAATTTTTCCTTTCCTTTATCCGTATTTGCCCTTGACATTTGAGATGCTTAAGAGGACACTCAGTTACTCAAAATCATTCTACTCCTCTTTTTTTATTGGATATTTTATTTACTTTTCAGATGTCATCCCATTTCCCCTCCCTAGAAAACCCCTATCCCATACCCCCTTTTCCTTTTTGCTTTTATACAATTTTTTAAAATGTTAATCAAAGGCTTTATAAGTTTGGTAATGCTCTGTCAGAAGTGTAACCCAATACCCTACCTAGATATATCTACTATCTTTGACTGGTGGAGACACGAGAACATCTGCCTCAGACCTTTAAACAATAAAAGATTTCCCTCTTAGCTCAAGTTTAATATATGTCATGTTACTTCAATGCAAGCCTTTACATGCGCATCACAAAGTGTTCTTAATTACTGTTGCAATTTCCTTCTGTTATCAGCATATAGTGTCAGTCTAGTCTCTTTGAGTCGAAACACATGCTTTGTATTATTTCATTATCTTTCTTTTACATATCCTATTTTTTGATGTAACTCAGTTTTTCTGGAGAATAAGTGTTTTTCTGTTGATGTCATATGCCTCATAGTTATATGCCAAATGTAATTGATACTTATCATTCTTTAGTTATTGGATATTATATTCATTTATATTTCAGATGTCATTTCCTTTCCCCATTTCCCTTCCCTAGAAACTCCCATTCCATCCCCCCTTCACCTTTTTCATTTATACCATTTTGATTACACGCAAGTATTAAGGTTAGTTCTATGTTGAGGAACTAGCAATACAATAAATGCAAATAGTCAAGGAATAAGCAAGGCAATAAGCACAAATAGTCAAAGAATAAGTAAGACAATAAACAAAATTCTGTGAACACTTCCTATTCATTGTTTCTAAGGGCTTATCAGGATGAACAAAATATCTGAGCCTACTTCTCTGTTCTAGCCCAAAGTCACTTTCATGTCTGAAGCCTACTTCCTTGGTCTAACCTAAAATTTATGTTCCTGCCTGAAATTACTTTTGGTTCTAGCATAAGATTTATATTCCTCCCCCAAATTACTTCTTTGTTCTAGCCTAATGTCACATTCCTGCCTGAAACCTACTTCCTTGTTCTTGGCCAATGTCATATTCCTGCCAAGTATCCCATTTCCTTGTCCTTGACCCATGTCAGATGCTAAGCACCCACAAAAGCTCTCTGCCTCTCCTCCTTTTTTCTATCATAAACAAGATGGAGTCTGTCTTAGGTCATTCTTACAAGAATTCCTTTCTTACATGTCATAGAATATGCATTATCAAAAGCAATGCACTTATGTCTTAGGTTGGTAAGGCTCTGTGCAGATTGTTACCTGTACTTTTACACATTAGTTCTCTGTTTGAACACATATTAGAAATGCTGCATTATCTAACACACCTACAAATTATTTTATTTTACTTATGGCAATCATAATGCTTTCTCATTGTGAAAATTAAGAGTTTTCTATCCAATCTCAAATAACAAAGGTGAAAACCATTGAAAGCAAATTATAACTTTGGTAAGGAGAGCAAAAACATTAGTTTTGAACATAACTGGTATATGTAATCACACCTGCTCCAGTAGAAGGTTGAGCATTTAATAATCTATTGTATAAAACACTTTTGCTCATTTTTTCAAACATTTATGTATTTAAAAAAACTTGACCATAAATAAGAATATTAAATACTCAAATTAACCACATCCATAGTCTGTACAGCTTAATGAAATAATACACAATCAGAGTTGGAGTGAAAACAAGAAATTATAAAGCTTCATAGTATATGTTAGAACTTACTCACCACCTAAAGAAAATTATGACAGATAACGAAACATAGCTCTTTAACTTTAGTTTTTCATATTCTTTTTTCTTCATGTTATACACTACCCACACATACATTTGCTTATAATGTTGAATAGTTTACACACTTGAGAGAGAGCATTAGTTTTTTCTTTTTTAGATGATATGAATCCACTGAAAATTATATATTATGAATCTATCAATTTTCCTGGCCATTTTAAAGTTATATTTTTAGGGCTGCGCAGTATTATATACATATATGCATACACACAAACACATGCACATAAACATATATTAGTATACTATACATTCTATATATCCTATATATTTTGTAATATATTGTATTATATTCTCTATAAGTTAATATGTTATATATTAATTATATATATATATGTCTATATGTATAGCAAATATTGTATATATATTTGATATTTATATTCATATCATATATTATATATTATATGTTTTATGGAATCATATATTTTTATATTTTATTGTATTTCTATAATAACACATTATATATATATATTAAATAATCAGTATGCCTTTATATATTTATATATTATATATAATATAGATATATATATCATATATTACCAATTTTTAGTATACATATCTCTGTGGTAAGATATGTAGACCTCGAGCTTCTTCAAGAAATAGAATATCTGGCTTATATGGTACTTGATTGGCAGTTCAATTTCTTTGGTATTTAATTTCTGTATTTCTTTGTAAATACTGTATATTAGTCCCTTCTCTGAAGTGAAACTAGAAAAGATTTCCTCCCATGCTATGAGCTATCTGTTCTCTCTATTGATTTTTTCCTTTGATGTACAGATTTATTTTTCACATGGCCCCATCTGTTGAAGACTCAGGATATTTCCAACGATGTTGGTGTTCTCCTTGAGGAGTTTTGGCCTCTAACAAAAGTCACTCCAGAAAAGGGCCCAAGATGCATTAATCTAATATAATAAGAAACTATTATATAAATAATAATAGTTTCATTATTATGGTCATTTATGTTTCATCTTCTCAGCACACTCCTAAGAGCACAGAAACTAGAAATTGTATTTTATAGGACAAAACATCAGGTAGTAAAGTTTGATTATGTCATGTCAACTTCTGGGGAAGACTTGTTATTATTAATAAAATAATAACAATTTTGTTTTTGATTAAGACCAGACTGCACATTCTGCCTTTTGGGAATGAATATTCTCTGAAAAGGCAAGCTGTGTGTTTTTCTGTAAGCACTGAACACTGCATTAGCAAGTACTGAGGCCTCCCTTTGTCAGCTCTTTTCAAACATCAAGGTCGCTTTCCTGAACCCAATTAATTTAGTGACTCTTGACAATGAAAAAGTGTGAGGAAAAAATTCATCCTTAACCTTGTTTGAACTGCACTTATGCCCTTTTCAAACACTGAACTGATGAACACTGAAGTTCCCTAAAAGTCATTTCAGTAGTTGCAAGTCATAAATAAATGGTAGCAGGTTAAAACTAATACAGGACTGAAGCATAATAGGCAGAAAGAAGGAATAAGACGAGATTCATTTTGATAAGTGTAAAAATGGAATTCAGAAACTGAAGAGACTACTTTCTCACGTAATTCCTATTAGGAGTAAGTGGGTAGGTACTGTTGTATCTCTCATTCCACATTCTAATTAGTCGTATCTCTTGTTGAGTTTTTAAAAGCAAAATTAAGCTGAATTTTGACTTTCAGTTTTGTCAAGATCACATTTAGGCCCTACATGGAATAATGTTTTAATAATGGGAAAAAAGTCAAATTAAAATTATTTCAAATTCTCAATGAAATCAATTTGATACACAAAATGTATTTCTAGTCTACAGTGAAATGTCATCAAGGAACAATTTTTCTATAAAATTGTCAGTGACTGAAAATTAATTATTTTTCAAGTTATAAACTTGTTCATTATCTTTTTTTACCTGAGTTGTTAACATTATTTATTGTATTCAGTAAAGGGAAAAACACTGCTGATCAGGTAATACTTTGATTTAAAAAGAAATCTCTATGACTCTCATAATGAAATGAAGAGGATACAATTTTCTACACTGTTGTCATAATTTAGTTACTGCAGCAAGTTTAATACAGTAATTATTATTATCCATACAAAGTAACCTCATGTGTTGCCATGTAATAGAAATAATCTTATCATTTTGTAGCCAACAAAGGAATCAAACACATTCTAACATGACATACTACTCCCTACTACAATACATTTTCCTACTTAAAGCTTGACTCAGCAAATCAACCCTGGCATAGTCTACATAGCATATTTCATTCTAATTGTTTTACCTTTGTAGCATATACATTTCTTTTCCCCAGTGCCACCTTGGCAGGTCACTTGTCTCATCCATCAGAGGCATAACTATGCTCGTTAAGTAGCCATCAGAGAAAATCAATATTAAGCATTATACCCCTTGCATTACACAAATGAGTGTGCTAAAACAGTATGCAACTTGCAACTTGATTTCCTGACCTTACCTAGAAAGGAAAAGCCAGCTGCTTAGGAGTTAGGATGGATCACTTCCCTTCCTCCTCATCTTTATTTTTGGCTCCCAGTACTGGCCTGTCTGTCACCTTCTCCTATTTATTGTGCATTCCTGGTGCTTGACATTGCAATAAGTGGTTTGATATTTACAGTTTTTTACTTGCTCCTTGCCCTTAAAAGGCAGCTTGAAGGGATGAACAAACACAGGCCAATAGATTATGTGACTATATTCACATGGTTAGAAAAAGTAATAAATAAATAAATATAGATCAGAACCAAATGAAATCTTTACACAATAAGGATTAGAATCAGTTAACGGTTTTTGTAGAATGTCTAAAGGGTCCATGTATGAGAAATAAGTAGCAGGAGATTGACATCACACAAAAGTCATCAGTTACACAAAACTATTTCATTCATTTTATTCATAAATATAATGGGATAAGGTTGAAAACATAAGAAAGATGATATATTAAGTAAAACAAACAATTTGTATAAGACAGCAATAGTACAAAAACAAAATCAAATGAGAAATATCTTACATATGATATCCTTTTAATTTTCCAATTTAAAAAAATTAGAAACATCAGATATCTCAGAAATCAAATTCAACAGTAATGTCTATCTTGATTGTTCTTTGTGAATTTCTGTACATTTGCAGAGAAAACTTACTCTCAATAGAAATGCAGAAGCATAAAGAGTGACAGTCCACTAGTTCATCAGTCATCTTGATGAGATTAAGCCCTTTGTTATTATTAAATTTGAATCCAATGTTATTATTATAAACTGAAACAACATATTAGTCTTATAAATCTTACAAAACTTCCAAAGAAAAAATTGTATATAAATGCAACCTTTATTACATTAAAAAACAATCTGCTTTCTAAATAAATCATAGCTAAAATAGAACACATTAAATTTTTAAATAAAATGGACATGTTGCCATAGATGACTAATTAAGCAAGGTATATTTTATCAAGATCATAAATTTATGTGTCTTCTTTTATGTTTATATTTTATTATTTGTATTTTTGTAAAGATCACGTGGTTTGTAATAGGATGGCCAAAGACACTCATGTATTCACACACTCATGTATTTGTATACATTATCAAGTTGGGGAAATTGTTTGAACAAGAGTGAGAAACCTTGTTGGAGGAGGTGTGTCACTGGGAATGGGCTTTGAGGTTTCAAAACTCATGTCTTCCGCAGTCTTTTCTCACTTCTCCCTTGCCAAATTCCTACTTGTGATTAAGAATGTAAGCTCTCAGCTAAGTGTCCAGACACATGACTATCGTAACAGTCAGGGACTCATCAACTGAAACAGAAAGCCCCTATAAACTCTTCTTAAATTATCTGTCATTGTGATTTGTTACAATTCAAAAATAACTCAGACCATTTCATATGCAGCAGATGTGTGCTTGACCGTTATGTCGATCTTGAACAACTGGAGTAGGGGGTATCTCAAAAGCTGTTGCCTACAGAAGTCTAGCATGGCTGTCCTCTGAGAGGCATCACACAGCAGATGGCTCAGAGGGATTTCAGAGACCCACAGAAAAACATTAGATGGAGTTTGGGGACATATATGAAAGAGTTGGGAGGATTGAGGGCCTTGATTGGGATAGGAACTCTACAGAAAAGGTAGCAGGGTCAACTAACCTGGATTCTTGGGAGCTCTCAGATAATGAACCACCAACCAAAGAGTGAGTATGGGCTAGATCTAGGCAATCTTGCATATATGTAGCAGATGTGCAGCTTGGTCTTCATGTGGGTCCCAAACAACTGGAAAAGAGGGATATCCCTAAAGCTGTTGCCTGTAAGTGGGGTAAGTTTTTCTAGCTAAGGTGTCTTGTCTAGCCTCAGCAGGAGAGGAACTGCCTAGACTCACAGAGACTCGCAGGGTTGGGAGGATGGCTAAGGGGTACCTACCCTCTCAGAAAAGAAAGCAGCAGACTGTGGGAGAGGAAGACTGGAAGGGTAACCAATTGTAAAGTGAATGAAAAGTAAAGGGAAAAGGAGAATAAAGTGAAAACAATAGAGGAATCAGCTTCTGTTCTACATGCCTGTGTTCATATGTGTATGTGTGTGTGTGTGTGCTTTGTTCTGCATGCATGTGTGTGTGTGTGTGTGTACTCGTGTACTTGTGCATGTGCAAGTGCATGTACTTGTGTATGTACGCATATGCATGCATGTGTTGGGGGTATTTGCTTATACACATGCATGTGCTTTTCTGCAAATGCATGGGTGTGTGTGTCTGCATGTATATGGGTGTGCATGTGTGTGCCTGTGTGCCTGTATGTGTGTGTGCTTGTGAGTGTTTGCATGTTTATTTTACTAAAACCTAGAAAAGAAATTAAATTTACCAGAGCAAAAGCAAGTTTCTAAAATCAGCTGGTGAGAAACATAAACGTTTTTGATACTTGAAAATGAAAGTGATTGATCAGGAGAAAATATTTATTAATATCTATCATATTCCTGTTTTACTTGGTTTGATAGAGTGTTTAATATAAAGTACCTCACATTTTTTTCAGATAAAACTCCAAACTCTCTATGCACAGCAAAAGGAGAAGAAATGCAGAAATAAATATGTAGTTCTCCAGAATAGTGTTTATAGTATATCTGATAATTGATACTGTCATAGCTTGAGTGGGATGGGTGAGAAAAGAAGCAGGTTTAGGTGTGTTGAATTTCACTTCTAAGGAGATATGTTGTGTAGTTATCTGAACATCTATTCAATTTCACATTGAATGATTCCTCTATAAGACTGAGATCTGATCTGCTTATTCAGTCTTCAGGATTCTTACTGGAGTAGAAGTAGAATCATATTTACTTTAAGAAAGATTATCCTCAGATCACTATTTCTTTTTAAAATACTAACAACAATCAAATGAGAAAGCTTGGGTGAGAGAAAAAAAAGGAGCAGCAGCAGCTGTACACCAATAAAGCCACATTTAAATGTTCAGAGTTACAATTTTAGAAGTAAAGTGAATTAACTGCATTTTGATATACAGTTTTATAGTATGTGTGCATGTGTGTGCGTTTGTGTATATTGATATAGGCTCTATATTTTTACTTGTAAATGGAAGAAATGGTGATCAATTTCTTTCTACTGCTTTTTCTATTATATGACATGTGTAGTGTGCACATGTGTATACATGCATTTGTGTTTTACTTGCTATGCCAGTGTGCAGAGATGCCAGAAGCTGTTGTCAGGTATCTTCCCACATTAGTATCTGTTTTATTTTATGAGGAATGGTACTCACTGATTCTTGGGATGTTTCATGTCAACTGAGTAGCCAGGCATCCTCACAGGTCTTCCTGTTTCTGCTTCCTCAGCAATGGGGCCCCAGAGTCATGGTTTTGAGGATATAAACACAAATGTTCATGATGCCCAGCCATTGTCTTAGACTTAGGCTGGGAAGGTGTCACATCCTGTAAAGCTCTGCTATATAAAAATATAGTCCTGAGTGTACATTCTCAGAAATCATATAAAAAGCCAGTTACAACAGTATACAGCCATATTTCCAGCATGATGCAGTAGATAGGAAGGCAACTTAGAAACTTGCAGGATAATTTATTTAAATGGTGATATCCGTGTTGAATGAAAAATTCCTAGGTCAAAGGTAGGGGAGGCAACTGATGAAGAAAAATATTGATGACATGTTTTCATATACATGTGAAAACATATGTATACTTATCTCTCTGTCTCTGCCTATCTCTATCTCATGTATGCACACACACACACATGCAGCCAAAATGGATCTATTGTTATTTTGAAATGAATCATAGATAGTAAATAGCAAATAACTGTTTTTCAGTTTTATATTCACTTAAACTTGTAGTTAATGAACCGTCATTTCATTTTCTTTGGGTTTAGACTTTTTCAACATTTTTTCTTTGTTTCTTATTTTTGAAGTAACATACAACAGTGGAAAAGATAGATAAATATTTGAGAAATGTATCTTCCTTAGTATTGCCAAGAGTATATGAAAAAATGTTGACAAATGACTTTATTTGCAATTTGTTTATCTAATAGACTGTATTTACTATTAAACAGAAGTTTCAGATTCATAGCAAGAACTTCCTGGTAAGAATTTAGACTTAATCACTCACACAATTTATAAACAGGTCTCCTAATTATAATGTAAGTAAAAATGGGCTATATCTTCTTGTGTACCAAATCGTGCTCTTTATTTTTCTGAAGATACTTTGGAGTTCACAAACCAAAGGCTATTTACATTCTAACAGTGAATCAGAATACTGAATGGGGAGTCTGAGAAACAAACAAATAAATCTCTAATAATTGAGTTCAGAGACCATAACTGCTTGCAAGGCATAAATTTGGAGTAGTTGGCCTTCTCAGTGCCACAAAATAGTAGGTCACCGGTGGACATTGCCTCATAAGGTCACTGTTAATAGCAGCCTGAGGCTCAGATCATAAGTTATCACAATAGTATGCTGTTAAATTCATTATCAGAGTGGTGTTTAGAGCAATTATTCTTCATTGGAGTCTATTAATATGATCAATAGTGTGTAAAATACCTATATTAGTATGTAGCTGGAGAGTTTCTATGTAAGAAACTAAAATTAATGGCATGATCTTGGAAAGTCCATTATATTGTAACAAAAGACATGGAAAATTCTACATTAGAATGTTACTACTAACAAATATAAACATTCCCTATGTATTAACTCATAATAGTTCTCTATACCTTTTAAATATTGAATAAACTTTACAGAAAAAACTTATGATACATGACATGAAGTTCCAAAACCAGTACATTCTGATTTCAAAAAAAATAGTGTAAAAATAAAGAAAGAAATGAATGAATTAATGAATAAAAAATTCTGTGTAGTTTTCTGCATTTAATTTTATATTTAATCAAAACATTTCTGGAAATAATGCTCAAGCACAAATTGAAATCCTAAATATAAAACTGTAAGTACAAAAACATAGAAAAATCTAGCATATCTTTAATCATATCGAAGTGATGATTTTAGCACAGAGAAAAAACTGTCACTCTGCTTTGCATTATTAAGCATTGTTGTATATCTGAAAAGAATCTGGAAACATATTTAAAATAAACATAAAAATTAAAGAAATAAATAATGTAACAACTTTTTGATGTGTCAAAAATTATTAAATTAATCATTAAAAGGAAAGCTTCTAACACAGAAGCTGGTAAATACTTTCACATAAAAATTGCAAACATATTTCTATTTTATCTTTACCCACCATCCTAATTATAGATATTAGACATACATGACAAGAGAAGAAAGACAGCTAGCTACATTTTCACATAGAATAAATCCATCCACTTCATTCAGTAAAAAGCTGGATAGAACTGGTGAGATGTTTTATCTCTCAGATTTATTGCTTATTTAGTGAAGTGAGTCTAATATCACCATTTATGGTGACTTGTGAGGCTTGAATAATAGAATGTGTAAGGAGTTTAATATTCCTTAGTTCATCTCCTTCCAATGGATACAAAGTGCTATTAAGAGATGTTGGAACATATTTCTGTTGGCCGCAATCATGGAGATACAGCTGCTGCTCCTTAGAGATTATATCTTCAAATGTAAATGCATGTCTATCTTTTAGTTAAAAAGTCTCTGTGTGGTTTGTAGACTGAGTCACAGGCAATCACTGAGACTTGAACCAGCACCCTTCACAATTAGTTACTACTTCCAACATTTGAGACTCCAGGGTTATCACTCTGAAGTCCGTGAAGGAATCTAGTAAAGAATTCAGGGTGGGTAAAAAGATTATTTCTCACAATCTAACTCAGTAAGTGAAAATTCAGCAATTTTTGAGTCATAAACATCCCCACTAGGTACTATGTATTTCAGGTTCTAATAAAAACAAAGAAGTTATGATGGTCCGTGTCTGTAGGATTTGTTGAAGGAGGCAGACACAGGTGATCAAATTAAAGAAGGAAGAGGAGAAGGAAGAATAAAAGAGTGAGTGAGAGTAAGAAAGAAAGAGATAAAGGGAAGATGGAGGGAGGAAGGAAGACACACACAGAGACAGAGAATGAATGAAAGAGAAAGAGAGAGAGATAATTCATTCTATGACAAATGCACGTATTTATATATAAACAAATAATGTGGCTATGATAAAAGCAGTGTGACCTCTATTGTCCCCATGTAAATAAATAAAATAACCAATAAAAAGATATATATATAGAGAGAGAGAGAGAGAGAGATTCTGATTCTCTTAAGAGTGGAGAAGTTTCCAGTCTCATCACTTGATGTCCTTAGAGATTTAGTAAAATTTACCATTTCTTCAATTGCCAATGGTGATTCAAGATAGCTGTGATAAAAACTTGATAAGGTAACCTTAACACTTGACTATATGTGTTCCTGGGAATACTCTAATTCCAAACGGGGTTTCAAATTAACTAAAAAAAGCCAGTAGGTAGATGAGTCAACTCATTAGTACAAAGATTTTGCGATTAAGTTGGAATACAAAAATACCTTAGTGCTTGGTCTTCCTTCTTCATGAGCTTCATATGGTCTGTGAGTTGAATCTTGGATATTTCAAGCTTCTGGGCTAATATCCAATAATCAGTGAGTGAACGCCATCTGTATTCTTTTGTGATTTGGTTGCCTCACAGAGGATGATATTTTCCAGTTCCATCCATATACCTAAGAATTACTTGAAATCATTGCTTTTAATAGCTGAGTAATACTCCATTGTGTAAATGTACCACATTTTTTGTATCCATCCTTCTGTTGAGGGACATCTGGGTTCTTTCCAGCTTCTGGCTATTATAAATAAAGCTGCTACGAACATAGTGGAGCATATGTCCTTGTTATATATTAGAGTATCTTCTGGGTATATGTCCAGGAGTGGTATAGCTGGATCTTCAGGTGATGCTATGTCCAATTTTCTGAGGAACTGCCAGATGGATTTCCAGAGTGGTTACACCATCGTACAATCCCACCAACAATGAAGGAGTGTTCCTTTTTCTCCACATCCTTGCCAGCATCTACTATTACCTGAGTTTTTGATCTTAGCCATTCTGACTCATATGAGGTGGAATCTCAGGGTTGTTTTGATTTGCATTTCTCTGATGACTAAGGATGCTGAACATTTCTTTAAGTTCTTCTAGGCCATTCGAGTTTCCTCAGTTGAGAATTTTTGTTTAGCTCTGTACCTCATTTTTAATAGAGCTATTTGGTTGTCTGGAGTATCATTTCTTGAGTTTTTTGTATGTATTGGATATTAGCCCTCTATCGGATGTGGGATTGGTAAAGATCTTTTCCCAATCTGTCGGTTGCTGTTTTGTCCTATTGACGGTGTCCTTTGCCTTACTTAAGGGTGCTTTGGTCTTTAGAAGGAGTAACAAAACACTCAAAGGAGCAAAATATAAAGAAAAAGTATGGGACAGAAACTGAAGGAGGGCATGTCTGGAGACCATTTCACCTGGGTATCCATCCCATGTGCACTCACCAATGGTAGATACTGACATGGATGTCAGGAAGTGCATGCTGACAGGAGCCTGATATAGCTGTGTACTTATAGGTCTGACAGAGCTTGACATATGCAGAGGCAGATGCTCACAGCTAACCATTGAACTCATCAAGGGGTTCCCAATTGAGGAGTTAGGGTGAAGACTGAAGGAGCTGAAGGGGTTTGCAGCCCCATGAGGAGAGCAAAAATATCAACCAACGAGAGCTCCCAGGGTCTAAACAACCAACCTGGGAGCACTTAGGGAGAGACCCATACTTCCAGCTGTATATGTAAGAGAGAATGGCCCTGTCAGGCATAGGTGAGAGAGGAGATCCTTGGTCCCATGAAGGCTGGACACTCTGTGTGCGGGGGGGTGGGGGGGGGATATGAAGGTGGGGAGGTGGGAGTGTGGGGGTAGGTGGGGACACATCCTCATTGAAGCAGGAGGAGGGATGGGATAGGGGACTTCTTGGGGGAGATGAGGAAAGGGAATAACATCTGAATTTTAAATAAAATATTCAAGAAAAAAAGAAAAAAGAATTAAAGTCAAAAAATACCTTAAGGCAAATAATAATAATAATAATAATAATAATAATAATAATAATAAATAATCAACACAAAGAACAAAGCAGATCTGGAGAAATCATAGATTTCTCAATAAATAGCATGTTATTTCATATTTATCAATAATTTGTCTTTAAATTCAAATTGTCATATGCCCTAATTATTATCTACAAAGATAAATAATTCTATTATACTGTTTTATTTAAAATACATATTCCTCTGATAATTTATAATACAAAAATTAAAGCAAAATTATACATTTTCAATTCCATTAATTAGTCACTTTGAAATAAAACTTAGCTAATCATGTGCTAATGCTCACAAGAGTAAAAGTATTAATGATTGTAGGGCATTTGAAAGAACTTCGAAAAATATGATTCTAACCTTTCGTACATCTAATTAGACTGCTACCTCTCTGGAGTCCACTCTGCTTCTAAAGTTATTGTGATTAAATTATACTTTGCAAACAAACAAAAATTTCCCAAAGCATATAGTACATTGGTTCAACATAATTTAATAAGAGAATATACACATTTGAGATAAAGTACTCAATTTCACTACCTCATTTTCTTTAATTTCACTTGAATAAGTTTTTACCCACTAGAGTAAACTAATTCAACCTCTTCCAACTTTCATTTTCATATAATCTCAATATATCCTATTTCTGCTGTTAACACTGTCATTTGGGAAAATTTTAAAAAAAATCAGAAGCAAAATTGTATTTCCATCTACACAGAAGCACTCTGCAGAGGAGAATGTATACATAGAAAACAGAAAAACAATTTCAAAGGTGATGTTTTAATTTAAAAAAAAAAAAAACATTCATACAATTTGGAGTCATATGGTGTCTCAAAACATGCTGATATTAAAAAAAAAAAAGCTTAAGGGAAATCCTATAGGAGGACCAGCAGTCTCAATTAATCTGTCCCCTTGAGATCTCTCAGACACTGGACTACCAACCAGGCAGCATACACTCTGATACACAGCAGAAGACAGCAGGGTATGGGTTCACTCAGAGAAGATGCACCTAACTCTCAAGGGACTGGAGGCTCCTCTGAAGGAGGAGATCTAGTGGGGTGGGGTGGGGTGTGGGGACATCCATGTGGAGATGGGGGTGTGAGGAGGAAGTGTGGGATGTGAAACAGTAAGAGGGTGGACCGGAAGAGGAATAAAATTTGCCGTGTAAAAAATGATTAAATAAAAAATTTAAAAACTAACAAAACAAACAAACAAGCAAAAATTTGATATGGTATATCTTCAAAGAATAAACCTATGAACTCCTGTCACAGACATTTCTTTGTCCCTCAGTATTCTTAGGGAGTTTTGTATGTACAATGATGTTTTTAATTGATAGAATTATTGCAAAGAACAAATGAGAAAGTGTATGTATGCATGAATATACTGTTTAATGAAAACAAGCAACACTTAATCACTTGGCTATGGGTATTCAAATATTAATTTATATTTAATCATTACTAATTTACTCATCTAAATCTTCTTCCAAGAGTATTGGTAAATTTATGCTTCTTCATGAGCCTGAAATAAAGGTTCATGCAAATGTACACTCATGAATACACACACACACACACACACACACACACACAGGAGAAAGAGAAAAGAGCAGAGGGGGAGAAAGAGTGAGAGAAGAGAAAGGAAACTGTAAAATGCATGTACTTTGATATAATTTAAATAATCTGATATAAAATATATGCAGATATTATGAGAATTTGTTTGCAGTGAATAAAATTCAATGTGTGTGCCATTTACTAAGTCGTGCAAATTTTATTCACACTATTATTCATTCCAGAAATATTCTAAAATACACTATACTGAAAGCTGTTGCATAAACAGAAGAGTGGGGAGTGTTCTTTTGCTTATGAATGTGTGTATGCATTAGGTAGCATGACATGTTATAATAAGTGTTATAAGGTTAATCACGAGTAAATATCAGAGCCACCAGTGTGAACAGCTATATAACATGTGCAATTTGATCAGAGATATCAAAAAATGAGAAAAAAAATTGAAAATTATTGGAAAGGGAAATAAAACTCACAAGTCCTTGAGCAATATGGATTTCTAAAGCACTATTGGTCTAGGAAAGAATGCTTAAGATGTTACAGAGGTAAATTCATATTGTGTGCTAATTAAATATTTGTAATGACATAATATGCAAATATCAATATCTCCATAGTTCTTTATCAAAGTTAATATTTATATTTGATTTTAATTAATCATTCATTTTATTAACACTTTTTACAAATCATATCAATGTTCTTAAAGAAAACTCGCAGATTTGCTTAAAGTATTATATATAAATTTGATATCATCAAAATACGTTTTTTATATTATCATTTAACTTCAAAAATTATTTTATTTTTCAGAATTTTTATTAATTATTTTATTTAATTATGACATTTTAGATGTTGTCCCCCTTCCCAGTCTCTCATCTACAAACCCTCATCCCATCCCCTATCCTTTTAGCCTCTAAGAGGGTTCTCCCTCACCCACTCACCCACTCACCCACTCCAACCTCACCCAGTTAGCATCCCCTCTTCATTTGGGCAACAAGACTCCACAGGACTGAGCATCTTCCCTCCCACTGATGTTAGGTAAGGCAATCCTCTGCTACATATGTAGCTGGAGCCATGGACCCCACCCACTCATGGATATTCTTTGGTTGGTGGTTTAGTCCCTGGGAGTTCTGAGGAGTCCAGTTAGTTGATATTGTTTTTCTTTTTATGGAGTTGCAATCCCCTTCAGATCTTTCAGTCCTTCCCCTACCTCTTCCATTGCGATCCCCAGGCTCAGTCCAATGGTTGGTTGGTTGTTAGGATCTGAATCTGTCTTAGTCAGCTGCTGGTAGAGCCTCTCAAGATGACAGCCATACCAGGCTCCTTCCTGGAAGCACTTCTTGGCATCAGCAATAGTGTTGGGTTTTGGTGTCTGTGGATGGGATGGATCTCAAGGTGGAGTGGTCTCTGGGTGGTCTTTCTTTCAGTATCTGTTGTACTTTTTGCCCCTGCATTTAAATGTATTCTTTTATATTAGTTATAATATATAATGCATATTTATATCAGTTATAATGTATTCCTTTATATTAGTTATAAAACTAATGTTGCAAAATAAGTATGAACAATAAATGTGACAAACTTTAATCTCTTATTACAAGTTTTATGAGTTTTGATTTAACAATTTTTCAAAACTATGTCAATTAGATTTTCTTAATTGATCATTTTGAGGTCTCTTGCTCACTCCCTATGCATTTGTTTCCTTATTTATGATGACACTTGAATATTGAAAATGATTTAATTGATATATATTCCACAAAAGAGTGACCAATATCTTACAAGTAGTCATATATTCTTTATAACCACTTTAATCGTAGTTCAGAAAATCTAAGCAAAGAATAGGTCGTAGCCCCAATGATATCCAGAAATCTAGACAGTGAATTATGGTCGGCAAAACTATAACAAGATTATCCTGAGAAAATTGGAATTTCAGATATTAATTCTGCACAAAACTCATAGATTTTTGACTCATGTGGTGCAATACAACCACCTACTCTCTTTCAAAATCTTTTTGGCTTAGATTTTATAACTCTTGTAATAAAAAAAAATATTGCTTTGGCACAAAGTAAAAGAAATACTATTTTTGCCTGTGGACATAGCTTAACAGGTTAAACCACTTCCTACACAAGAGATTAGATTTCCAGCGACTAATATAATTTTTAGTGGGAGTAGAACATCTGCCTATAATCCCAACATGTAGTTGGTGACAGCAGGTTATTACCCAGAGCAAGCCGAATAACTGGACTGGCTGAATCATGGTGCTCTGTGTGGGATGAGAGACCCTTCCTCAATATGTGAGACAGAAAGTGATTGAGGAAGATTCTGTACTGAAAGCTCTTGCATAAACAGAAGAGTGGACAGTGTTCTTTTGCTCGTGAATGTGTGTATGCATTAGGTAGCATGACACATTATAATAAGCATTATAAGGAGAATCATGAGTAAATAACAGAGCCACCAGTATGAACAGCTATATTACATGTGCAATTTGATCAGAGATAGCAACAAAATGAGAAAAAATATGAATATTATTGGAAAGGGAAATAAAACTCACACGTCCTTGAGCAATATGGGTTTCTAAAGCACTATTGGTCTAGGAAAGAATGCTTAAGATGTTACAGAGGTAAATTCATATTGTGTGCTAATTAAATATTTATAATGACATAGTATGCAAATATCAATATCTTCATAGTTCTGAATATGCATACATACAGCTTATATACACACATGCTAGAAACCAAAAGTGACTCTATTACAATATATAACAACTTGAACAACAGCTGAGTAATTCTTTCATATTCTCATATTAGACTTATTGGGAAACCAGTTATAGATATTCTATCTTATCTGCTAAAGTTTTATCATTATCCACCTGTGCCATATAACAGAGAACTCTTAAATCTCTTAGTCTTATTTTAGAGGGATATCTGAAAGAATATCTGAGCTTAAATTATTTCAGGTTGAATCCTTTTTGAATTCCTTCTGGAGGAGAAACTCTTGGAGAAAATGATATGAGTAAAGAAATAAAGAGAAATTAGTCAAATAATTGCAATGAAATATTCAGTTTGATATATACATGTACATACACATATACATCATATACATATACATCATATACATATATACATCATATATGTATATATCAGATATATATACATCACATACATATACATCAATCATATACATATATATCACATATATCATATACATATGCATATGCACATGCATATGCATATACAACACATATACATATACATATACAAATACATATACATATACATCATATACATAATTGTGACTTATACCATATTGACTTAATTGTCATTGGCTAAATCACAAGGCTGAAATATTATAGATGGAAAAAGAAGTCTAACTATTCATCGAAAGCACAGAAAATTTCTTTGCCAAGGCCTATGAATAGAGCTCTTGAGGGTTAGGGAATGAATTCTTAAGCAAAATGATGTAATGTACTGGGAACTTGAAGGAATGTTAAACACAATGGGATTTGTGCTGTATAACATATTGACTTCATTTGGTGTCAAGGAAGTTAGTTAAGGAAAGAACACTATTGGAACATAAGTGATCTTACTGCAGCACAAAAGTATTTGAAAAGGAGATCTTACTGCTTGAATATTATACTAAATAAGAACACACATTTTCTACAGAAGAATTAGTTTTAAAAACAGTACACAAGTATAATACTAATATAAACTAAAAAATAAGAGAAAAGAAATCCCTTTTTATTTTTCTTGAGTTCAAATTGAGACTTTTCAATGTTAAAGAAACAACTTTAAAACAAGTTATTTTATGATCAAATGCAATAAATACTTTATTCAGTTTTATAAACTCATAAATTAATCACTGTGAATAACCTTGTTGAGTACCTAAAAACTTTCTTGAAGATAGCCTACTAGTAAATTGTTGTGCTAGAATTCAAATCTAGTTGACTGAGTCTCATTAACATTCTTAAACTAGTGATTATACCATTGCCTTTTAAGACAAAGAAAAGATTAACATCTGACTAAGATGCTTCTAAAATACTGAGGCATCTTCTAGATTCAAATACTGTATTTCTAATTTACAAAAAAAAATATTTGGGAAATAATAGAAGTAAAGGCAGCAAGGGAATGGGAGGAAATGATGAAAAGTTAAATAAATTTTTGGGTTATGATATTTTCAATTCACAATGGGTTTATTGAGTTGTACCTCTGTCAGGAATTGAGAAACCCCGGTACTGTCGATTTAGAATTCAATCGCAAGTACACTGTCACTCAAAACTGAAGGTCAAGTAAGAATGGATTCATTACAGAAATCTGTGCAACCTAGAAGTCACAGACAATCGAAATAAAGAGATAAATCTTTATCACAAAAAAATACAGCTCAACCCAAAACAGTGCAATACAAGATGCACAATGTTCCCAAGCAAACACTTCCCCACTTGACTCATTCTATAAAGTATTGAACATGAAAAATAATACACTAATTCAATTATAGAAACTTTCAAAATTAAAGCTACACAGGACCAAAATTATTAATTTCTGTAGAGGTAATATCAGGGCAATGTTTTGAGTAATTTGTTATATAATTCAATATTTATTTTGACTTTAAAAAATAAATTTATTTTTTAACTTATATAACCAGTTATAACCAGTGTAGATTAATACTATATGATGAATGATTCAGTGTTACAGTACAAAAATATAGAACAAAATTCAAGCAATTTACTCAAAGAGGAATTTTTTTTTTTTTGATTTTTTTGTTTTGTTTTGTTTTGTTTTGTTTTGTTTGGTTTTTCAAAACAGGGTTTCTCTGTTTAGCCCTGGCTGTCCTGGAACTCACTCTGTAGACCAGGTTGGGCTCAAACTCAGAAATCTGCCTGCCTCTGCCTCCCAAGTGCTGGGATTAAAGGCGTGCGCCACCACCGCCCGGCTCAAAGAGGAAAATATTAATCATTGTAAAGATCATCATGGTCATGGGAAAAAACAGTTAAAACTAGAAATCAAGAATCTACAAATTTTGAATCTTCAGGAGACTCAAAATTGTAGTGGTGTTTAGTTATACTAATATAAACTTGTTCTCAACTCTATTCTGCAGAAAGTCAGGATCCCATTTTACTTCAATGGAAGCATCCTCCTAAAACTTGATATCATCCTATCATTGGGATGTAGTCCACAACTCTGCATTTTGAATGGTCATAGATTTCTGTAATGGTCTCCATACATTGAAAAAATATATGTAGTTAGGATTCTAAATGGTATTTTAGAAAATGGTGATGGTCAATTTTCATTTCATCCATGGCTTCACTAGCTCTGTGTATTTGACTGGATTTACAGAAATTTTTCTTTTGTTGAGCAGGTCCTAAGTCGAATTAGAGAGCCAGAGTATGAGTTACACTATTGTTCCCTCAGGTTATTGCACCACGCTTGTTCTTATGGTTTATAGAAGTAAGAGTTGAACACAACCGATGGTAGGTTACCACAACACTGTATCTCTTTGTAATATTAGAAGATACACTTATAGGATCCCACCAACATGGCTGCCTAAACATGACCTAAACAAGGAAATAAAATAATAATAATAATAATAATAATAATAATAATAATAATAATAAATAATTGTTTAAAATTATCAAAGTGAAAGGGTTATAAGTTCTATTGCTGTATGATATTACACATTCTCTATGAGAGAGGTCAAAATGAAGCAAACCCAGTTAGAAACGGTCCTGCTAAATTGGAACAACCTATACTTTTAATTATTTCCAACTGGCAGGTAAAGAACATGCTATATTGTGAAAGATGCTATAAGTTTGTGTGAACAGGAAAGAAGAAAAGTCTTTGGACTCCTTCCAAAGTAATAAGGATCAGATTTGATAGAGGGAGACCCCCTGAAGATATAAGCTGCACACAGAGAAAATCAAAAGGACCAAATACACTGGTAATGTATATTGTTAAACTCTCTATTGAAACAACTCTGAAACTGACTGGGGCATACATATATCCAGCCAGAACTTCAGTGCTTACATGGCTAATAAATCTGGTTGGCTACATAGAATTCTCATGACTTAATACTCAATTTTATATGAGATATTGTACGTGAGTAAATCCTTCTCAAAGATACAATATAAAGTTCTAGTTCCTTTAAAGGCTTTCATTACAAATTATTCACGATGATAAAAATACAGGTTAAAAATTATTAGGGATAGCTAAGAAATACAAATTTTTTTAAAAAATCAAGAACATATTAGATACTAATTTAATTTACTAATTTATTTTACAATAAGGTATTTTAAGGTTAATCAGATAGTAAATAGCTAAAAATAAACAATTTTTAACAATTTAGATATAGTTTAGAGAGATAGCTGACCTTAAAAGACCTCAGAGTTACACAGAATATGACATTCAAAATTATTTCGTTATTGAAAGATATTTTGATAATATGACAAATCTACTTGTGACAGTAGGCTTATTCCACTTCAAAGAAAATAATGAGCATCAAAGGACCTCCATTGGAATATGGCTTCATTTGTGGCAAACTATTCCTTGGCAAGGAATATGCCCTCATTTTGTATGCAGACTAAATGATGTCAAAAAGAAAAAAAAAGGACAAATGGATACAGTCAATTACCAAGCTCTGACAAGACAGGGTAAGCAAGTCCTTCATAATTCCTGTTTCACAAAAGTTCTCTCAGACATTCTGCACCAGAAGCCTGAAGATAGATGCTCCAACATTATAGAAAATATTGGGAACTGTCCAGGCTGTCAGCTGTCTGTCATTTCTATAAATTTTGAAAGCTGTGTTTCTGTGCTTCCTGTGTACTCAGTAATATTTGTCCCTTCTCAGGTCTACAATGGTGTTAAAGACTAGATAGTCACAGTCTTCCTATAAGCTTTAGTTATTTAAGACAGAAGAAGATGTTGTAGGTCTAAGAAGATGTTTTAGGATGGTAATGCAAATTAGTATAGGAATTGAGTTAAGTACAAAACTTTAAACATACCAAAATAGAATAGATAATAGAATATTTTCTAAAGTTGTGAAATACTACAGACTGGACATTGTAAAAGTATATCATATATCATAGTTTTCATAATTATTTAATAATTATTATGATCATTTTCAACTTATACATGAAAGAAAAAGAGCATTTTATTGCATAAAAAGGAATTGTAAAGATTATATTTTGTGTATTTTATGGAGAATACAACACCTGTAAATTAAAACACCTATAGCTCATGGCTGAGGCAGAAAATAGAAGGTGGGGCATCCCAGAGAAGAAAGAATTTTACAGTAGAGTGAGGCAATGGGTGTCACTAGGAAGATATGTCAAAATGGACTCATGGTAGTTAAGTAAAGGTAATCAGCCATGCAGCAGAATGTTTAATAAAATAAACTACTTATCTTAAGTTTTGATTCTAGTCAGAGAAGAGCCTAGCTCTATTTCCAAGGTATTTGTAAATATATTTTGAATCTGAGTCTTTTCTCTGGGAGCATGGGGATGGGAGGAAGAACCAGAGCTTAACTTCAACACTTGGAATTCACACTGACCCGTAAGAATATTAACTTAAAAATTAACATAAAATTGCAGCATTCTATTCCTTTTCTCTCTCTGACTCTCTTTTCTCTCTGATCATTTCTCCCTTTCTCTTCTCCCACTTCCCTCCTCTTTCCTTATTTCTGAACCAGTCTCTCTCTCTCTCTCTCTCTCTCTCTCTCTCTCTCTCTCTCTCTCTCCCTCTCCCTCTCTTTCTCTCCCTTACTTCTTCCCTCTCCCTCTCATTCCTTCTCAATTTCTCTTTCCATGCCCACAAATAAACTCTATTTTATGCTAAAAAATTCCCTTCTTAAATTTAGCTTCTTAGATTCAAATTTAACTTTATATTGATTTGACATCAATAATTTAGAAATATTTTCCTTTTCCTTCCCCAAACATATCTTTATAAATTATGTACTAAAAAAATACAAAATTATACATGATTAAAATTTCTTAAACTACACAACCCTTAAAGGATAGTGTTATAACCGATGTTCAAACTGATAATTTATTATAGAATAATACTTGCTAAAAGTCTTATAGTCTGTTTAATGACATTTTATTGGCAAAATTCATTTTTTGACATTGTCCTAGATGTGTGAATTCTAATTACCCTTTTCTCTGTGAACTTCCTTTTTTTCCTAGAATCACTTTCCTATATTGACATATTTGCTATCATGGTTTTTGAACTACCAAGTTTTTCTCTGTGACTTATCTTTAACATATTTTTATTGATTATCTAGAAATTTCAGATCATGTATCCCAATCACATTCACTTTCCAGTCCTCCCATCTCTGTTTCTCCTCCTTTGTAACTTCCAATCACTTCTCAAAAAAATACATATATATATATATATATATTAAAAATAAAGACAAAGAAGAAAGAAGGAAAAAAGTCTATTTTTGTTGTCTATATGCTCATGAGAGCATGGTCATTTCCCAGCGGCGAGCTCTAAGGAAAGCTTCTCCACCTACTACTTTGTCAGAAGCCATCAATTGTGAAGAGCTATACTGCAAGCTATACTGCAGCATAGCTTTAAGAATCGAGTGTTCTCTGCCTTAGTAGCAGTTTAATGCTTGCTCTTTTGGCTCTTTTGTTTTGCAGAAGCAACAACTCATTTGTGTTGCTAGTTGGTGAAATATATATATATATATATATATATATATATATATATATATATATATATTTTTTATTGGATATTTTATTTATATTTCAGATGTTATCACTCCACCTCATTTCCTCCCCCACCCAGGAATTCCCTATTCTATCCCCCCTCCTCCTGCCTCTATGAGAATGTGCCCCCCCAACCACCTACCCACTCCCACCTCCCCAGCCTCAAATTCCCCTACGCTGGGAGTTCAGCCTTCATGGGAACAAAGATATCCTTTCTCACCCTCACCTATATCCAACAAGACCATCCTCCCTTACTTATACAGCTGGAGCCATGGGTCCCTCCCAATGTGCTCCCAGGCTGGTGGTTTAGACCCTGGGAGCTCTGGTTGGTTGGTATTGTTGCTCTCCCCATGGGGCCACAGACCCTTTCAGCTCCTTCAGTCTTCTCTCTAACTCCTCCATTGGGAACCCCATGATCAGTTCAATGGTTAGCTGTGAGCATCCACCTCTGTATATGTCAGGCTCTGGCAGACCTCTATGGAGACAGTTGTATCAGCAGGTCAGCATGCACTTCCTAGTATCCACACTAGTGTCTGCCTTTGGTGACTGCACATGGGATGGATACTCAGGTAGAACAGTCTCCAGACGGCCCCTCCTTCAGTTTATATCCCACAGTGTGTCTCCATATTTGCGTACATGAGTATTTTGTTACTCCTTCTAAGGACCAAAGCGCTCACACTTTGGTCTTCCTTCTTCGTGAGCTTCATATGCTCTGTGAGTTTTATCTTGGGTATTGTGAGCTTTTGGGCTAGTATCCAATTATCAGTGAGTGCATATTATGTGTATTCTTTTGTGATTGGGTTACCTCACTCAGCATGATATTTTTTAGTTCCTTTCATTTGCCTAAGAATTTCTTGAATTCATTGTTTTTAATAGCTGAGTAATACTCCATTGTGTAAATGTACCACACTTTCTGTATCCATTCCTCTGTTGAAGGACATCTGGGTTCTTTCCAACTTCTGGCTATTATAAATAAGCCTGCTATGACCATAGTGGAGCATATGTCCTTGTTATATGTTGGAGCATCTTCTGAATATATATCAAGGAGTGGTATAGCTGGGTCATCATCTAATTATATATCCAATTTTCTGAGGAACTGCCAGACTAATTTCCAGAGTGGCTGTACCAGCTTGTAATTCCACCAACAAGGAAGAGTTTTTCTTTTTCTCAACATCCTTGCCAGCATCTGATATCACCTGAGTTTTTAATCTTGGTCATTCTGACTGAAGTGAGGTGGAATCTCAGGGGTGTTTTGACTTGCATTTCCCTGATGACTAAGGATGTTGAACATTTCTTTAGATGCTTCTCAGCCCTTTGAGTGTCTTCAGTTGAGAATTCTTTGTTTAGCTCTGTACCCCATTGTTAATAGGGTTATTTGGTTTGCTAGAGCTTAATTTCTTGAGTTCTTTATATATATTGGATATTAGCCCTCTATTGGATTGTAGTATTTTTCTAGTAAATTCTTTGAGCAGTGGATTCTAACAACAACAACAAAAAAAAAAGAACTAAGTGTTCTCTTTAGTAGCTTTCTTTTTAGGCTATTACTTTTTGGCAGTAGGGGATGTCATAGAAGCCACCTCTGTTTGTCTTTCTCACCTGTTTGTTGGCAGTCATCAATACCACTGCAACAGTAGCTTCCTTGTTATTTATAGTCAGCGAGAGTAGGGATCCTGGGCTTCTATGTGGTTTCTGGCAACAGCAGGGACCACAAACATCTATATGGTTTTCAGCTTCAGCACATGGCAAGGACTTCCACTTGGTCTCTAGTGACAGTATCATAAGGGGACATCAACATGGCCCTCTGCTGATGCATGCAGTATGTCACACAGTATACATTTTACACAAACAGCTTTTCATGTAAATGTTTATTGCAATGAGTCTTTGTTCAAGTCCTCTGGCTTCTGTTACATTGTCAGAACTGGGACCTTGCAGAGACTTCTCTTGGATATTCTGTTGTTGTCCAGAGTGCATGATCAAACCCTTCATGCACTCCAACATCTCATAGATGAAATAAGTGTTTGGGTGGAGCATCTCCATAGCCTGGATCTGGAGCTAAATTGTAGGTGAATTGGTCAGATTTCTCTGTTTAGAGTTTATGTGTCTGACTGTTTTTTTTTTTCTTCTAAATATGTGTACTGGATGTGTGCTGATGCATTCAGTCCAGAAGTGAACTATCTGAATCTGGAGTTAGCACCATGTTGGTACTAGAAATTCAACCTTAGTTCTCTGCAAGAACATTAAGTACTTTTAACTTCAGTTGGGATCATTATGGATTTTGATGTTGGCATCATTGTCGGATGTGTATATAATTTATCAAATTTGAAAATGCTCTGGCAACAATTTTCTTGAACTTATTACTGTGTCTTTATCTTCTTTTTATGATCACCAAGCCTACCCTACTTCCTCTTCCTATACCCAGATCCACACCCCAACCCCCTCTTATCTTCAAAAAAAGGCAGGTCTTCAAGAGATAACAAGACAAAAGAAGATAAAATAGAACAAGACAAAGGCTGGACAAGGCAACACAATAGGAGAAAAAATCTCAAGAACAGGTAAAAGAGAGAGATACACTTGCTCCCAGTGTTCTAAATTAAGAATACCATACAAACATCAAGCTAACAGCCATAATATATAGACAGAGAACCTGGCACCAACCTTGAAATAGCTTAGTATTTGCTATTTCAGACTGTGTAAGTCACTTTGAGCCCTTTTAAGCTGATTCTCTTGATTCAAGAAAACCTGATTCTGAGCTATGTTCTGTTGGTGTCCTCTATCTCTTCAGACTTTTACAATCTTCCCTTCTCCTCTTCTACGGTATTCTTTAATTCTTGGAGTAAAGTGACTTTATGGAGAACTCCAATTTAGATTCTCTGTCTCTGCATAGTTTTTTGTTGTTCTCTAAACCCATTTTTAATTGCTACTGAATAAAACCTATCTGGTGGTGAATGAATAAGGCACCAATAATCAGAAGATTAATTATCATTTTTATTAATTGTTTGTTTGTTCGTTTCAATTGGTCTTTGATTTACCATCCAGTTATTGTTGAGCATGGGCTCTCATTCCTGGAGTTACCCTAAAATTAAACAAAATACCGTCCACTCCCATATATGGTGTGGCACCATTTGTTATGGCCTAAGCTGCCCCACATTGGGAGCCTAAAATGTTGAGAAGTGCACTGCTCCACTCTTGGGGACCAAAATGTCGGGGACTGCTCTGTCAATGTTGAAACCCGAACTGCCAAAAGCCTTGGGGGCTAAACAGTTAGAGCCCACACTGCCCCAAGCTGCTCAGGTCTGCGGGTCGAGGTTCAGCAAGAGAGAAAACGAGGACAGACTAGAAGAATGGAGACCAGACAGAGTGTGATTCAATCCTGTTTTTCTTCAGTCTCTCTTCTTCTCAGTTCTAAGTTGCTAGTCTCTTTCCCAGTTCCAAGTTACTTCTTCCAAGTGTCTAGTTCAAGTGTCTAATACCTAATTCTCTTTCCAAGTCTCAAGTCTAATTCCAAGTTGCCTGTCTCAAGTCTCAAGTGCCTACTCCCAAGTGTCTAATTCTCTGTTGCTTTCTTCTGTCTGCCTTTCCCCTTTTATATGTCTCACTACTAAGCCATGCCTTTAAGTCATGCCTTTAAATCACACCATTAGGTCTTATCTCTAAATCACACCTTTAAGTCTCACACACCCAAGGAAAGATCCTGGGTATCTCAAACAAGATGTTATCAGAGTGTGCTCAGCTGTTGTAGGCTATTGTAAGCAAGTCTCTTGTCAGGGTATATGGCTCAAGATGGCTGCAAGGATGATAACCACCTTCTGTTGGCTACCCACAACCATTGGCCCTGTATACCTTGAAGGCAGAACAGATTGTAGCTGGAGAGATTTGTGATTGGTTTGTAAAAGGAATGTTGGACATCAACCTAGCTTTAATGAATGTTTTATTGTCTTTTAATACCATTGAGGTCTTTATGATGCCATATACTTTGGTAGAAAGTTACCATACAAAATATGTTCTAAGACTATTTTCCACTGCATTCTATCAAATATTATAGTGAGTTTTCTGTGAAAGTCTAACTTCTATGTAATTTAGTGGTTTTTCTCCATTTCAGTTATGGTAAAAATTTTAGTCAATTTGATTTAGATTTACATTTATGCTTTAAAACTTTTGATGTAAATTTTGTCTATCCACATCATCCTGGTATTCATTATATTTTTCTTTAGATTTTCAAGGCAGTTTTTGCTTTAATGTCTTTGTATAATAGAACTACATGAAAACCTTTTAGAATAATTTTTCTTTTTCCTTTAAATGGTATGAAATTCCTATATCATGTTTGTTTTATAATTTTCTTACTTTTATTTTTATTTGGAAGAAATGAAATTATACCCCTCAATGTTTGCTTTGGTATTATTATTGGTTTTTGCAGGATATCTCTTATCTCTTTGCATTGTAATGACTGAGTGATTCAGTCTTTCCAGGTTATACTTTATAATTTTCTGTGTGGAAATATTGAGGATGAGGACAGCAAAAATGGTAGTGAATCCTAAAGTTTCTCAGAAGTTTTTTCACTCAGTAATAGATATACAATGATATACACACAGAGACATACCCAAACACACACACACACACACACACACACACACACACACACACACACATGTATAAGGGTTTTTTTTTGGTATAAATCTTTGATATTATATAACCAAACAAAAAATTAAACCCAAAATGTGAAATCTTTAAAAGGGCTTTTTCTCTACCTTGACTTTCAAAGCAACTTGACATTCTGCTTTTTCATTAGGGCTGAGCTTGATAAATATGCAATTGCTTTAGTGTCACAGCAGAATTCACAGACTTTCAGATCAGTTTACCATTCTAGTCCCCTCATAGACATTAAAATTGTTACAGATTTTTGGAGTGCATAGTATTTTGGGATTCTATCACTGAGATTATATTATAATTCCTAGAGCATCCTGACAGAATCCTCTCAAACACAGTTTAAATGAGTACAATTTTTTAGGTAACATTTTGAGTTTTTATTTTTATTTTCTTTTTCATTTCATTCCTGAGTAAAGATAATTGAGCACACATTTTATTAATTGGTATTGCTGTATGGCACGACAAAAATGAAAAATATGAGATAAAATACACTTGTACTTATTCATTTCCTCCTATACTTGGAACATTACCTATTAGTCACCATGCCTGTAAATAATTCTATCACCTTCGTCCCCAGTTAGCAAGTATGATAAGTTTATCTAAATTGTACAATACATCATCATATTTGATTTTAGTTTTATATTTCAAAAATAAATATTTGTCTTTTGTGACAAATTGCCTTATTTGTGCTTCAGTTTATGCTATAAATATGTCTCTTTCATTTAGAGAATCCACAGAGTTTATATATTTATAAGTAGCCTCTCTTTCCAGTCTGTTCTAATGAGTGTTGGGAATGTCATATCTCTGACTCATTCTGTCAAATCATTCTGTGATTCATTGTTTGGGATTAAAGGTGTATACTAAAGGCACATCTGTATTTCAGCTAGAGGGATCAAAGGTGTAAACTAAGGGCATGTCTGACAGCCAGAGGGATTAAAAGTATGTGGCATGCTTATATTCCAGGAGGATCATATCTTTGGATGTGATCTCTTGCCAAAGCAATCAAGTTACTGGATTAAAATCCCTCTACACAGTTCATTGCTCAAACTCTCTCATCCCCCCCCCAAAAAGTCAAACAAACAATAAACCCAAAGAACAAAAAACAACAAAAAAGACAAAACTCAGACAAACAAAAAACTTTTTGCAGTTGATTTTAACATATCAATCTACAAGTGAAAAACAGGCAGAAAATGATAAGACTAAAGACAGGTAGCCTGAAATTCGATTCCTTGCTCCTACTCATTCACTCACTTCTCAAATCTATGACAAACAAGGGGGCATAAAAATAGTAAGCACCACAGATGTTTACTAATTTTAATGAAACAGCATTTTACAGACACAATATGGCCAATGTTCATTGTCGTAGGGTTTTGCTGCTACAAACAGACACCATGACCAAGGCAACTCTTATGAGGACAATGTTTAGTTGGTGCTGACTTACAGCTTCAGAGGATAGCATTTAATTAGCTCTGACTTACGTGTTCAGAGGATGAGTCCACTATCATCAAGACAGGAGCATGGCAGTGTCCAAGGAGGCATGGTGTAGAAGGGCTGAGAGTTCTACATCTTGTTCTGAAGGCAAACAAGACTGGCTTCCAGGCAGCTAGGATAAGGGAACTAAAGCCTATGCCCACAAAGACCCACTTCATACATTATGGCAACACCTACTCCAACAAGGCCACACCTCCTAATAGTGCCACTCCCTGAGCTAAGCATATTCAAACCACTACACTCCTGCAGTTTCACAGTGAATGTGACAGTAACATTCTATGTACAAGGCTTTATATAAAAGCTCAAGCCAGAAACCATTCCAAGCAGGAAGAAGAAAGTAGGGGAATAAGATTCTGCCCCTTTCCAAGAAATAATTCTAAATAATCTTTGGTGGGAAAAAAATCAATTTTTTGTTTTGTTTTGTTTTGTTTTGTTTTGTTTTGTTTTTAGTAGAGCAGACTTCATGCTCAGAGGTAAATAGTCAACACAAATCATTTAGGGTGTGTTGTTTTGTTTCATTGAGTGTTTTATTCTTTTTTTTCTTTTTGAAGGAAGTAAAGCACAGAGTTAGGTGGTTAAGTAAGGAGAATGGAGGATCTGAGTGGAATGGGAGGACAGGAAACATATGGATGAAAAATTCTCGCCAGGCAGTGGTGGTGCCTTTTTTTGGTGGTGGGTATTTTATTTACATTTCAGATTTTATCCCCTTACCCCACTTCCCCCCACCACCCAGAAACCTCCTATCCCATCCCACCTCCTCATGATTCTATGAGGCTGTGGCCCCATCTACCCCCCCCGACTCCCACCTCCCCCCTCTCACCCCCCCCCCACTCGGTGTTCATCCTTCATGAGACCAAGAAACTCCTCTTCCACCTATGCCTGACAACGCCATCCTCCCCTACATACACAACTGGAGTCATGGATCCCTCCCTATGTGCTCCCAGGCTGATGGTTTAGACCCTGGAGAGCTCTGGTTGGTTGGTATTGTTGCTCTCCTCATGGGGTCACAAACCCTTTCTGCTCCTTCAGTCTTCTCTCTAACCTCTCCATTGGGAAACCCTTGATCAGATCAGTGGTTAGCTGTGAGCATCATCATCTGAATGTGTCAGTCTCTGGCAGACCTTTAAGGAGGCCCTTAACACCAACAGTCCTGGCTGTCCTGGAACTCACTCTGTAGACCAGGCTGGCCTCGAACTCAGAAATCCACCTGCCTCTGCCTCCTACATGCTGGGATTAAAGGCATTTGCCACCACTGCCTGGCTTGTGTGTGTGTGTGTGTGTGTGTGTGTGTGTGTGTGTGTGTGTGTGTACAACATTTTTA
Organism: Rhabdomys pumilio; assembly: GCA_030674055.1. NCBI lineage: Eukaryota > Metazoa > Chordata > Mammalia > Rodentia > Muridae > Rhabdomys > Rhabdomys pumilio. Next base: position 60,238,427 of record JANHMN010000011.1, on the reverse strand, counting down.
ATGGGTGTGAACACAAAGCTGGGGGACCTTGGTAGAACTGCAGTATTATCAATTTTATTTGAACATTACCAGTTAAAGAAAGGAGTAACTGTTGGAGACTGTGCTGTATTCATCTTTTGTAACCAGGATCCCTCCAAGACTCAGTCCCAGAGTTTTAGAATTGTAAGGGACTAAAGTAGTGGGCTTACTCCATGTATTATAGAGCAAGCAACTGGAGATTATAATATATATATATGCATCTTGGTTTAGATAACTGTGATTTCTACATTCTTTAAAGGTTAACAGACAATTAAGAAAACATTTGGAGAAGTGAGATAGGTGGTCACTCAAAGGTCTGGGAACATAAAAGTGTTTGACAATGCTAGCAAAATGGAGAAATTCTCTATGAGATTCCTAGATTCAGACAAATGTTTGCAACAAAATTCGTTCAGCTTTAGGGAAGTCTTCAGATCCCCTATGGCCTGAGGACCTTGAATTTAGTTTATATAATTAAGTGGAATCTGAAAACAAAATGGTATTCCTTAGAATATTTTTCTATTGGTTGTTCCCAACAATACATACCTCTTTTCTTATCCCCAGTTTTCAAAATCCAGCTGAGAAATCCTAGATTTAAATCCTTAGTTAGGATTAAATCAAGGACAAACAAGATGCGTGTCAGTTATAACATGAGTGCAATCAGCTCCAATCTGTAGCTCCTATAAAGGCTGCCTGAAAACAAGCAATGTAAGAGAAGAGAGATGAGAACAGACTAGAGAACAGGTGAAGGTACAGGAGTCTCCTTAAGTTTTTTCCCATCTGAGAATCTAGAATTCTGTCATAGTTATTAACTTGCAATAAGAGTTGTTTCACAGGGACAATAGTCTTACTATATGGAGAAGAATATTAAAAACAATCAAACTTGAAGTCTAAGCATGTATGACCTTAAATATAGCTATACTCTTTTCCCATTTGGTTTCTAGTAATCTCTTTAAAAAGACTCAAATTTTCTTTACAGTCAGAGCATTTTAGGTTTCCTGCAGCCCTTGTAACCTAGAGTTTTATCCTATCAGCTGCAACATTGTTTACTGTGCATCTTATGATTTCTGTGAGTGTATTGTGATGGTCGTGAAGATGCTGATGATATTTTTGTGCATCTGTGTTTCCGTTAGTTTTATAGTGTTAACAAAGAAGAATCCTATAGATACATAAATCCTTTTGCATGTTCCAGTGATCTTCATCTTAGCACGTCTAGTTTATATGTATTCAAAAACTCCTCTGATTCACATAAAGAGGTTGTCTAGTACCAGCCATTTCAAGAATAACCTATACTCTCCCATCTAAATAAGCTGTAGGCCATCATTAATTAATTTCTTAATATTTTCCTATGACAGACTTAAAGGATACTGAATTCTGATTACAAATTTTTAGTCATCAAACCTCTTACAGTTTTTATGGTGGCCAGAGAGATGATGCATGTCAGGCTGCATGCATTTGATTAATCTCTGCCTACTTCACTGGAATCTGTTCCCTCATACTCCTATGCATCTGCATTCCTTAACTCTCCTAAAGAAAATGGGAGTGAGTAATGAGAGACCACATGAAAGTTAGTGTGTCCTGCAGCCTGAGGTACACAAAACAGAACAAGCCACAAAATAATACTGGAGACCTGAGATCTACACATTAACTCTTGATGTTATGATAATTAAGATAATTAAGGATATGATAATTCTGTCTTGCCTTCTTCACCTGTTCTCTTGCTTTCTTCCCATCAAAACAATTCAAAGAGTCATTGAACTTATATCCAACCAATAAAATGTAAACTAAAAATATACTAGGTAATAAGTGCTATGTCTTACTTTTTATTGCATGTGTTAGTGAGATCAGTTTTATTTTTATCCTGATTGTTGGAAATAATGAACTACTAAAGTGTATCTTGTATAACCAACAAGCATAGATGATAAGAATTGTGCTTTTTCAAAATATAAAATGTTCTAAGAAATTACTATGAAAGACCCAGAAATAATTGTTTTGAAAATCAATAGGCAGCTTTTGTAAATATTAGGTTGCTCGTGCTACTACTGGACAAAGAGGTACAACTTAATGATTTAAAGTAGCAAATATGCAGAGGTTTCAAGATGATTTCACCTTTGTAGGCTGTAAGCAAAAGCCACTCCTTATATTTTCATGGTCTCTGATGATTCTCTGAATCCAGCATGTATTTTTGCTTTTTATTGTTTCTTCAGATATCAACCTGCATATTTGCATATTGTTGGAGCCTGTTGAATGTTTCTTTCTTGATTAAAATTGCAGTTCCTAGACTTATTATATGTGGTACACATTAAGCCCAAAGTACCTGTGTAAAAATTATCACCCAAAAATCTCACAATCACAGGTACTGAGGGCTAGGAGTTAAACAGAACATCTAGACAATGTACATTGGAAATATTTCAGAAAGGAGGAAAATATAAATACTGAGAGGTCACAAAGAGGAAAATACTCAAGATTCATATTATTTACATACAAAATACAGTCTGAAGACAGATTCAATGCTTAGACAGTAAACAAAAACTACATCACTGACGATCTTACATTGTGGTTTTTATGTTAGGACAGTATAACTGCCTAAGCGCAAAAAATAACCAAATGATAGAAAAATATTAAATATGTGGCTTTTTCCAAAATAGAGAACAGGTTTGACTAATACACGAATAAATAAAGAGAATATTATTTATACCATGTGAACATTGGTTAAGGAAACAGAGAGAAAGATGATTGGAAAATAAGTATTTTACTAATATCTGACTTGGAAGTTGTGGTTCACAAAATTGGGGGATACATTGAGTGACATATTATGGGATGTACTCAGTGACATAGTGAAGAATAACTGAGATTTCTTCAATTTATATGATCTACCATTGAGTATAACTAGAAATAATGGAAAGAGAAGAGAAAAAGCAGATAAGATAGAGGAGGTACAAGAAGGCTGGTAAGCAATAGAGTGGCAGCAAGGGCAACAACAACTACAGGAGGGGAGAAGGTAAGAGTAGAAGATCTGAAGAGACAAGAAAAAAACACAGAGGTGTTAGTATAATAGAGTAAGACATTGCAAAAATTTCCATAAATAACAATGACCTAATTATAAACTTTTCAATATTTAGAACAATGCCATAGCCTATGTGTTCATCTTCAAACTCTTTAATATCTTGAGTCATAATTTGGCACGTATGAAAATACAAAGTGTATTCCAAGCCAGAGGACAATTCTTTAAATGTCTTCTTTTGGTTAATCCTATGTAAACATATTTTTTCCTCTCATGTGATGCCATAAGGTGCTCATATTAGAACTTATACTGTGATCTCAAGTGACTAACCTTTGTTCTGACTTCCCACTACCATAACCATTGGACAAAATAACGATAGTTCAAGGTTCTCAATGTGCATGATTCAGTTCTTGCGTGTGAAGCTTGTGAAAACAATAATAAATGAGATTTGCATGTGGAGTAGAGGTAAATAATTTATTAAGTCAATTGGAAAGGGATTTCTCTGGATGGGTTTGACCACATTGTGCTGCTATTTAGCAATGTGAAGAATAAATAGAAGTCCCCCACTAACTGGCAAAAAAAACCAAAAAGGTCATGTCCATGAGATCTGTCACATGAAGGCCTCCTAAAGTGAACTTTGAACTTGACACAACCTCCATAGAGACCATAGTCAGGGAAATAGGGACAAACATTTCATAACCAAGAAATTGGTTATTTTGCTGATGTGGATGAGGAAATAAATTAACTTCATCTATTAATTGATTATCCATCTCCATGTCTCTGAGCAAGCAGTAAAATTACAGTGTAATCTAAAATGGGTGGAAGTGCTATACTTCATTAAAATTGATTTGTACAAATGTATTCATAATTTAGAATGTTAGTTTGGGGCTCTCGAATGAAAAATAAAGATTCATGCTCATGTATATGTGTATCTATACATTTGAATTAGTATTTATATTACAAATTTTTGTTACTTATTATTAAGGTTTAAATAAATTCTTATTATATCTTAAACAATAATCATTTAAATTCTTTGCCTTTAAAGCTATATCACAGCAGGGTTTGCTTGTTTTTTAAGTTTGAGCAAACAGTGATGGCCTTCTCAGAAAATATAAAAGATAAAGACAACAATTAAGGTTCCTTAACAAAATTATCAGAAATGTATGTGAGTCTCCTGAAGGCTGTATTTTCTTGTATCATGAAATAAAAAAAAAATGCACAGAGATAAGAAAAAAACAGAATTTCTTTTCTACAGAAAAGGAATTTCAACTAACTCGTTGCTCCATACATTTGAAAATCTGTGAATGGCTAGAGAGAAAAAGACCATACTGCAAGTGGGAGGGAGGGGGTATAGCTATAAGTGTTGTCTTCAAATGCATTACCGTGTTACATACTTAGCTTATGGGGTTTCCTATTTAGAAGAATTTTCAAAGGAAGGTTTGTTTTTTTGAAGGTCATTTGATTTATTTTGGTGGGTGCTCTAATTTTTTTCCGGATATGAAAACTAAGTATCAGATCTCCAAGATCAATGACAAATTAAGTTCCTTTTATCATGCAAATCTTTATCTCTCATGTTTGCAATTGACTAAAACACAAATGGAAACAAAAGATAGCTTGTTTTGAGAAACATATTATTTAAAAATTAGTCTGCTTTATCCCATGCACATTCCTCCATTTGTTCTTTGAGACATCTCAGGTTACACATTGACTTGCTTGTTTGTGAAACCGATACATAGATTGGAGTGGATAATACTCTGTTTTTGTCCTAGTCCTACTAATCCAATTTTCAAAATTATCCAACACAAATTAATGAAATTTATTATTTCTAATAGTAATAAACAATTGAGAAAGGAAGTGCCTCAGTGGCTAAAAGTACTTGTCTCTGATTCTAATGACCTACATTTAATCTGGAACTCAAGAGTTAGGAAAAAGCTGAGTTCTACAAGTTGTCCCTTCACTTCTGCACACACACACACACACACACACACACACACACACACACACACCACAAAATAAATAAATAAATGTTTTAAAATAAAAACATCATTTTATCATGTGTTAAGTACATGTACAAGCAGACTTTTGGTGACTTCTGAATATTCTAGCCAAACTTCTAAAATTTTAAATATCACATTATTTGTTTATTTTTTATTTCTGCACTTATCAAATAACCTTCCTGACCTTAAGTTAATGGTTGCCTTTCTTTTTGTTCCTATTAGATCCAATTACAATTATGGTTGCTTCATGTAGCATTTAGTAATAGTATATTTTGAAATAATATTGCTAAGGAGTAAGTACTATTTCGTAAATTAATCCATTATAATTCCCTGTCTTGCTGGCATGTGAATTTCTCACAAATTTGCAAACTTTGAATCACGAATTTAGTTTTGTTTTCATTTGGTTAATGATTTACCTAATGAATAAATTAACAGCATTCTGGTTTGTAATTGGAACACAGTTGCCTGGGTTACAAATACAACATCCAGGGAGATTACAGCTGCTTCCTTTGCTCGGGTTATGATCAAGTAGGTAAATAAACTACTCCTGTGCTATCCACTTTACATATAGAATTATAAAATAATTCTGTTCAGTAAATTGTTTTCAGAAAAAAAAAAACTAAGTCATTTTATACATTGTACAAAGCAAAGGCACTTCTGGGAGAATTAACTGCTTTGCTTGGACTTTCCCTGGCCATCTGTTATTGATTTTTACTGCCTGAGTCAAATCCTGACCATCTGTTACCGACTCATATTGCCCCTGACATCTATGCAGAATATGGCCGCTGACAAATTGACTTGATTAAATACTCAGTTTTCATCTCAGTTTTTAGTGATACTTATTGCATAATAGTTTCTGGTTTTTTCATATTGACCACACACTACTGACAGATTAATATTAATATGTTACTGCCTGTTTGCTATGAGTGTATAGAAATAATGTCATGGTGCATGATTTTTTTTTTTTGAAATTAATGTTTATTTGTACAGTACTGAGTCATTGGAGAAAAATGTAATATACTTGATATAATTTCATTTAAAAATTTAGTAAACCAGACAATATATTTAATTAAATAATTTAAGATGTTTAATTATTATACATTTAATTAAAATTATTTAATGTGTTTTAAGCATTTTTTAATTACATACTGCTCATCTAAAAGCACATTCTTGTATAGAATACTGTCAAATATAGTTTGAATTATTTCAAATGACTAAAATAATTAAAGCCAAAGTTTGGGAACACAATTCCAGTAATTACACAGTATAAATTTTAAAATAATAAATTTAGAGTTAACATAAACATCCTGAAAAATACATGAAGCTAAGTTTGAGTAAATTGTGGAGAATCCAAATGTATGAGTGAATCATAACCTTGAACTGCAATGATCACATTCAAATGGAATGATTAAATGTTGACTTTTACAGAAAACAAGTGTACTTCCCCTTAATAAAAATGTAAGAAATATATTCTTTTACAGTGATAACATTAAACTATAAATATCATGGAGGAAAACAAGTGTTACCTCCCCTTACTAAAAATGTAAGAAATACATTCTTTTACAGTGATAACATTAAAATATAAATATCATGGAGTAATGAAATTCAAATATGATTCTTAGTAGTAAGCAGGATGAGCTGATTATTTGATATAACCTACACTTGTGCTGTGAATTCTTATACTCAAATTATATATGATGAGAAATATAAATTAGGTGATATAGTAAAGATTTATCAGAAAGGAATAATGAAGGAACAATTTAAACACAATCATTTGTGAAAAATTCCTCACACAGCCTTCATTTTTCTCAGATACATAATGTTTCAAATTTGCAATTACTGGGGAATTGCCGGGGGGCCACTCCACCCGCGCCCCGGCTTGGGGTGGCGAGGGGGAGAGAGAGAGAGATGCAGCTTCTTCTTCCTTCTTCTCCTCCTCCCACCATCCGGTTCTTCTCGAAGTAGCCCCTGGGCTGCTGCTGTGTGTTGATCTGCAGTCAGGGATCCTGTGGCCTGAGACTGGCACTAGTATCCCAGCCTGAAGACCAGCAAAGGGTTAAGTAAATAGCTTTGTATTATCCTAAAAACTTCTTCTGAGGGTAAGAGACTGCAGGCTGGGGTGATTAACACCTGTAGCCTAAATGCTGAGGATTAGGCAAGATGGCCTTTGTTCTATCTCAGCAGGAACTGCTGGGCTCAAACTTACGGCTGGGTTGCAGGAAGAAAAGACACTTAGAAAAGTTGCTATAGAGTTTATTAAGTGTAAAAAGTATCCTATGAAAGCTATCTGAGGGGAAACGTGGAAAGTCCTAAATGGGGAAGAAGAAAGATTCTAACAAAGTAAAAATTCTAAGGGAGAAAAATTCTAGGTAGGGGGAAAGGAAAGGGCAACGGGGTCTTAACTAACTAACTTACTCACTCCATTCTAACTCCCTAACTTACTAACTTACTCCTTACTAACTCTCTAACCTACTACTTTCTCTGTCTTTGTCTTCAGTATTTATACACCATTCAGCATACATGATCACATGTTACAAAGTTCATCACAACTTCACACCAAAATTCAAGTCATAAATTGAAATAGAAGTTTACAACACAGAATGTTTACATGAATATCCATTAGGAGTAATTATCTAACTAGACATTCATCACCTGTCTAGCTCCACAGGTTCGCAGAAAGTTTGAAACTATAACATAAGAAATTGGTGAAGTTTTGTATAGATAAACCCAAGCAATATTTTCTCTTCTGTCCTGGTACCTATAATAAATTGTGGATAACCTCTATTGACCTAGGCTAATGGTTATGACTTCTTGGAATGTGCTCTAAGCAGGAGAAGGTCTAGGGGCAATTAACTGATAACACTCAGGAGACTGGCAGAGTTCTCTTTGCAGTTTCGACTATGCCTGAGGGACTTAATAGCAGTCCCGATATAAAAGAGCTTAATAATCATTGATATAATTTTAGGAATTCTTATAGGATCATCATTGAGACTTAAGAAGTCATCTATTTAGTGCCACTACAAGACAGTACATCTTCGTGGGTCTGCAGAGATCTGCTACAAAGGGGTGAGCTATTGCTTAGTGATAGTAGCAAATGTCTAATAATAATAATAATGGGAAAAGCATATTAATAGCAGGAATCTTTCCTAAAATCACGTCCACCACAGCCTGGCTAATGGGGCACACTCGTCGCAGATTATATAATAATCTGAGGCAAGCATTTCAGGATGATCATCTGCCAATTATTAGCTTGTCCCATTATGGCTCCTGACAGGGAATGTCTAATTTCCTCTATTAATATATTTCTTCTTGCTGGTGTTGTTCAAATGAGAATATGGATTGCTGACTTCACTGACAACAATTAAAACTGAAGTTGTTAAGGTAATGCCATCTTGATCTCACTCCTTTAGTGTTTGCTTGGACAGCCTTCTATCTTCTCAACAGTCATGTCTGCCTTAACAGCACATTTGAGATTCCCATGTTCTAGTTGTAATAAGCCAAAGACCTAGTATTTATATTAACTTAATACAATACAAAAACAAACAAAAAAAGAAAAAGAAAGAAAAAGGTATGTCAAAATAGTTGTATGTTGTGTCCTAAATCATTACTATGTGATATCAGAAGCAAATGCTTTAAGGTTGTGCTGACACTAATGTGACTTATATATATGGTCTTAGTGGGTTTTACAAATAAAAATTCTGTAGCCTTGAGCTTCAGCACCAAGGCATAAACCTTGAATCTGAGGCATGAGCCTGCTCTTGGTTATCAACCAATGAAGAACTCATACTTTTAATTGGATTAATTGGCCTTTCTTTCTCATATGTTTTATTACAAATATACATTATCTTGTGATAAAGTATACATTATTTTTGCACACAAGAAATAATCACATATCAAAAATTAATCACTGGAAGCTCTAGTAAGATACAACTACAAATTCTATCCTCTTAACCTTTTATTAACATCTAATGCCTAGAAATAAGATATAATGCCACACTTTACTAGTATATATGAAATACATTTATTAAATAAAGACACTCAGAAAATCCCAGATATCAGTAAAAGCATCAGTTGAACCCTTTAAAATGTGCAGTGCTTTATTTTAACAGTGATACATTTATTTTTACAGATTGAGGAACAAAGTTTAATGAAAATTTGAGTTACAGTTAACAATACTAATATTTTAGCACTGGAATAATGGAGTAGCCATTCGAGTGGGCTTCCCCTATATAATTGTAGTGCTGAATATTAAACTTTGAGCCTTGATCAAAAATAAAAGAGTTTATTGTTTTTCCAGAGGACCCATGAGTTACTTTCCCAGTATCTATGTTGGGCACCTCACAACTATAAATGTTTCTATTTTTATTTAATCCCAAACCACCTTCTTGACTTAGCAGAAACCCACCCTAATGCTTGCAACTCCACACACAGATGCACAGACACACAGATACATTATATATGTAATTCGTGTGTGTGTGTGTGTGTGTGTGTGTGTGTGTGTGTGTGTATTAAAGTATTTTCAAGATGTTATTCTTGGTATTTACCCTGTAAAATTTTCTTTGGGAATGTTATTCGCAAGTACGAGAACACAAAAAGGACCATGTAATACGAATGATGGCTGGAGAGAGAAGTAAGAGTTTCACATGTAACATATCCACGAGATAAGTATAATCTTCCCTTTATTATTTACTTCTGCTGATATGGGTATGCTTGTTTGCTGTATGCAATAGTGTGAGCATGTTCATGACCCTAGGGGTGTGTAGAAGTCAGAGTAAAATCTCACTTGTTGGTTCTTGCCTACCAAATTGTTTGAGAGTGTCTATTGTTGATGCTAACTGACTCATCCTAGCTAGGCAGCCCAAGAACTTTCAGGAATTCTCTTGTCTTCATCACCTATTTCTGGTCATCATGAACCAAGATCTACGTTGCCTATCTTTCATATATGTTGTGAGGATTCAAATATGGTTCTTAATCCTTGTGCAGCAAGAGATTTTCCATCCATGTAATTATTATCTTAAAGGAAATTTTAAATAAATCTCATAGAAATAAAGCTGCTTACCAATGTACTAAGGAAGCAAGATGTATAATTCAAGATCAAATATGTTCTGTAAGATAAGTGATCAGAGACGTTCCCCTCCTCCTGGCAGTTTTGTCTTTTATCCTACAAGCTTCCATTTTCCTTTATATCATATAACAAGTTTTTTTTTTTTTTAATTCTGTTATCATTTCCACCACCTCCTTCATCTGCTTTTCTAAATGTAAAGGGAACTAATTAATCAGCCTAAAACTTACAGAAAAAAATAGTTTTTGAGTAAGTGAAGGTATCACAGTTTGACAAGACCAAAACTTAAATATATATATATATATATATATATATATAGTAATCGAAAGAGAACCAGTTCTAATAAATATCCTCAGGCAACCTACATTTTTAAACATCAATGGACTATAAATGGAAACAGATGCTCTCTAATTGTTGTTAAAGACTTACATTTTCTACTTTTCTTAAATATTATTTCTTAACCTAATACCTAAGCAGAAAATTCCACCAAATGTGAACTCTACAAATTTGTTTGCGCACACTCCTAAAAACAAGCAAGTTAATTAACAGAAAAAAAAAAAAGAAATAAAGTCACTTAACAGAATATTTACTTGATAGCAATAACTTAGGCATTTTAGGACCGGGTGTCTGTTTCTACTTCAGGCTGCAGCGTGCCAGTACAGGAAGATCTGGAGGTTTGCCACGTGAAACAGGGAAGGTGTCAAGCCTATAAATTACTCTTAATTATCAAAAATAAAATGCATAAAGTGACTTTCACACTCCTGGGTATAAAACACATCAGTGATTCCCATTAGACATCCCCTTACAGCTATAATTCAATCACTTGATTTTACAGAGTCCTCATGGTGGCCAATATTCTTGGCCCACCTGGTTCTTTCTCCACATAACTCATTATCCCTCTTTTTCCTTTCCCATCGACTCCTCACTTGGCACATTTCCATAGTCTCCATTATGCTTCTCAATAATCTCATTAAAAGAGTTCAGCTCAGCAAGTAGTGCTTGATCCATGAAGCATGGAGCTGGTATTCCACTCACTGCCCATGGTCCATACTTAGGGGTTAGAATAGAAATACGGTGACTTCTGTTTGCTGTTCAAGGGCTAAGTATACAGCCTCATTATTAAGATCAATTATTGATCCCCTGATCTAGACAATGGTTTGCAACATCAGGAGAGTGTGAAAAGGATAATGTTCTGTACACAGGTCATTGACTCAAATATCAAGTACCTCTTACATCAAAGTGATAACAACATAAAACCGAGGAAAAATAGTATTTCAAGATTTTTTTCTGATTATATTTGGGTGTTGTTGAGAATAATATCAAAAACCTGTGTATCTTTTTAGATTTCAAGGTCACAAATAAGTCCCTGTTTGCCATGTAACGTAGAAATGAAAAGATACAGAATATTTTATAACATTCTATTTTTCTGTGAGCATTTTTCTTCTTATTTCTTTTGAAGTAATTTATTTCTCTCAGTTTTCAACATGCAAGGAAATCAGATATGTTTTTAAAATGAAAATATTCTCTGAAAAAAATCCAGCAAAAAATTTAGTGAAACATAGGTGTCAAAGCAGAGACCAAGCCCTCCTCCTTTCACACACTCCTGTCAGGAGAGTTGGTGTTTTCTGCCTTTTTAGATACCAGGCTGGCACAAGTATCAGGAACCCTTCTCAGAAGTGACTAGATGTTAGAAGGAAGCAGCAGGTATGAAAGGGAAAGTGAAAAGTTCTTGAGAAAATAGGAATTGTGCACGAAGGTCCAGGCAACACTTGTTGGCTGGGTTTGGAATGTCTTCTATAAAGCTTTAATTCGTGTCAGAATGTGGGGTGCTCAGTTCTGACAAACATATTTGAGTTTTCATGCATGACACATTCATAATTATCTTAAAAGTACGTTTTGTTTCACAAATGCCTTCTCTCTCACACTTAACAGGATTTCAATCAGCAAAAACAAAATTCACCTTTTCATTAATTCCCTATTTTCAAATTCAAGCAGCACATTTAATAGTCTATGCATTTGAGCTTTTGAAACGCAACGGTTTTCTCTTCCAGGGAGAAAAAGCAACTTAATGATAAAATTATTCCAGCAGTTAAATATGCTAAAATAGCCAATGGCTTAGTCTTCTTTCAAGGATCCTATGCCAATAATACATGAGACATAAAACTCTTTCTGAAAAAAAACATATTTGGTTATGTTAAGGAATTCTGGAAGTTATGTTATTTCTCTATATTACATTTAACATGATTCCTAACCCATAATTTAATTAGTTGATAGAAGGGTTTTCTTGTTGTTGCTGTTTGTGCCTTTACAGAAAACTATAGCCAACATTCATAAAGCTTCTCAAAGAAATATTTGGAGTTGAAAATTCTAAAAAAATAAAAAAACTTATAAAGCATATAAAAAAAAGTGTAAAATAAACAAAAAAATTCTGAACAATGCGAGTCTTGGGATTTAATTACACTTTGTGACGTCTGTGATCCATAAATAATCTTTTCAACTGATACTCCTCTCAAAATTAAATGGTAACTAAATAGTGGGACTTATGCTCTGATAATGATCTATATAGAATTAATCTTATAAATGCTTCACAACATAAAATGAGATTTCTAAACTCAGAACACAGTTACAGTTTAATTGAACTCCCCACTCTTAAGATACTTCCTAATCTCTAATAGATGTTTTATACAGATATGATTTGGCTTCAGTGAATTAGTAAAGTGTTTAATGTCTGGGGATATTATGTTGTCACATTTATTATTGTCTCAAAATTTGGTGGGACTTTCTCTAATACGTATTAAACTAGAAAATTAACGAGCATATTTTTCCATCAGACAATGTATAAATTTAATGAAACCTTTTATGAACAGTCGTAATATGACAGGAAATATCAGTTATAAATAAAAAACTAATAGTACTTAGTAAAAAGGACAGGAATGTGTTATAACCAACATCATTCAAACTCTGATTATAAGCATTCTGGAAAACTAAACTGCCATAAAGCTGTGAGCATTAAAAGCACACTCTTTTAGACCACTCTTTGTCCCTGCATTTTCTTTTGACAGGAACAATTCTAGATTAATATTTTTGAGATAGGTGGGTGGCCATCCCTCAAACAGGGGCCATGTCTATCCATTGAATATGGTAAATACAGGTTTTATGGCACCTTTGTTGGGTATTTCAGCTAATGTCATCCATGATCGTTCTGGGAATCCCTTGGGTTCCTAGCATCTGGGACTTTCTAGTGGCTACCTCCAGTTCACCATCCCCTACTGCTTCAGGGACAGAGTGGAGCAGAGACTAAAGGAAGGGCCATCATAGACTGTCCCACCAAAGGTTTCATCCCATCTGCAGACACCAAACCCAGACACTATTGCTGATGCCAAGAGGTGCTTGCTGATAGGATCCTAGTATAGCTGTCCCATGAGAGGCTCTGCCACATCCTGACCAATACAAATGTGGATGCACACAGCCAAATATTGAACTGAGCTCGGAGATCCCAATGGAGCAATTAGGGGAAGGACTGAAAGAGCTGAAGGGGATTGAAACCCCATAGTAAGAACAACAATATCAACCAATCAGACATCCCAAACTCCCAGGCATTAAACTACCAATCAAAGAGTACACATGAAGGGATCCAATTCTCCAGCTGCATATGTAGCAGAAGATTGCCTTATCTGGCATCAATGGAGGAAAGTCTCTTGGACTATGGAGGCTTTATGACCCAGCATAGGGAAACATCAGAGCACTAAGGAAGGAGTGGGTGGTTAGGAGATTTTAGGGGGAAAAACTGGGAAGGGGGATAACATTTGAAATGTAAATAAATAAAACTACCAATAAATAAAAAAGAATTAGAGACTAAGATGACTATCAGTTCAAGTTGTTGTTGATATGGGAAACTTTTATGATACATGCTTCTTAGAATCAGCAACCTGTGAAGTGTTAACACTATCATTGTGAGTTATAATTTTCAAGTATTTATAAGCATGTGGTTAGAATGGAAAAACATGTCCACATTACCCATTGGCAAACTTACTTCAGGGCTTATCACTACACTATTCTGCACAGCTTATGCAATAAAGACTAAATAACTTTTGTCAACTTTGGTGAAAATACAGTTATTTCTCCAAAATGTTTCACAATACAAATTACTAATATTTTTTATCTTTTTTTAAAAAAAAAAAAACCATTTGATTATTAAAATGTTTCACCAAAATGACTGCCTAAACATGATCTAAGTATGAAAAGTGGATCTAAGTATGAAAATGTCTCAGCCCTTCACAAAGGGCCAAGGGAAGCTGAGGAATGTTGAGAGCAGTGGAAATTAATCTTTCCTATATTCCTTATCCAATAACCCAATAGTAGAGCTTGAAACACACATAGAAGTAAAATTATACAGACTGAGATAGTTATAGTGTGCAAGTAGAAAATGCATGTCAACAGTTAATTCAAAAAGAGTCCTTTATTTATAAAGAAAGAAGGGGTTTATTTGTGGGAGGAAATGAAATGGAGAAATGATGTAAAATAAAATAATTTTTAATTTTTAAAAGTTATTTTATTTATTTACATTCCAGTCATTGCTCCCTCACTCGGTTCCCCCTCCCATAGTTCCTCATCCCATTCATTCTTCTCCATGTCAGTGAGAGGGTGTTCCCTGCTACCAGATCCCCCCTTTCCTGGGGCCTCAAGTCTTTCTAGGATTGAGCTCATCTTCTCCTATTGAGGCCAGACCAGGGAGATCTCTGCTACATAGGTGCCAGAGGGCTCAGACCAGTGCCTGAATGCTTCTCATTGGAGGCTCAGTCTCTGGGAACTTCCGGTGTCTGGGTTAGTTGAGACTGGTGGTCTCCCTATGGGGCTCATTCTCCATTTCAGCTCCTTCATTCCTTCCCATAATTCACCTATTCCTTGATTTCAGACCAACGGTTGAGTATAAGTATCAGTTTCTGTTTTCAGTCAGATGCTATTAGGGCCTCTCAGAAGACAGCCATGCCGGGCTCCCATCTGTAAGCATGCCATAGTAGTGTCAGGCCTTGGTGTCCTTCCATGAGATGGATCCCACGTTGGGCTGGTCATTAGGTATCCTTTTCTTCAGTTTCTTCTCCATTTCTGTCACTGAAGCTCTTTAAGACTGGTACAATTCTGGATCAGATATTTTGACTGTGGGTTAGTAACTAACCCTTTTCCTCCACTTGAGGCACTGTCTATCTACTGGAAGGAGACTCTTCCAGTTCCCTTTCTCAAATGTTGAGCATTTGGGCAAAGGTCACCCCCAATGAGTCATGAGAGTGTCTCCTCTCCCACTTTCTAGAGGGTCCCCTACCTCCCAGTCCCTGAGGCAGTTTAATTCCATTCATTCTCTTGGCCCTCTGGGCTTCTCCCTGTCCCTGTTCTCACTGGTTTACCTGATCCTGTTCCCTTTTTCCCCTTCCCTTCCCTTTCCCACCCAAACTACTCCCTCCCTCTGCCTCATGTGTGAGTTTTTCCTTACCCTTTTTAAGTGGGATTGAAGCCTCCTCACTTGGACATTTCTGCTTGTTATACTTACTACTGTGTGTAGGTAGTATCAGAGCTATTGGATACAATTTGCCTAATATCCACTTTCGGTAACAACATACCATGCCTTTGCTTTTGAGTCTGAGTTACCTCATTTAGGATCATATTTTCTAGTTCCTTTCATTTGCCTGAAAAATTCACGATGTCCTCATTTTTAATTGCAGTATAGTATTCCATAATGTAAATGTTCCACACTTTCTGTATCCATTCTTATGTGGAGGCACATCTGGGTTGTTTCCTGCCTCAGGCTTTTACAAATAAGGATGCTATAAACATAGTGGAACACTTGTATTGGTTACCAAATGGAGACACATGTTTTGGGTATAAGTCCTCGAGTGGTATAGCTGGGTCGCCAGGTACATCTATTTCCAATTTTCTGATGAACCTCCAGATTGATTGTCAGAGTAGTTATACCAGTTTGCAATCCCATCAGCAATGGAGGAGTGTTTGTCTTTCTTTACATTCTCACCAGCATCTGATGTTACCTGAGTTTTTTTATCTCAGCCTCATTGTGGTGAGGTGGAATATCAGAGTTGTTTTGAAATCTTTCTATTTCCCTGCTGACTAAAGAATTTGAACATTTCTTTAAGTGCTTCTCAGCCATCTGAGATTCTTCTGTTGTGAATTCTCTGTTTAGCTCTGTACCCAATTTTTAATTAGGGTATTTGGGTCTTTGGAGGTTAACTTCTTGAGTTCTTTATATATTTTGGATAATAGCCCTCTATTGGATACAAGGTTAGTGAAGTTTTTTCCCAATCTACAGGTTGCTTATTTGTTCTATTGAAGGTGTCTTCAGACTTCCAGAATCTTTTCAGTTTCATGATGTCCTCTTTATCAATTGTTGGTCTTAGAGCCTGAGCCATTGGTGTTCTATTCAGGAAATTTCCCCCTGTGCTAATGAGTTTGAGGCTCTTTCCCACTTTCTCTTTTATTAGTTTCAGTATATTTTGTTTTATGCTGAGGTCCTTGATCATTTGGACTTGAGATTTGAGCAAGGTGATAAATATGGACCTATTTTCAGTCTTCTACATATAGACTACCAGCTCGACCAGAAGCATTTGTTGAAGATGTTTTCTTTTTTCCACTGTGTGTTTTTGGCTTCTTTCTCAAAGATCAAGTGTCCATAGGTATATAGGTTCACTGCTAGGTCTTTGATTCTATTCCACTAGTGGATCTGTCTATCTCTGTACCAATATAATTTAGTTTTTATCACCATTGCTCTGTAGCACAGCTTGAGATCTGGGATGGTGATTCTCCCAGAAGTTCTTTTATTGTTAAAAATTGTTTTTGCTTTCCTGGCTTTTTTTTTTTTTTTTTAACATATGAAGTTGGGAATTTCTCTTTCCATGTCTATGAAGAATTGTATTAAAATTTTGTTGGGGATTACATTGAATCTGTAGATTGCTTTTGGTAAGATTGCCATTTTCAGTATGTTAATCTTACCAATCTATGATCCTTGGAGATCTCTCTATTTTCTGAAGTCTTCTTTGATTTCTTTTTCAGAGGTTTGAAGTTCTTGTCATATAAAGTTTTCACTTGCTTCTTAAGAGTTACATCAAAATATTTTATAATATTTGTGGCTACTGTGAAGAGTATTATTTCCCTGATTTCTTTCTCAGTTTATTTATCATTTATATAAAGGAAGGCTACTGATTTCTTTGAGTTGATTTTATATCCTGACACATTGCTGAACTTGTTTATCAGTTGTAATAGTTCTCTGGTGGAATTTTGGGTGTTGCTTATATATACTAGCATACCATCTGCAAATAGTGAAACTTTGACTTCTTTCTTTCCAAATTGTATCTCCTTTTTTGGGGTTTTATAATGTGGTATGTGTGAGTGTGTGTGTGTGTGTGTGTGTGTGTGTGTGTGTGTGTGTGTGTGTG